>JAJOZX010000098.1:1197500-1210000 GCA_023014485.1 Bathynomus jamesi | reverse complement strand
TTCCTATGTATGGAAACTTACTGCCCACCCTGTATATTGTCGGCATCTTCATTTCTCTATATTACTAATTTCAAATTATCCTTTTATAACTCGATGATCACGCGGAAAATGAAAGGTTAAAATCATGGATCAGATATAATAATAAGTAATTTTTATTAAACTTAGATTTTCTGACCTCAGAATCTTGTGGTGCTATTCCTGCTTCTTCGTATTGCGTGTTTTAGAATTGCTATTTATCAGGCAATACCGGCTTGGAGTCATTCACCTAACTTTATATAAAGTTTACTCATTACCGCGCGCGTTATTAAATGTCAAGCCATTATTATTATATTGTAAGCATTAATTCAAGTGTACACATTATTTCCAATGTAAACATTCAGCAATTCTGTCGCATTCATAAATCAATTTATTTTGTGTAATAAAGGAAGAAAACTCCTTCTATTAATCAACCTAATTAATAACTTAATTAGTAACATTCTTTGATCTGAAAGATCTGGTAACCTCGGCCAAAGCATTTATTAATAACAATCATTTATAACTAAGACCCGGATGTTTAGGCACTAATAAACTACAAAATAGGCCGGCAAAAGGGCAAAATAAAATACAGAAAAAGGCACAAAAGGGGCATTTATTTTCTTACAATTCAAACACAACATATCAACACATGAAATACAAAGAAAGAAAAATTGCATGAAAAAAATGTTTTTATTGATTGCAATAAATGACAAGCATTTTTTTAAAATTTTACGTTTAATTTTACACTTTTCGATGCACTGACTTTAGGCATTATGACTCGTGCGTACAGCAGAAAACGAATGACCATGTGTCGCGCAGGGTTCTACGACGAAACTACATTTGCCAGTTAGGAAATAAATTCACAAATGTAGAACAATTAACCCTTAAACTAGTCGCATTAAGAGTTATCGTAATTTCAATCGTATTTAGGCTAATGATAACATCATATTTTAAAATCGTTTTTTAATTAATGAAAAATATGACAAAAATGGCGCTTTACCATGATATAGGGAGTTACCTTATAAATAGGCGGAAAAGGCATTTTATGGTATTTTGCCTGAACATCCGGACTCTATTTATAACCATTATCAAATAACGGTAATTACCATCATTCCTTATAGTATCGATTTACGCACCAAACATGGCTACAAACTGGCCATTAAATACATAATTATAAATTGGTAACTATATATATATATATATATATATATACACACACACACACTTACCTTATGTGAAGTTAAACGACGGTTCGACCCTTATATATATATATATACACACACTGACTTTATGTGAAGTTGAACGACAGTTCGACCCTTATATATATATATATATTTATATATATATATATATATATATTATACATAGGGTTAGGCCTGTTCAAAAATCAACTTTTTCTTATTTTCATAGGTTTCTGTACATTTTCCCATGCTTTTTGACCTGCAAAAGCCGAAAATCACAACTATTTTGACCTAGGATGTTGGGAAGCATTGCCGCATGGAGCTTTAAATTTTCTGCCTTGAAATCGGCCAAAGCGCCAATTCCGGGGTCCCTTGAATTATGTTTTGCACTTTAACTTTTGATCTAAACAAGATAGAGCAACAAATTAGGTATCAAATGAAAGAGCATAAAATTAATAAATAATAATAATAATAATAATAATAATAATAAATAATAATTCATAATAATAATAATAATAATAATAATTATCTATCATTTTTCAGGAAACAACAGAAACTCAATCAGAATCTAGAAAACCATCTACAAGTTACAACTTCACAATGGCATTAAGCAAGGAGCTGAGGGAGCTCCGTGGGCGCACAGTTGATATCTCAGAACCTCCACGTACTGTCCACAGGCAGGTGTCAACTGGGCCATCTACCAGATCTCTCACTGAAACTTTCCTGGTTGGATACCCTTCAGCTTTTATCAGTGGTTCCCAGCTTCCCACCAACAGACAGGCGTTCCAGTATTTCCTTAATCTTCAGAATTTACCGGAAAATGCAGGGAGGCCCATGGTTCAAGACCTTGCATATGAAACAGTTGAATCTATCATCCCATTCTGGCAGATGGCTAGGATCAAGACAATGACCAAGTACAACGCAATGAAGCTCTTCATGAAACTACATGAGAAACATCGTGCTCTGGTGAAAAGCAAAGGAAGAGCAAGTAACCCTGGAGGAAAAAGAGGAGCATTTGTGCTGGAATTAGACAGCCTATTCGATATAGGAGCTCCAGATGCAATCCAGGAAATACAGAACAACAGACTGTTATCCAGAGAGAAGAAAGATGAGGATATCAGGTTCTACGAAGACCAAAAGACTGAGAGGAAAGGTCATATGTCTGGTCATGACAAGATTTTTGAGACAAGATCCCTGCAGCAAGCAGCGAGGAATGAAAGACTGCAGCATAGACAAGAACAAGGTAAAACTAATTACTTTGAACGTTACAAAAAGTTTTAAGTTTTACTCCATTGCGATATTTAGCATGTACTTAACAATTACTGTCTTAACATGTTGTACTATTTTACAGCTGCAGCAGAACAAGAGGCAGTTGTTCATGTGGATGACATTACCTGGGGTGACTCAACTGACAACGACGCTAACACAGAGGACATGGATTACCATCAGCCTCGTCCTGGATGTTCTCACCATCAAGACACTGTGACTAGTGTGACTTTGACGTTTCCAAGGAAGGTCATGGAATGTGATGTCATCTGCAATACAGCTGATCGTCTTGGTTTATCAGACAATCAAGTTACTGCCATGGTTTCTGCCACCTTGAAAGCTGGAGGGGCTGATCTGGATAACTTCGTCATCTCAACCTCAACAACACGTCGCAACAGAATGCTGTCCAGGTATAATATCAGCCAGAGTCACATGTCCAAGTTTTGTGAAAAACCCCCACAGTACGCTGCCTTACACTGGGATGGAAAGTTGCTCAAAGATGTCTTGGGCAGTGAACCTGGAAGTACCTCAGTGACTTTAGCTGTGCTAGTGTCTGGTCCACCTTCATACACTGAAGGAAAGTTATTGGGAGTACCTGTCATCGACAATTCTTCTGGCACAGCTCAGGCTGAGGCTTCAATGGATTTACTGGAGACATGGGAACTTACGGATAATGTTACTGCCCTTGTTTTTGACACTACATCCAGTAACAGTGGAGTTCACAGAGGAGCTGCCAAACTGCTAGAGAAAATGCTGAACAAAAAGGTGTTTTATCTGGCCTGTCGACATCACATCCTGGAAATCCTAGTAGGAGCAGTTTGGGAGAAGCTGTTTGGGAAGGTGAAGGGGCCAGATAATCCCTGGTTTGAGCATCTGAAGGATGTTTGGACGGACTTGTCCAAGGAAAACCCAAAGATGCTGGCTATCAACAGCAAATGGCTGAAGGAAAAGAAGAAGAAGAACAGTGAAGAAATACTCCAAGACATTCTAACAGCAGAAAGGCTTCCAAGAGCCGACTACAGGGAAATGGCTGAACTGACAGTCATTGTTCTTGGAGGAACGCCTCCTCGAGGTATTCACTGGAGTCGACCGGGCGCCATTCATCAGGCCAGATGGATGGCCAGAAACCTGTACTCCATGAAAATGCTGATGTTTGCAGATCAACTTGAGTACGACGAAGACACTGTATCAAAGCTGGAAAGACTCAACACCTTCCTTGCGCTGTTCTACACTCCTGTATGGATGATGTCAATGTCTGCTGCAGATGCTCCCGTGAATGATCTAAGTCTAATTCAGGACATGTTGAAGTACAAGAAAACTGACCCAGAGCTTGCTGATGCAGTACTTAATAAGATGGAAAACCACAAATGGTACCTGACGCAGGAAGTCGTGCCATTTGCCCTGTTCAGCAGTAGATTGAGTGACACATTGAAGCACGACATTGCCTCCCAGTTACATGCCACTGAGAAGCCAGACAGCTTCAGAACAGGAAAGCCTCTATTCCAGAGAGTCACAGCTAAGACCACCCTGGTTGATCTCATTGGCCCAGAATCACATTTCCTGCTGGACACACTGAACATTGGATCCGAGTGGCTTCTGGAACCTGTCACGTCTTGGCCACAGAATGAGGACTACAGAAAAGCGTTGGACTATGTTAAGAATCTGAAAGTGGTGAATGACATTGCTGAACGTGGTGTCAAGATGATGAGCGACTTTGCAAATGTCATAACAACAGATGCCAAGCAAAGGGACTATCTCCTTCAAGCTGTGGAGTTCAACAGACGCCGCTTTGACAGCTTCAAGAAACAAACTCTCAACAATTGACTGTGTAAATGTCATTATGAAATTAATCATCATGTAATGCTTTCACTTCTTGATCGATTAGACTTGTGACAAAATGTTAATCTCAAATTTGTGTCATGAATAAGGCGCCTTGTATGCCTTGAGTGTGAGAAAATGAATTTTGTGATATTTCTGAAATCTTTGTATGTACCAATGTGCCATTTCTTGTTCCAAGACTATCATAATTGTATAAGTTAGAAAGAGGATTAAAAACACTTTAATTTGGTGCCTATTTTGTTGCTCTATCTTGTTTAGATAAAAAGTTATAGTGCAAAACATGATTCAAGGGACCCCGGAACTGGTGCTTTTGGCCGATTTCAAGGCAGAAAAATTAAAGCTCCATGCGGCAATGCTTCCCAACAACCTAGGTCAAAATGGTTGTGATTTTCGGCCTTTTCAGGTCAAAAAGCATGGGAAAAAGTACAGAAACCTATGAAAATAAGAAAAGGTTGATTTTTGAACAGGGCTAACATAGGGTGTACATAAAGTCAGGATCTATTTTTGTGAAGCACTTGGAAATTATATGGAATTCAATCATAAAATGATAAAGTGGTAACATTTATTAAATAATTAAGAGTAGGATTCGACGTGACGCCCATCAGTATCCCTGCACAGCTCAAATCGTTCCGCATCATTTCTAAACACATTCTGGAGCATTTGCGGGGTTATGTTATCTGCAGCAGTTCGTATACGTGTACGTAAGTTTTCAAGACTCGTAATCTTCGTCTGATAGACGTGTGATTTGATAAAGCCCCATGCAAAGAAATCTAAAGGGGTTAAATCTGGTGATCTCGCTGGCCAAGGTCTGTTGCTTCCGCGTCCGATCCAACGATTTGGAAAACGTCCATTTAGATAATCTTGAACAATTTTGGCATAGTGACAAGGAGCACCATCATGTTGATAGACGACGGGGATTATCTAAATGGACGTTTTCCAAATCGCTGGATCGGACGCGGAAGCAACAGACCTTGGCCAGCGAGATCACCAGATTTAACCCCTTTAGATTTCTTTGCATGGGGCTTTATCAAATCGCACGTCTATCAGACGAAGATTACGAGTCTTGAAAACTTACGTACACGTATACGAACTGCTGCAGATAACATAACCCCGCAAATGCTCCAGAATGTGTTTAGAAATGCTGCGAAACGATTTGAGCTGTGCAGGGATACTGATGGGCGTCACGTCGAATCCTACTCTTAATTATTTAATAAATGTTACCACTTTATCATTTTATGATTGAATTCCATATAATTTCCAAGTGCTTCACAAAAATAGATCCTGACTTTATGTACACCCTGTGTGGTATATATATATATATATATATATATACAGTATATATCTGCAAGTTTAAGATAAGGTGATGGGAACTGCCACAGTATTATTAAAATATTAATTAAAACTTGCATCATACCAAAATAAAGTCATTTATTAACTAGCAAGAAAAAAGCCGCCCAACGGGCAAGATATTTTTGCTAGTTTCTTCGGAAGGCTGATATTACTCTTCTTACAATACATATTCACTTTACAGTCATGGTAGTAATACTCGTATGTGTTGGTATTATAATCCAGAATATTGTTTAGGAAACATGTTTTATTCTTGACAAAGAAGGATGCGACTTGAATGTAAAAATTAACAGTGGCCTTCGTCATCAATGAACTCTGGGCTACAAATTTGTAAGCCTCTTAGGAACAAAGCAGAAAGAACGGATCGTTTTACGTTAATGTGGTGAGCAGAATAATAATGTATATAAGAGCAATTATTAGTGGGTTTTCTGTAAATATTGTACTTAAACTTTTTCCAGACCTATATATTAAAACATCTGAAAAAAGGGATCGAAGAATCTGTTTCTATTTCAAATGTAAAATTGATAGAGGGAATTAAATTATTAAGTTTGGGTAAGAATTCATTGAGATTTAAAGATACTGGCCAAAGACAAAGAACGTCATCTACATATCTAAACCATGGAACATAATTTGGCAGAATCTTCCTTAATAACTTACTTTCAAAAAACTCCATATATAAGTTACTTAAAATGGGGGAGAGGGGGTTTCCCATCGCCATACCAAATTCATTGATTAAGAACTCCCCTTTAAGAGAACAGGGTTGTGTATATAAAATTCCATGCACAATATGTAATAAATTTTACATAGGCCAAACTGGTAAGTCCCTTGATTTACGTATTAAGCAACATCAATACAGTATAAGAATTGGCCAAGAATCTAACGCCATTTTCATTCACGTAAGAGATACTAATCACCCCATTGATTGGAAAAATGACTCCAAATTAAGGTTTAGTAAATCTATTTTTAGCAGAAATATAAATGAATCTAGTGTGATCAAGAATAATGTGGATTTGGTCCTTAATATGAGCCCTGGGCTGTATAAATTAGACCCGTACATAATTAGGAAGTTGGCGTGGGCCTATTGGTTTCTTGACCGCATTCTTTCCCTTAACAGTTTGCTTTGGTTAAATATTATTTTAAGAACTGTTAACATTCTTATGTGTGCATTGTAATATTTCTTTCGTATATAATCTTTGTGTGCTTGGTGGTTTATTAGACTTTTGATCAGGTTGGCTATTGGAGAGTTTTTTCAGATTTTTTGTAGAAGTTTGGAATATTCTGTAAGATGTTGGCACCATTCCTTTTGTTTTCATTAAATTCTTGCCACTTAATTGCCTGCTTTAATTAAATACTATTTTTAATAACTTTTATAATAATTTTTGTTCTCTGTACATGTTAATTGTCTAATTTCATCTATATAGTTCTTTTATATTCAATAATTTAGCTTCCTTCAGATTAAGTTATCTATTGAAAAAATCTTTAGTGTTTTATGGTTTTTAAATTGAGTTGCCGTTTGGGAATTTTTCGCTTGTGTATTTAACTCATTTACTTTGTAAAATCTGCCTATTATTTGTTTTTCCCTGAAGATGTGAATATATCACGAAAGCGCTCGGATTTCGTGTTTCTTTTTTTCCTTTTCCATGTGGTTGTTTGCTTAAATACATATATATATATATATATATATATATCTTTCAACTGTTCCGCGCGATGATTCCTCATTTCACGAAGGTCAAGCTTGTCGCCCCTCCTCTCGAGTTGACCTGGTGAAGTAGTGAGTTGGTTTCTTGTGCTCTCCACCTCACAGAGCCAGGTACGCCCGGCTCATCGGGGATTGTTCTGAGCCAGGCGTCTAGTCTTCTTTTGAAGATGTCCACTGCAACCCCACTCGTGTTCCTTAGGTCTTTGGGCAGCTGATTAAACAGTTTTGGTCCTCTCACAACAAAACTATTTTCTTTCAGGGTTAAGGATGTTTCCTCTCTAGTCTTTAATTTGTGAACACGACACAGTCTTCCTTTTCTAGTTTCCACTTTTGTTTGTGGAGTTACAGGGCTCAGAATAAGATTAGGGAGTAATTCCTCCATTATTTTCCAAGTGTAAATAAAGGTCTATCTCTCTCTCCTCCTTTCAGTGAATATAGGTTTAATTTGCGTAACCTTTACCAGTAGTTTAGTTCTTTGCACCCATCGATCTTGGCTGTGAAGCTTCTCTGAATCCCTTCTAGTCGTCTAATGTCTTCTTTTTTACATGGTCATGTTAGGACCGAGCAGTATTCCAATTTGGGTATGATCAGTATTTTCAGTAGAGGAATCATTATATTCCTATCCCTTCGTTTAAAGGTTCTCAGTATCTGCCAAGTTACTCTCTTTGCTCTGCTTACTGCTATTTTATTTTGTATTTGAAATTTCGTATCATCAGTCATTACAACCCCTAAGTTTTTTGCTTTAGAATTTCTCTGAATTTCCTCTCCATCTGGGGTATAATATTCCATGGATTTTAGGTCCTCTCTTTTTCCGTACCGTAACAGCTGAAATTTCTCAGTTTTAAATTTCATATTGTTGTCTTCCGTCCATTTGTAGATTCTGTTCATGTCTGTTTGTAGAGATCCAATATCTTCTGGGTTTCTTATTTTTCTACTGATCTTTGTGTCGTCGGCAAAGGATGTTACTGTGCTGTCTCTGGTAACGTCTTCATCTATGTCAGTTAGCATGATTATAAAGAGTAGTGGAGCTAATACTGTTCCTTGTGGTACTGAGCTGAAGACCCCTCATTCTGATGAGGATGCTCCTTGTACTGTAATGACTTTCCGCCGCTCACTAAGGAAATTATATAGCCAGTTTCCTACTTTTCCTGTTAATTCCCATATACTTCAGGTTATTTATTATGATTCCATGGTCACACTTGTCGAACGCTTTGGCAAATCTGTGTATATTACATCATAGTTTTCATTACTTTCCAGTGCATGAATAATGTTGTTTTAGTGTTCCATTAGTTGTGACAGGCATGATCTGCCTGACCGAAACCCACGTTGGTTATCATTGAATTTTTTCTGAGTTTCCAAAAAGTCAGATTTTGTCTAACTATTCTTTCAAATATTTTAGTGAGATGAGATGTAAGCAACAATGGGCTGTAGTTTTTGGTGTCGGATATATATATATATATATATATATATATATATATATATATATATATATATATATATATACAGGGTGGCCGAAAGTCTGGATCCATAGGAAAATATTTATTTTAATACATAAATTACAACAAATGGTAAATACTTAAAATGAATACCAACTTTAACTCGTAAATGCGTATCCGTGATACTGTACAGTAGTTCGTACGCCAGTATAAATACTCAAATACTTTTTTTTCAGCCAGAAATGGCTTCGAATCTAACAACAGAAGACCGGGTAGAACTTGTGCTCATGTACGCAAGACAGGGCGCTACACACAGAGAAGTTGCTACCGAATTCAATAGAAATCATCCTGATAGCATCCAGTAACACATGCGACTGTTGGCAAGTTGTTTAAACGTTTCAAAGAAACAGGAAGTGTACATGATCGACGGCGTTCTGGTCGTCCAAAAACTGCAACTGATGAAAATACCTCTGCAATGGTATGTGAAACTTTAACGAATAGTCCAGTAAAGTCAACAAGAAGATTATCAAATGAAACACGCATCTCGAGAACGTCAATTCGAAGAATGATTAAAAATCATAAATTCCATCCCTAAGTGTCTCGATGTCAGAGGCCGCCAATTTGAGCATTTGTTATAATTTGTTGTTTATACTGGATTACGAACCACTGTACAGTATCACGGATACGCATTTACGAGTTAAAGTTGATATTCATTTTAAGTATTTACCATTTGTTGTAATTTATGTATTAAAATAAATATTTTCCTATGGATCCAGACTTTCGGCCCACCCTGTATATATACGTATATAAAGTTTAAAATTTCCAAAGAAAAAGAACAAAAATTATAAAACTGTTAAAAAGGATGTGTGTTTCGAAAGTATAGCCAGACTTCTTCTTGAGATCCTAAGTAAAAACTAATAGTGCGGTTTGTTGTGTAATTCTGTGGAAATTTCATATAGGTTTTTCAAAACATGATTTTTGGATGGTATAGACTCCCAAGGGGAAAAACACGATGTTTCCACATTTTTTCCTTTTCCAATACATGTCAGCTTTTCTTCAAAATGGCCGCCGCGAAACTAAAATATACGATTACTTGCTCAAAAATTAACTTAGTGCTTTTTTAGTGTCAAGAAATCCATATGTGGCGTGTTAGAATCCCATCTGGGAGCCATTTTTGGGATATGACGCCATTTCTCTGAACATTTTAAAATAACTGAATTCAAACAGTATATACATTTTAAAATTCTATCTTGCAACCTCTCTTCAAAATAGCCGCCAAATAAGGCGTAATAGTTGTGATTCGAAGTTTACAATGGCAGAAACAATCATGTATTTGAATGTACTCTGAATTTTCCACATGGCTAAGTTTAATTCCAAAGTGTTTTATTTTACATTACAAGTCTCTGTGCTCAAGTGTGGATGATCTATCATCCTCCAGTCTCCAGCCCCCCTCTTCAAGTATACTGTAGATCAGGAGTGGGGGAACCTTTTTTGTGTGGCGGGTAAATTTCAACTAAAATACTCTCTACCGGGGAAATTGCTGCTTTAAAAATAGTTTGGCACATAATTAAGATGTAAATACTGTATGACTTTAAATAATCAAACTGTCCGCGAGCAATTAAAACCTGCCGCCCGCGGGTGGAGGTTCCCCACCCCTGCTGTAGATGATCTTCCAGTCTTCAGTCTCCAGCCTCCAGCTATAAAGACACGTCCTGAAATTCCAGTAATTGATTATAGACTTCCAATGGACAAACATACTGAATCTTATGTCCCACCAAACAATAATATTGTCCAGAATGTCTTGTACAACTTACAATCTCTCTTAAGACCAAAGCAACCAAAACTGGGTACACCTAATTCAAGTATCTATAAAAGCCCGTGTAGGGACTGTTCCAATGTTCACACAGATGCAACTAAAGATAATAAGTCTAGGATATATTATCACAAGTATAACTTGTAAGTTCTATGGAAAAACTATATGTGCTTACAACATGGTATCGTATGTGGTACCTTTACTTCTTAATTAAATATAAATTATTAATTAATTGAATTAAATATCTACAAAATTGCCTCGGGATTGGCGACATAGCCTATTGGGAATGAAAATAATTGCCATACATACATAGAACCAAATATGGAGGCATTGGGCCCACCCAACAACAAGAAAAATTTATTATTTCGTATTCAACATTTTTCATTGCCGACTCGTGAAAATTACTTCGAGAGAAGAGTCAACGAACTTTGAAGAATCAGCAGATTCGTAACGATTTACACTGGCGGCACTCTGAGCTGCTTATGTTACAGCGATGCTTTAAGCAAGGAAGATGTACTTTATCTTCTTATAAATTCTGAGTGAAATCCTCTTAATATAAAACCTAATAACTATAAAAAGGATAGGCCTATTCCTTCAGGTATTTAAGTGTAGTGACTGCTTATATTAATTACATGAAAGCAACTCGTTCTGTAACTCCATCGTACCGCGGCCCTACATCGAAACAGAAGCGAGGCCCAACGAAATAATAAGGTAAGGCAATTCCTTTCTTTACCATTAGGCAGCGCAAATACCGAAGGCAAATAAACATAAAGAGGTCCTTTGAAGACCTACATATAATAACTCTTTAACGAAAAAACGTAGGGCTTTTGTCGTTAACTCTCCACTGTAATCTGCTGGAAATTTTCAACGGATGAGGGTAACAGGCAATCAACCCATAACCCCCTATAGTTTTTTCACAAGTTCAATCAAATAAACTCGGCATTATGTTTACACAGAAGCGAGATCAATCACTGCATTGACATAACCAATGCCTCTCCTCTGATAAATACTAAAGAAGCTGGAAAAGAAAACTTTTTTAATCTTTTTTAATCCACAATAAAGATAATATTAATGAACACCTGTGATCCTTAACTAAAAATACATTATTAAATTTCACTTTGAAAGTTTTCCCCCTTTTTAATAAACTTTCACAACCATTGAGCGGAGCTTTAACCTGTTTCACTTATAGTCTTTCTTTTTAGTTTTTACCAAGGACCCAAAGAAGAGGATTGGCTCTAATTTCGAAAGCCTTTTTAACATATTTATTTTACATATTTTACATATTTTTCTTTGGGAATTTTAAACTTTATTTACATACGAGGTTATTGTGTTAATCAAACGTCCTTCCTTATATTAATTTAATATTTGTGCAATCAATGTGTCTGACCCAAACGCGTCTACACTTTTACACTTTGAAAGAGGTAACCTCACATTGTAACAACGTTTCCTGTTAAATCAGTGAGGTTAAGCGGCCGTGGGTCTGTTTAGCAATTGGTTGGGTAATCGTCCTCTGAGTTCAGATGATGAAACGATTTGTGGTTCGGACTTCACGTAAAGCTATAAGTCTCCTCCATCACATATGGGTTCATCTGGTTTGAATACAAATGTTTTATACAATTTCAAGCTCATGTCGGTCGATCACTTATCTTTTACACCATTATAATGTTTAACCAAGTCCCCTTGCAACCCCCCACACTAACTCCTGGATCTGGTCCCTTCCCTTCCTTCCAATTCTGTTCCCACAAGTTTATATTAATGGTTACCATGCCAAACTTTACATATATATATATATATATATATAAAACCTTGGTTATCCTTGGTTTTTGCTTCCACCCGAATTGTTCATTCTGACGAAGGTCAAGCTTGTTGCTTCACCTTAGACCTAGAGCTTAACGTGGAATCCG
>JAJOZX010000098.1:1152500-1195000 GCA_023014485.1 Bathynomus jamesi | reverse complement strand
TATTTGTAATTTTTTCAATTTATATTTATTTTTATTTCTTTATTCTTTTGCGACCTACCGTTTTCTCAGACAATAATTATAAAAACAAATTTGGTAATTTTTTTTCCCTTATGCATATATATATATATATATATATTCTGTATATATTGCGTTTATATTTCGTATATATACCGTATATATGTTGTATATATATTTTATTGTTCTTTATATATCATCTAGGCATCATTTTGTTTTCCAATTTATATTTACTTGTACTTTTTTATTCGTTTGTGACTATAATATGCATATGTGGTAATTGTTCCCTTATAAATTGGTGTGCCTCTCTTAAAATTTATCTTTCAATTTATTATTATTATTTTTTATTTTTTTAATAATTAATTTTTTTTTTTTTTTTTTTTTTTTTTTTTTTTTTTTTTGACATATATATCAATTTGGCAGCATCTATTAAATCGATTGTAAAACTTCCCTCTTGAGCTTGAATTGGTAGACTCCACTTACAATATTTATATTTATTTTTATTTCTTTATTCTTTTGTGACCTGTTCCATAAAAAAGCCATTTGAATTTATATTGAAGGTCGGCCAAAGTGCTAAAAGTGTCTTTATATATATATATATATATATGTATATATATATATATATATATATGTATGTATGTATATTTATGGTTTTGTTTTTTTTTATTTGCCTGTTTATTTCTTTATGATTATTTAGGCTGTGACATATATATCACTAAGGCACTATTTTGTAATTAATTTTTTCTCAATTTATATATATATTTATTTTTATTTCTTTATTCTTCTGTGACCATATAAATGTTGGCTCCTCCCACAATTTTTTTCTATGCTTACTATATATATGTATATATATATATATATATATATATATATATATATGTATATATATGTGAATATGTTTGTATGTATGTTTATTTTTGTAACCTATATATTGCCTTGATCTGTCCTTTCACTCCAGTGTTCCTGAGGATGTCATTAGACGAAAGCGCTTGAGCACCCCTTTGTGTTTCTTTTTTCCTTCGTGGTTTTATTCATCATAAATACTTTTCACGTGTCACTTTCGTGAAATAATTTTTCATATATATATATATATATATATATATATATATATATATATATATATATATTTATATATATATCAACAAAAGATTAAGTGCAAATGAAACTCAGTTTAATACAGTAATTTAAGATAAGAACATGCATTAATTTTATGAGATGGTCTCTTCCGTAATATATCACCACTTTTTTTAATTTCAGTTATCTAATTTTTATTTTAATCCAGTGTGCTTTAACTCTAATTCAATATATATATATATATATATATATATATATATATATAAATTAGGGTGATTCAAAAAAAATCAAATTTTTTTTTTAAATTGTTCAACCTGTATTTTTGTTCCCTATGACGAAAAAGTGTGTATGCCAAATTTGGTGAATTTTAAATAAAATTTACTATGTGCTACCAGGCGTCAAAGTTTCGCTTTTTTTCAATTTGTTTGTTTTTACAACTTATGATTTTATGTTTAATTGTTTATATTTCAGAATTTTTAATTAATGGTTTATATACTAGCTTGCTTTTAATTGTTGTTTCGAACTCGTAATTTTGATACCAATTAATTGATTATGGAAGCTAGGCCTAACTCACCATTACCTAGTTGCTCAGTTGGGAGAAGTTCTACGATAAAAGAAACTGAAGTATGGCAAATTGGGCAGCCCTCTGCAGTACTAAAAACATCCGTATTACCATCAGAGAAGGAAATGATGGCCCTCTTCATGCACTACAGAAATATTAAAAAGCGAGGCATTAGAGAATCATGCTGCTCTACTGCAGATGATGTGCTAGCAGTTTGGAAAAAAGTAGGAATACCAGCAAAACAAAGAATACATATAGTAGATAAAGATTCAAGGAATACTGAAGGAATGGCAGCTGCTTAAGAAAAACAAAGCAAACAAATTGAAAAGATCACAAAATTTAAATAATAAAGAAGAAAAATGGAAAGATAAACTGGAAAACTTATTTGACATTGCTCATGAGAATGCTATGCAGCTTATAAAAATAGAAGATGATAAGAAATTCTTGAAAATGCAACGTGAGAAAGGACGTCATGGAAAATGGGTACCATTGATAAGGCTGTTGCTAAAAAAAGAGCAAAGAGCAGCAGAAAAGCAACAACGTTATGAAAAGAAGAAAGCAGAAGGAGAGATCAAAAGAAAGAAGAATAAAGAGGCTGTCATACTCACCAGTACATCATCAGAATCAGAATCAGAGGAGAGTAAAAGTGATGAATCTGGTTTCTGTGCTGCACAACCTTCAACATGGAAAAGTAAGGTTGGCAAACGTAGAAAATTGTTTGATGATAAATCATTAGAAAGTCTTGATGTTGCAAAATTGAGTGACAGAAATGCGTCTCTAGTTTTAATGCCAACAATTCAAAGTCTAGGAAAAAATCCAGAAGAGTACAATGTTAGCTACTCTTCTATTCGTAGAGAGAGGATAAAATATAGAAAGAAAATTGCAGAGAACCTGGAAGAAGAATTCAAGCCAGAGGTGCCCCTAACAATTCACTGGGATGGAAAATTAATTGAAGATATTACAGGAATGCCTATTGTTGACCGTCTGCCCGTATTGGTTTCAGGAGAGGGCGTTGATCAACTTCTTGGTGTGCCTAAACTGGATTCAGGTACTGGTCTCCTGACAGCAAATGCTGTGTATCAGACATCGCTTGAATGGGGCATCTGCGAACAAATAAAATGTATGTGTTTCGATACAACGGCAGCCAATACTGGTCCTAGAGATGGTGCAGCTATTCTTCTAGAACAAAAATTCGACAGCGATTTATTGTGGCTGGCATGTCGACACCACATGTTTGAAATTATGCTGGAAGCTGTTATTTCAAAGTCTTTATCACCATCTTCTGGCCCAGATATAGTCCTTTTTAAGAAGTTCAGAGGAAAATGGTCAAGCATTAATAAGGAGGACTACGAAACAGCATTATCAGATCCAGATATCTATGAAAATATTCATGACATCAAAGATGACATAATTACATTTGCAGTAAATCAACTAGATACATTCCAACCAAGAGACGATTACCTAGAACTATTGCAGTTAACAATTATTTTTTTGGGAGGTGAACCAAAAGGTGGAATCAAATTTAAACATCCAGCGGGACTTCATCGGGCTAAGTGGATGACCAAAATTATATATTCATTAAAAATTTTTATGTTCAAATTTCAGTTCAAAATTTCAGTAAAAGACAAAAAAGGACTAAAAGACATCTGTCTATTTGCTACTCGGTTATATGTAAAGGCATGGTTTACAGCTCCTGTGCCATCTTGCGCTCCTCGTCTTGATCTGGAATTATTACAGAATCTTGTAGTCTACAAACAAATAAATGACACAATTGCATCTGTTGCTATTAAAAAACTGTTAGGTCACCTCTGGTACCTATCAGAAGAACTGGTAGCCTTGGCCTTTTATGATGAGGAAGTGCCTACTGAAACAAAAAACAAAATGGTAAAGGCCTTGCAAAATACAACAGAAACTCTTCCTGCAAAACGCTTTTCTAGATCCTGCACTTATTCCAACGAAGAAATTAGAAGATTTTGTCACATCAAATACTCAAAGATTCTTTACAATAACAGAATTTAGTTCAAAATTTTTACTCAAAGATGCTAAAGAATGGCATAATGATGAAGAGTATAACTCCGCTAAGAAATCTATCAAACAGTGGAAAGTCGTGAATGATATAGCGGAAAGAGGAGTAAAATTAATGGATGAATATAATAAAATACTAGCACATGACGAAGATCAAAAACAATTCTTGCTACAAGTAGTGAAAAACTACAGGGCTGTTTACCCTGATAGAAAAAAAGAAACATTGATGAAGTAAGGACAGCTAATGTCTCAAATATCATGCTAGTTTAATTATGCATGCTTGTGGTTATGGTAGGACCTACGGGGGAGCTTTCCACATTAAAAAAAAGCAATGCGCCTTGTACTGTAGCTCCTGGGTGGTGTGGAAAACTGTACAACAATATTGGAAAAATTTGACAATTTGAGTTGTTCTGTCAATTTTTAACTGCTGGTAGCAACCCCTAAAAATTAAAAATTTGCTAAAATATTTTAGGATAGTTGTTTTTATGCTGAAATGAACCATTTAAAGGGTTGAACACATTAAAATATAAAAAAAATTTTTACCCCCATATTTGAATCACCCTAAATTATATATATATACTCTGCCATGGGGAATGACATCTGGAATCCCATGCTGGTCCCAAGCCCGGATAAAAGAGGAGGGTTGTCACGACAGGTCTAGCAAGCCGGTGGTGTAAAAACCTTATCGCTCAAGAAACTCAAGAACCATCATCGGAACCAGTATTGATAAACAGATCACGGACAAGGAAACGAAACTAGACACCAAAAATGGACACACTCAGGATTAGATGCGGAACGATTAACATAGCAACTTATAGGGGGAAAGAAGATGAAATTCTGGACATTATGAGAGAAAGGAAAATCGACATCTTGGGAATGGCAGAAACAAGGCATATGGGTAGAGAACTGGGAAGGGACTTGGGGGATGGATATTTGCTCATGTACAGAGGAGTGGAGGATGGTCGGAGGAGGATGCATGGAGTGGCAGTGATTATTGGACCGAGATTGTCCCCAAACATACAGACTGTAGAATTAATAAGCGAAATATTAATGAAATGTAAGTTGAGAATTAGGAATAAAACATATATTCTCTACCAGGTTTATGCGCCACAACAGGGACAGAGTGAAGAGGAGAAGACCAACTTCATGGAACTATTAGATGACAATTATGAAGTGGGAAGAAAGGAGGCGGGGTGCTTATGGGAGATTTCAACGGTAGAGTGGGAATGGAAAGGGATGGAGTGGAGTAGGTAATTGGACCTTTCGGAGAACAGAACCGAAATGCAGAGGGAGAGAAACTAATAGATTTCTGCGTAAGGAACGAACTAAAGAGCATGAACGGATTTTTCAAACACCAAGAGACCCATAAGTTTATGAGATATAGGTGGAACCAAGTGACAGGAAACTTTGACCAAAAACCCATCATAGCTTACTTTATATGCTCCGATAAGAGAATTGTTGGAAACATCAAGGTGATACCAGGGGTAACGTTAGACTCCGACAACAGATTACTGATAGCAGATTTGAAAATGCAGAAAATAGTAGCAACAAAAGAGGAGAAGAGGAAGGTAATTAAGACAAAGAAACTGCAGGATGAGAACATTAGAGTGAGATTCAGAGAGGAACTTGAAAGAAATATAGCTGAGATGGAGGAAAACAATGAATGGGAAACCGTGAGAGACTGTGCTAAGAGGGTTGCAGAGGAGATTTTGGAAACTGAGTGGGTGGGGGGAGAAAGAAGAAGACATACACCATGGTGGATAGGAAGTGGTTGAGGAAAAGTACACAGGAATCAAGACGGGAATATGAGCAAGAAATGAAGCTGAGAGGGAGAAGAAAAGGGCAAAACAAATGGCAATGAGGGAATTGGGAGAAAAATTAAGAGAAGATGAGAAAGGAAACAAAAAACTGATTTTTAGCCTTGCAAAATCTTATAGGAAGGAAAAGAAAAAAGCATACAGTATTAAAAATGAAGCGGGAAATGTGATAGTGGAACCTGGAGCAATTAATAGAAGATGGGGTTGATTATTTTAAAGATCTATTGAGTGGAGATCCAGAAGAAGAAGTGAGGAAGCAGATGGAATATACACCAGGAATTAGCAGAACAGGTAATTATTACCAGAGAAGAAATGGAAGAGGCTGTTAATAAAATGAAGAATGGAAAGTCAACGGGAATGGATGAGTTTCCGATTGAACTTATAAAGGAGGGAGGCGAAGCCATGAAAGAAAAAATTCGAAACCTGTTAAATAAATATTGGAGAGAAGGTCAAGTCCCCTGTGATTGGGGAAAAACAATCATCGTTCCAATATATAAAGGAAAGGGTGACTCAGGTAGATGTGAGAATTATAGGGGAATATCGCTTATTAATCATATAACAAAACTTTATAAAAGAATAATAGAAAAAAGAGCAAGGCAAATAATTGAAGCAAGGTTGGTAGAGGAACAGCATGGTTATCGGAAAGATAGAAGTATGGTAGATCTTGCTTTTGGCCTCAGTTCTGTTATAGAAAATGCATGGGAATTTAATACTAACTTCTATGTAATATTCATAGATCTTAAAAGAGCATTCGATACAGTGCCCAGAGGAAGAATGTGGAGATGTTTGGAGGAGATTTATGGGGTAAGGGGGACACTTCTTAGGGCTTTGAAAAGTTTGTATCAAGTTAGCGAATGCAAAGTAAGAACTGGACACAAAATTGATGAGTGGTTTGAAGTTAGAACAGGGGTGAAGCAGGACAGTGTTATATCACCATTCCTGTTTATAGCCTACATGGACACAGTCATTGCAAGTTTCAAGCAACGTCATGAAATTAATAATAATAAGGGAATAATGGCATATGCGGATGACATAGCATTCTGGACGACAGAGAGAGAAGATATAGAACAAGCTTTAATTGATTGGAATGAATGTTTGAAGGAGGGGGGAATGGAAATGAATGTAAAAAAGACAGAAATATTAAGTGTATGTCGAAGAGAAGAAGGAGAATTTGGAGTTCAAATAGGAGATAAGGAAATAAGAAATGTTGAAAAATTTAAATATTTAGGGAGTATGTTTACTAAAGAAAGTGGTAATATGCAAGAAATAACTGAAAGAATTGCAACGTTTAGTAAAAATGTCGGAATGTTATACCCGCTACTGAGAGATGAACATCTGCCCCTTGGGACTAAGAAAATAATCTTCGAAACAGTTTTAACACCAATACTGATTTATGGGTCGAAACACTGGAAAATGCGCATGGCGGATAGAAGTAGAATTCAGGCGGCAGAAATGAGACCGCTAGGGACTATTGTGAGAAAGACGCGAAGAGATAGGATAAGAAATGAAGAAATAAGAGCCAATGTGGGAATCACGCCGATTTTGAGAAAAATCGACGCTGCCAAATTGAGATGGTTGGGCCACGTGGAAGGGATGGAGGAGGGGAGAACTGCGAGGAGGTGCTGGGAGTGGAGACCAGGGAATGGCTGAAGACCGCGGGGGAGACCGAGAAGGAGATGGAGGGATGAAGTGGAGGAGAGCTTGCGAAGATACAACTTGCCCAGCATGCAAGAGCTCGGGGAAACGGGAGTGCTGCTGGACAGGGCAGAGTAGCGAAGGAGGCTGGCTCCACTGACAGGCTAACTAGCCTACCTGGGAGCTGAAGTAAGAAGAAGTAAGAAGTAAGTAAGTATATATATATATATATATATATCAGTGGCGACTCCTGCACTCGGGCTTCTCGGGCTGAGCCCGAGAGGCAAGGAGCAAGAAGAAGCATGAGAGATAAAATTGTGTATTTATGGATTTAAGTTTTAAAAAAAAAGTTTTAAATACAAATTGTAAAAATGTTTTTTGGCTGGTAGTATGTAACTATTTTTCTGTCTAGCCTTCGTCACGCAAGCAAATTTTGAGTGCCTTTAGATACCCTTACTACTTATAAAAGAACTATATTGACACATTAAGTTTTCGTGTAATCTTTCAAGATTCTTTACTCGGGCGCAAGACATTACGCCCGAGAAACTATAAGTAATATCGTATATTTAAAGTTCTTTTAATGAATAATTATTTGCTTGCATACGGTTACATAATAGTTCTTCTTCTAATTCTCATTAAATAAAATACGTTTTTCCTCCTATTAATTTTTTTTATAAAGAAAAAAACATTTCAACTCGGGCTTATATCCTTCGGCCTTGTAGAGGCACAATTTTTAATTCTGGCGATACATGGTAACTTTTTACGTTTCGATAAGCGTGCCTTCAACTGCCTGAGAGAAAAAGGTTTTAAATTTGGCTATTTTATTCATTGCTATGCACATAAGTTAAATTTAGTGTTAAGTAAAATGTCAGAGAAAGTTAACGGGGCTAAAATGTTCTTTTCCAATGTACGTGCTTTCAGTAAATTTGCTTCTTCAAGTACAAACGAAAAGCTGTAGTTAGAGAGCTTAATATCAGCATTCCATCACTTTGTGAAACAAGGTGGTGCTATAGATCTAGAACCGTGTCAGCAATAAAAAGGCAGCGTGAAACTCTGAAAAATGCATTTCAAAAGATTTTAGATGACAGTACAAGATGGGATGAAGACACTCTTAATCAAACTGATAATCTACTTATAAAATTGCATGATTTCACTTTTCTGTTTTTTATTAACTGCTTTGAAAATATATTGTCACAAGCCGAAAAACTATTTCATCTTCTGCAATGCAAGCAGCTTGAAATGAAGTTTGCACAACAGAAAGTAAATGACTTTATTGAATTTATTGACTGCGCTCGTACTGATAAAGCGTATAATAAAGTTTTTCAAGAAACAATGGCAGACTTCTAACAATCCGAAGACCTGCCTTCTCCCCCGAGAAAAAGAGCTAGAGGCAAACAAATGAACTATAAAGCAATATATTTCGAAATAATTGACATTATACTAATGTCAATGAGGGAACGATTTGATTGCATTCAGGAGTTTGCGTTCTTTGAGTTGATTGATGTGACCAAATTTCCAGAATTTGCTGAAAATTTTCCAATGCATCATCTTAATGCTTTACAAACTAAATATCCAAATGTAATTGACTCCAAATCCTTAGTTAGCGAATTGAAATATCTTTATCGTGACAGTGACTTTAGAAAATGCAAATCTGCAAATGAAATTTTAGAAGTCTTTCACGAACTAGGATTATTGTCTGCGATGTCGGAAACCACAAAGCTGATTCAGCTCCTCCTTACCATACCTGTAACTTCTGTTTCAAATGAAAGAAGTTTCTCTGTTCTTCATCGAATTAGATCATATTTAAGAAACACAATGGCTCAAGAACGGCTCTCGTCCCTGGCTAGGATTTCAATTGAAAAAGAAATACTTATTGATTTAGAAAGCAAAAAGGAATTACATGACCGAATATTAAAGGAGTTTGCTTTAAAACCAAGACGCTTGGACTTTATGTTCAAGTAAATAAAATTCAAATAATTTTTTTTACCGAGGTATGTATTTATTTATTTTATTGATAATCTTAAGTTATTTTCATGCATTTAAATGTCGGCTCATATGTAGACTTGAAAATTTAAAAAGAGCTGGAGTCGCCACTGATATATATATATATATATATATTATATATATAGGGTTATAACTTTTTTACAACCTAATATTCCTGTACTTTAATTCGATGAACCTTTGCCTAAAAACAAAGAAATGAACTTTCATTTTAATATCTTTTTAGAAAAGGTCACCCCTAAATCAAAAAATCGATTATTGCATACGTAACTTTATTGCATATTCCATGTAATATAATAAAAGAACTCACAACATAATCGTTATAATACTTGTACATATATTACTGCTTATTGCTTAGAATAAACTGAAGTTGCAGTTTGTTTTTGTTTCTGCAGGCAGTATACAGTTCCTGCATAACTTTGATTGCACGTTCTGCACACTGATTACTTCTTGGTATCTTGAGTGGGGATGGCTCCTGCTTCCAGTGATTTTCCAATGAGTTCAATGCTTTTTTGTAAGGTTTCAATATTTCTGACAAGTTCTTGAAGTCATTTTCATTGTACATCTGATTAGTAAACCAATATTCTGCCCAGTTGTATGAAATGAATCTGCATACCTTCTCCAAAGTCTTCCTTGTTGTAGGTATACGAATAAATGCAAGGATAGCTACAATGGCTCTTGAATGCCACCTCGCATTGCTGATGTTTGGAATTTTCTGAAAGTTAATCAAAGGAAAATTCCCTTTTTCTTCAAAGAATCTAAACACCCGTGTTAGATGGTACAAAAACTTAATATCATCTCTCCATCCTGATTTCTCGAGGACCTCTTCTGTTCCATTAACAAACTGTGCCTTTAGTTCCTCATAATTCTTCACCAGTTGGGATACAAATGGATAGTCGATGTTTGGAGAACTGGTGTTAGCACCAAGATCTTCGTCCATTACCAAACGGAGAATCCTGTCCAGAATGTGATGCTGACAACTGATAAATTGTGGTTTGCAGATACCCTTCTCTGAGAACATTCGTTGCAATTTGGCAACAACTCCACTCTTTTTCCCAGTGTTAACACTTGTTGTATCAGCAACGATCATCTTTATTGCATTCCATAAGGTGTATTCATCAATAACTTTTGCAATTCCTTCAGCAATAGTTTCAGCCTTGCCATCTTTCAGACGCAATGCATCCAATTTTACTTCGGTTCTTTCATTTTTAAGTACCACTACTTGATACTCATTTTCCTCAATGCGCTTTCCATCAAAATGTAAAGACCACTCTTCCATCTGTAAATTTTCAATCATTTCCTCCTTCAATTTAGCAGCCTCTTTGTATGCTGACTTGTAAATTGCTGCTTGACTCGGTGTTGGAATGTCAATACCATCAAGTGACAACCGTTTGCATATTTTAGCGGCTTTACTTGTTGATACTCCTGTGGATGTCACCAAGTTGGTTGCAACTTTACTTTTGTTATGTCTTCTGGTTGGTGGAGTAATACTCTCATCTTCATCTTCATGCTCGCTCTCTTCAGATTCAGTACCACTACCACCAGATACATGATTGTAAGATGTTGATGCTGATTCAGCAGGCAATTTTCGTCTCTTTGAAGGGTGAATCGTTTCTTCACTTGCAACTTGACCTGTAGAGTACGCCACTTCTCCTTTGCTTTCCACTTGAAGGTGGTACAGTCGTTTGTCTTCCGAGGATAACCATTGGCCATTTACTTTAGTGATATCAAAAAGTTCATTCAGGGCATCATATTTTCCCCTCCTGACACATTCACCATAAGTCTTCATCACCTTGTTAAGCTTTGCTCGTATTACTTGATCTGGCATGCGGAAAATTCAATTTATTCTTCCATAATTTTGTAACTTCTTTGGAAATTTCCACTATTCGCTCCTTTCTTCCTTTGATTTCTGTTCCAAGAAACTGGTACCGTCCAATGATTTGGATTTGGAGTGGCATTCTGCATTTTTCTTCTAGTGAAGATTCTTCTAAATGCACACTTCCTCTTCTTCTATGTGACTGCTGGAATCTCACCAGATTATTGGTCCAGATATCCTTGTTCTTCTGTATGGTAGTATCACTTTTCTTGTGTGACATTATATTGCTTCTGAAACAGATATAAAAAGGTATTAAGTTGATTAGTTTGTTTGTTTATATATATATTATATATATATAATATTAATATAATATGTAGAAATAATATAATAATTAGAGGGCGGATTTTAGGTGAAAAAATATGACCAAATATTTATTTTTTAGGTGATAAAATTTTGGAAAATATTTTTAGAACATCCATAGAACGTCTCACGAAAATATTTATCACCAAATATTTTGGGCTCTATATATTTTTTGAGTTTGACTCCCCTCTACAAAACATTCTGGATACGCTTTTGTTTACGTGTTAAAATGGAAGAAAAATTCAACAAATTATTATGGTTAATAAATTTTAAAAATGTTCTGGAATGTTCAAGAGTGCAGAAGCGAATTCCACATTTCGCTACGTTTTTTAATTAAGCGAACATATTACAAATAATAAAAGCTTACCTGAAGTTGAGTTGAACTGAACAGTTGAGTAACTATTGCGCAATACTGGACACAAGTGATTCGGTTGATTTCATTTCGTGCTTTTATACAATTTGCGAGTGCATGAAGAACAATGTCGTGTGTTCTAGAATTTTCTTGTATGGGTGGATTGATATTAGTCATCGAATTTGAGCACCGGAAGTGATTTTTCGGGCGATCTCACGATATATTAGCGTACTGAAAAATTCGAAAATATTTTTTAGGTTAAAACCTAAAAGTCCGCCCTCTAATAATAATATATTTATATACTTATGAGTAGTAACGTAAACATATGGTTATGGTGATTCAAACGTTTGATTTGGGGGTGACCTTTTTTAAAACCTGAGAGGAATAGGGTCTTTTTCATTGTTTCTAAGCAAACGTTCATCGATTTATGATACAGGAGATCTTCTATTTGAAAAAAAGTCTAAAAGTTATAACCCTAATATATATATATATATATATATATATATATATATATATATATATATATATATATATATATGTTAAACACAGACCGTGCATGGAACAAGGAACTCTTCTGGGAAAATTAAATCCACTATAGTCCGAATAAGTAATGGTAAATGCGAGAGACCCGTTGCCCACGTCGGGCTAGCATCATGAAAAAGAAAAACTATGGTATTTGTCATTTACCATTACTTATTCGGACTATAGTGGATTTAATTTTCCCAGAAGAGTTCCTTGTTCCATGCACGGTCTGTGTTTAACATATAAGTTTCTCAGGGGACCATTCTGAGTTTGTGTATATATATATATATATATATATACAGGGCGTCCCCAAAAAATTTATACACACTTTAAATAATTATAAAGGAAGTGTTTATTAAAATACATTTCATTTTCAAAATGTAATAGAATCTACAGACATTATTTAATTGTTTTGTCAACGCCTGTTTTCAAACTGACGTCCGTTCTGGTCCAGGCACTGCTGATAACGCGAAGCAATGGAATCGCAAACATCACGAAACATTTCGTTTGGTATTTGTGTGCATTCTCGTTCAATGGCTGCTCTCAATTCAGCGACTGTTGCAGGTTTTATAGCGTAGACATTGTCTTTTAAGTATCCCCATAAAAAAAGTCTAGTGGTGTGAGGTCTGGTGAACGCGGAGGGTATTCTACGAAACCCCTTCGTCCAATCCACATCCACATCGTGCCAAGTACCACTCGCAATACTCCACTCTTCGGTCCGGATCATCTTCATTAATAGCATGGACTAATCTTGGAATGTAACTTTTCCATTGACAGCGCTTCAAAATGCGTTGGACAGACGATTCTGAAATTCCTACCTCACGACTCGCTTGCCGCACAGATTTTCTTGGACTTTGGTGATACGTTTCCAGTACTCTTTCTTGCTTTGTGGGGCTTGTCGATGTCCGTGGTCTTCCGGAACGCTTCTTGTGGACATTCTGAACAGTTCCATCGGCTTCAAACTTATCTCTAATTCGAGTGATGGTAAGTCGCGTTGGTGGATCTGTTTGAAACTCCCTCCTAAACTGTCTTTGCACTTCAACTGCGTTTTCACACTTCCAGTAGCATTTTAGAATGAATTTCCTTTGTTCAAAGCTTAGTCTGACTGCCATTATTAATTCTAATGGGTTTAACTTGGAAAGAAAGAAACATCAATTGAGCTATCAGCTGTTAAAGTGTGTATACATTTTTTTGGGACGCCCTGTATATATATATATATATATTTATATATATATATATATATATATATATATGTTTCACACCCTCAAGGAAAAATGAAAAGCGATTCCAAGGTTTTTCGTGTATTCAACAGTACATACACCTCGTCAGGGAGTGAAGGGAAAAAGCAAGAAGCCAAAAATATAAATTTCTTAAAATATTTTTATTTTAACAAGCAGAGCCTTCGGCTCACTGCCCTACGGGGACTGCTTGTGCTTAGCAAGCCTGGGTTACCCCTTTGGGGGGAGGTCATTCTCCCTCTCCCCCAAAATCCCCTCCTCCTCCTTTATGCACTTGGGGGCTAACCCCCACCCCCTTGTTGCATAACCCCCTCCCCACTACCCCCACCCCTCTCCCCCAACCACTCCAACGTTACCCCCACCCCACTCCCCCATTACCCCTACCCCTCTATGGGGGAAGGGGCTGGCACCTTGCAACAATTGATCAACATTGCAATTGCATATGCACTCGAACATTTTGCGGTCATACTACTTTGGGAACTAAATAGTGTGACACATATACTATCACTGATATCGTTTTCACCTGAAATGTATCCTTTTATAGCCAGACGATGTGCAACTTTATTTATTTATTTTTGCTTTAATTTTTTTTTTCACTTTTTCGTGTATTTTTTTTATTGGTTGAATACACGAAAGGCCTTAGAATCGCTCTTCATGTTTCCTTGTGGGTGTGCAGCATTTATTTATTTCACATTTGCAATTGTGAAGGTCATCCCATATATATATATATATATATATATATATATATATACATTATAACTGCAAACACGCAGTATAATTAACGTAAAGAACGACGCTTTGTATAGGAGAATTATCCACGCAAGATGAGAGCGAAAGAACGAAACAAATGAAAAAATGAGGTACCCACCCGGGAATCGAACCCGGGATCTTCCGATTGCCGGTCAGATATGATAACCACTACACCACAGGCCTCACCCAAACAAATGTCGTAATTCCTCTACATACGCGCAGAAACCAATGCCCCAAAGGGGCACCTCCCGCATGCCGTAACATTATATACATTATAACTGCAAACACGCAGTATAATTAACGTAAAGAACGACGCTTTGTATAGGAGAATTATCCACGCAAGATGAGAGCGAAAGAACGAAACAAATGAAAAAATGAGGTACCCACCCGGGAATCGAACCCGGGATCTTCCGATTGCCGGTCTCATCTTGCGTGGATAATTCTCCTATACAAAGCGTCGTTCTTTACGTTAATTATACTGCGTGTTTGCAGTTATAATGTATATAATGTTACGGCATGCGGGAGGTGCCCCTTTGGGGCATTGGTTTCTGCGCGTATGTAGAGGAATTACGACATTTGTTTGGGGTGAGGCCTGTGGTGTAGTGGTTATCATATCTGACGGGCAATCGGATGATCCCGGGTTCGATTCCCGGGTGGGTACCTCATTTTTTCATTTGTTTCGTTCTTTCGCTCTCATCTTGCTTGGATAATTCTCCTATACAAAGCGTCGTTCTTTACGTTGATATATATATATATTGAATTGAATTGAGTAACCTTTATTGATAAACTAAATAGTTTACAATTTTCGTTTTTGTTTTAACATAAATAACTGTGAAATTGGACTATTTATTTTTATTTGATTTAGACCTTAACTTTTTAGACTTTACCCAAACAGCCTAAATGGCAACCTTTCCTCGTTTGCGTTGAATTTTGCGCTTTCATCACCTTGATCCTCCTCATTTTATACGATTGCTATTCAAAAAATCAAAGTAGCTCATCAGCTTAAAGTAAATGTTTAAGTTTGACGAACTTAAACATTTCTGCACCATATCGCTTGTATGAAATTATTTCCGTGTTATAATGCGAGCGTGGACAGACTATACAGGAAGGCTTTGTTTATTTCTTAAAATTTGAACTTATTTTGATTTTCTTTCTTACATTAACGTGGTGATAGTTTGAGAAATTTATCATTACCCAGTATCTCTTCCGCATAATTTCAACTTAGATTTTGCTTATACAGTAAGTTGTCTTTAATTTATTTTTTGTTAATATTTATTTTTATTTTTATTTTCTGATACTTTTATTTTCCATTTTTATTACTTCTGTGCAGAAATTTGAATGAATTTTGTAAGAAATTTCAATTTATTTACACTAAAGAAATCTCATGTTATTCCTCTCATATATTTTCGTAAGGTTGAAATTACTAACTAATCTAAGCCTAGATTATCAAAATATCGGATCTTTTCCGTTCTACCCCAACAACAATTCCTAGTGTAGTTTTACTTGCTGAATTCAATAATATATATTTTATTTTGGAGAAAGTATTCGTGCTTTAATTAGTTATGGTTATAATTATTAATTTTTTTCTCTCTTTTGTAGATATTGTTACGGATGATAAATGGAATTTCATAAACATAGTTAAGGAAATAACGTTCTACCCCAGCCTTTTATAGTTAACCTTATAAAGGCTAACTAACGAAAATATCACGACCTAACCTAACCAATCGTCAAGGGCGTACAGTTGATTTAGCTAAACAAGGAACAAGAGACATTGGGGAACATCTAGAAATATGATAGATTCTTATTTATGTGAATTTCTGTGAAGACAAAAAGGAAAGGACATTTTTATTGAAATCTTAAATGCAATCTCTACTTTTAAATAAAATAAACGGACTATAACTCTTTTGTTATTAATTTCTCCAAAATAAGATATATATTATTGAATTCAGCAAGTAAAACTACAGTAGAAAATAATATATAATTTCATTTTTTGTTGCTGGGGTAGAACGGCAAAGAGCCAAAATACTGTATCTCCAACGTAAGTGCGTTCAAAAGCAAGATGAAATCAGTGTTAATAAACGTATACATTTAGGGATTAAATACAATGTTACTTCTCTCCCTGTTTTTCGTGTTTTACTTTTTCTTGTCTACTTTTTGTATTTACTATTTGAATTAAATTCAACTAAATTGAATAACCTTTATTATTATTATTATTATTATTATTATTATTATTATTATTATTAAAATTAGTATTAAAATAACTACATTGGTTTTACAATTTACAATGACATAAATAAATGTGAAGCTCGATTATTTATTTTATTTAATTTGGCCCTTTAACTTTAGACTTTACTGGTGCTGCTCTAATTTATGCAAATACTATAACAAAGGCAGGCAAAGGTTGCAACAAAAACTTAAAAACTAATGAGCTAACTAAAAAAATTATCTTGCAATAAGCCAAGTTGCATTATGATCGAGATACCCTCAAATGAAGATACCTTAGTACGATTTCAAATTTGGTATTAACACTTTTATTCTACAGCAACAGTAGAGCAATTTTGCAGATCAATAGTTATTAAATGGAAACGCTTTCCATTTGTATTTAAAACGTTTTATTTCGTGATTTTTGGATGACAAAATCATTGATAATGTCGTCAAAGGATAAATTACAAAGTTTGTCACTCTCTATGCACAAAATGCTTGGTGCAGATAGCTTTTCTTGTAGCATTGTCGTCCATAGTTCATTTTTTATTCTTTTCAGTCGCGAACATGACCTTTCACCTGAGCTATTCATTACCATTAGACTAAAAAAGAGCCGCCAGTATTGCTTCTACATTAGGGAAAGACAACTGAATATTATCTTGAATGATGATTTGATACAGATTCTGGTGGTATAAATGGCTTTTATCTGTGTAATTTTGTTTGATGTAAACATGAAAGTGTTTTAATTCTCCAACAAGAGTGACATCAACATCTTCAGGATAGTCTTTAACCAGAAGCTTTACACTTTTACTCAGCTGTTCTTCTGAAGCATCTACATCAACCAAAAAGGAAAAGTTGCTTGCAACATTTTCGTATATGTTTGCTCTTTTATTTAAATTGGTTTCAAGAGCATCCATCATATGAATAAAAGATTTAATTCGAAACTTCTCTTTTGGAAAAAGGGTTTAATCGGTATTAGGTGCACCACCATCGTTGATTTGTTTTCTTCTTAATCTTTTCCTTTTATTCGCATAATTGTAGTCTACCGAATGCAGGATCTCTTTTGCTTTTAATTCAGTTTCACCAAAACTAAACTTTTACGGGTATCTTTCAAGGAGTAAGTGACGTGTAAAGCTTTGCACATGCATGTACTAAGGGTTATCTGTGCATCCTGTAGGGCCTTACTAGTTTTGTGGAACTGATCTAATAAACAGTTCCAGAGAATTAACATGAACACAAACTCTAATTCCTCCATTTTCTCCAAAAGAATGCCAGCCTCTCTCCTTGTATCACCCTTTTCACTGCCATCAGTATGGACATGAGTGAAGGCATCAGTAATTGGATTATACCCCCCAGCTATGGCTGAAGTGGCCTTTGCATGTGCTTCCCACCTAGTGTCAAAGAGGCGTTTTGGTACTGTAGAATCAGGATCCAAATATGATTTAAGTGCTGCTCAACGTTTTGTAGAGGCAGAAAAGAATGTGTATAAGTGTTGCACCACAACAAAAGATTTTACTGCACTTAGGCAGCAATCAACTGCAGCACGACCAACAAAGTTAAGTCAATGTCCAGCACAAGGAATATATATGGCATACTTATTTTTCTCTAGAAGTTTCTGCTGCATACCATTATACCTCCCTGACATGTTCGCTGCATTATCATATGACTGTCCTCTGCACTTACCAAAGTCAATTTTGAAATCATTGATTAGATAATCCAGCACCATGTTGGCCATACTTTCACCATTGTGCTTTTTTGATTCAAGGAAAAATAGAAAGCGTTCACTGGGAAGACCATCATCGAATGACACATATCTGACAATAACAGTTAGTTCATCAACATGTGAAAGATCTGGTGTAGAGGCAACAGACAAACTGAAGTAGCCTGCTTTTCCTAAGTCTTCCAAAATAGATTCTCTTACCTTTTTAGCCATAAGCTGGATTAGTTCATCGAATATTGTTTTAGACAAATACGATGGCTTTCCAGATCCACTACTTCCATAATGCTTAATATGGTCCGAAACAAATGGATCAAACTTAGCAATGAGTGCTATCGAATCAAGAAAGTTCCCGTTATGGGACGACCCAAGCTTTTCATTGCCTCCCCTAAATGCTAATCCATGTTCTGCTAATGTGCACACAACTGCAATAATACGTTCAAGTACATGCCTCCAGTACTCTTGTTCCTGTTTCATCTGTTCAGTTAGGTGTGAATCCAAGGTTAACCCGCGAATCATCGACAAATACTGTATGTAAGAAAGCTGTTCTATGCTTCCCAGAATTCTCATGATTTTGAATTGCAATGGGGTTTCACCAATCATTAAACCCATCCCTAGCCAGTGCGGTTGATGATGTGGAAAAGAGCTTCCAAAAAAAACAGTAAGCACAACCGGTTGTTGGAGAGTATACTAACCATTCCCGATTGTGTTTTTCCCCATTAGCTTTCGTTGAATCAAAAAGACCCCTTGAACAATATCTGATTTGATTTTTGAATGATCGCTTCAATTTCTCAAATAAACCATCGCACTGTTGAAACTCTGAGGGGCCTTTCTGTAACCAGAATGCAATATCATCCTAGGTTAAGACTCCCAAGATGCCAAGATCATTGAACTTTGTGTATTTATTGTCTTCAGCCTGGATTCCAGTCTCTGTAACACGGTCAGATGAAGTAGTCACATTCGCGTCTGTATTCTCTATTTTAGTGAAAGAGGTGGATGTTTGTGGTTGTTGTGGATCTGTCTGACTCTCTCGAGTCTGAGATCCCTTCTTTATAACAGTGAAATAACTGTCAACTTTCGGTAATTGCTTTAGCTACCTTTCAAGCTGCTGCTTCTTTTTCCTTTCCTGAAATCCTCTTTCAAAAGTTCTCTTTTTTTGATAGGCCTCTCCAAAATAATAAGGAAAACAAATAACTTCTTTGAAATTACTAAAAGTTGAAATTAAAAATGGCAATAGAGAATATAGTATAAATAGGCCCTATATAAAATAAAATAATAAATAGAAATGGAAAATGAAACCCCCTCTATATGGGGGTTTGCAGTAATATAAGAGATAAGAAAAAGATATAAGAAATAAATACATATAAAATAACAAATATAAAATAAATGGACACAATATAAAATTAAGCAAGTTTTTCTAATAGTATCAGAAGCAGAGGACCTTCGTGTTGAACCGTAATAGGGCTAATCTTAGGCACACTCAAATAAATAATTAAAGAATGACAAGCAAATAGGAGGAGATTGTAGACACCAATCAACCAGGGAAGTACTCCGCGGGGGGGGGGGGGTTAGAGAGAATATAGGGAGTGCTGGACCTCCCGTTTCTCCTGTCACTGTCCTCCTTAACTGATCTTTTTCCGTGTCTCATCTACCATGTGAGCAGTCCAGCTTGCTCTCAAACACACACTTCTCTCCCAAGCGGTGGAAGCGAAAATGAACCATAGGCACACAAACATCTTGCCACCCCATGCCCCTCCCCCTCCACCTCCCCCAAGTGAACCATCAGATGATGAGGGAGACACTACATCAGGACCAGGCAATGATAGTGTGGAAGAGATAGAAGAGGAAAGTGAGGAAGAGAAGGAGATGAAAAGGAGGATTCTAATCCACAGAGAAGAAGATGTACACCAGGAACTGAACCACAGAAGACCACTGCCCAAGCTGAGGAACACCTATAAGGTCAGAAAATATATAGAGATAGTGAACAAGGTACTACCTGCAATAACACCCCAGGAGGGTAACCTCACAGAATTAAACAGGTTATATTATGCAACAGCAGTCAGCGTAACAGAGATGGCAGGGGTAAAAATATGCAAGCAGAATAACCAGGAGCAAAACCAGGGAAGGAACGGAAATGAGAGGGAGCCAAGGTTGCAGCAAAGACTAGAGAGCAGAGTAGGCAACCTCAGGAAGGAGATCTCAATCCTAACTACCCATATGAGAGGGGAAATAAGATCTGAACTGGGAAGGAGGAAGGTAAATGTATTAATCCAAAGAGAAAGACTGGACAATGAAAGAAAGATCAGACAAAGCATTGCCAGAAAAAAGCTAGACCTGTCGGCAAAGGCAAAAAGATTGGCAAGATATATACGCTTGGATAGAGAAAAGAAACAAAATGAGATGTTTGAAGACAACCCAACAAAACTATCTAGAGAGTTAAAGAATGCCCAGATAAACGTAGAAAGACCACCTGAAAAAGAACAAGTGGAGCATTTATGGAAGAACATCTACGAGAACGAAATCAACCATAATGATGGTGCAGAATGGATTGGGAGCCTTTACAACAGCGAAAAGGTGAGAAACATCTCAGAGATGGACGTGGACAGAATAACCGTGAAAGAAGTCGAGGAGAAAATAAAAAGAAGCAGCAACTGGAAAGCACCAGGCCCAGACATGATTAAGAACTTATGGTTGAAAAAGCTAACATCACTAAATGGAAAACTAACAAGGTGCTTCAACAAAATAGTAAGAGCAGAAGAAGAAGCACCAGAATGGTTGACAAAAGAAAAACAACATTACTACCAAAGTCCATGAAACCCAGAATCTAAGTAAATATAGACCAATAACGTGTTTGCCAACAATCTACAAAATACTAACAGGAGTCATAGCTGACAGGATCTACAGCCATGCAGAAGAAAACAACATCATAAGCCCAGAACAAAAAGAATGTAGCAGAAAAACGTATGGGACAAAAGACCAGCTGTTAATCAACAGGGCTATATTGGAGAACAGCAGAAAGAAACAGAAACCTAAGCATGGCATGGATTGACTACAAAAAGGCATATGACAGTGTACCCCACTCCTGGGTGAAGGAGTATTGAGACTATACAAGATCCACCCTACCATCAGGATCTTCTTAGAAACAGCTATGATACGATGGGAAACAGACCTAACTCTCCATCACAGTAAGGGAACTTTAGAGGTGAACAATGTGAGAATCAAGAGAGGGATCTACCAGGGCGATTCAATATCACTCAGCCAACTAATAAATAAACTAAACAAAGGCTACGTAATGAGACCAAGGGAAAAGAACAGCCCGAAAATATCTCACTTATTTTACATTGATGACCTAAAACTATATGCCCCAAACAAAAGTGAGCTAACAAAAGAGGTCAGGGAGGTCAAAAAGTTCTCAGATGACATCCAGATGGAGTTTGGTCTTGAGAAATGTGCCACTGTCACACTAAAGAAAGGCAAAAGGTGTGAATCAGAAAACATTAGGGTGGACAATATCGTGATAAAAGAACTAGAGCAAGAGGCTACATATAAATATCTGGGGATGGAGGAATCTGAAAAGATGGAAAATGACATCATGAAGGAAAGACTGCGGAAAGAATATTCAAAAAGGATAAAGTTAATCCTAAAATCTCACCTAAACAGTAAAAATAAGATCCCATCCATAAACTTACTGGCGGTACCTGTACTGTCATATAGTTTTGGCATAATCAACTGGACGGTCTGGACCCAGCAAGAAATCAACAAACTGGATACGATCACCAGAAAATTGCTCCATGCGCATAAGGTCATATATAAAAATCAATGCACACCAAGGCTATACCTGCCAAGGAGGGTCGGTGGATTAGGGCTTGTGCTAATTGACCAAGTGTACAAAGCCACAACAATAGGAGTAGCACAATACATAAAGGAAGAAGAAGGAAGGCTAGTCAGATTTGTAAGAAACCATGAACGTGAAAAGCCTCAAACAAATCACTCCAAATCTCAAAGGCAAATGATTATCTAGTGGATGCTGGCATAGGACCTGAGCAGCTTGAAAACATTGCAAATAAACCTCTCATGGAAAATATAACACCATCAAAAGAAGGTATAACAAGAAAAGATCAGAAGAAAAGGAGAAGAACTGGGAAGCACAAGTTCAGCAAAGTATACAAAGAGGACGTGCTGAACAGAGCATATATAGAGAGGAAAAAACCTGGAGTTCCTGGTAAGAGGGGCACTGAGACCAGAAGATGAACGGCTGGTGATGGTAGCGCCAGACCAGGCACTACGCAAAGTGGTTCAAAAGGAATATGAGGGCAGAGAATGAATGAGATGTGCAGATTGTGCTCAAAGAGCCCAGAGAGTGTGAGTCACATTCTATCGGGGTGTGAAATACTCCTGCACAGAGGAAACTACACAGACAGACACAATGCAGTCTGCAAGCTAATCCACTTCAAGCTGTGTAAGAAATATGAAATAAGGCTAGAAACAGAAAAACACTAGGAACATATTCCACAAGGAATCAACATGAACACAAACTCTAATTCCTCCATTTTCTCCAAAAGAATGCCAGCCTCTCTCCTTGTATCACCTTTGCAGACCAGATATAGTTGAGAGAGAGAAGGAGGGAAACAAGTGCCTCTTGGTGGAAGTAGGAGTCCCAGCAGACTGGAATGTGGCGAACTATGAAAGGGAAAAGGTCTGAAAGTACCAGAGACTCAAACATGAAATAAGGAGAATGTAGAATGTGGAACCTGAGATCATCCCACTAGTAGTGGGGGCAACAGAGGCAGTAAAGAAATCCACAGTAGAGTTCCTGAACCAGCTGCCCATAAGTATGACGTCTGGAGAAGTTGTAGGGGAGATATTACGATACAGCACCTCTATCTTACGTCTAGTACTAGGCTGTACCTAAAAATTCCTTAGGGTTAAAGTTTAACCCCAGAAGTAAAAAACTCTCTCCATCTGGAGTAGAAAAAAAAAAAACAAAACAAAAACTACATTATATATATATATATATATATATATATATATATATATATATACATCTTACACACTACATAATCTTTTCAAAATTTAAAAAAAAAAATGGCATCAACTTGAAGAGCCTCGGAGTCCCCTGGGGAGGGGACCATAAATGCCCCCACTTCTGGTTTCCCCCCCTGCCGATACCGGGAACGCAGACCCGGGCAGCGGGGATGGATCTGCTACCGCCCATTCGAGATGTTCCGGACCTCTGTCTGATTCACTTTTCTTAAATTTCTGCAACATTTCGTGGCCTTCTCTCAAATTTTCAATCTGTTGAATACCACCTCTCCTCCTCTAAACCTCATCTTCTTTTCCTCAGTGAAACTCAGGTGTCTGGGACGACTGACAGCAACCCATTTTCTGTACCTCTTACTTTCTCTGCAATCAATTTCACTTCAAAGGTGGATGTTGCGTATATGTACGCAATGACCTAACTTGTTCTCGTATTCCCAAACTCGAATCTTCCGAATTATATGCCCTCTGGCTACGGCTTACATGCCAATCTCAAACTAAATACAGCTGCGCTGTTTACCTTTCTCCTAATTTTACTGACTATCCAAAATTCTTTGACTACCTCACTTCCAAAGTGGAATACATATTCTTTCCCGCTCTCCCTTTGCTGAAATCTCCATTTTAGGAGATTTCAATGTTCACCTTTGGCTTTCCTCCCATTTCACTGAGATCCCTGGTGAACTAGGTTACAACTTTTCTATCGTAAATAACATAGAGCAGAGTGTACAGCACCCTACTTGTATTCCCGATCGCCTTAGGGATAGGCCCAACATTCTGGATTTATTTCTTTCCTCTCATCCTTCTTCTTACTAAGTGAAACTTTTCTCTCCGTTGGGCTCCTCCGATCACAATCTCATATCTGTTTCTTGTCCTATCGCTCCAATTCGGCCTTTGGATCCTCTCAAGAGGAGTCGCCTTTGGCACTTCGACGCCGCTGATTGGGAGGCCCTTAGGCGTGCTGAGCGCATCACAGAGGTGATTCTCTCAGGCATGGAGGCGTACATTCCATATTCTATTCCTACTACTAATGCACAAAAACCTTGGTTTAACTTTACTTGTTCTAATGCTATCTGCAACAGAGAGGAGGCTTTCAAAAGGTACGGTCGTCATCCAACTCCTGATTCTCACACAGCTTATATTTCTACCGGTAATCACAAAAATCTGTTCTCCGACTCGCCAAAAATTCCTTCATCCGACAAAAATGTGAAAATATCCAATTCTAATTCTTCTCGGCTTTCTGGCATCTAGCTAAGAACCTCTTCAACAACTTTACTTCCTCTTCTTTCCCTACTCTTTTCCATTCCGGTGGTACAGTTGTCGTCTCTTCTCCTGCCAAAGTTGAACTCTTCACTCAAACTTTCGCTTACAATTTAACCATGGACAATTCCGGTGCTGTTCCTCCATCTCCTCCCCCATCTGACTTTATTATGTCTGAAATTAGAATCTCTTCTAAAGATGTTTTTTCTGCTCTCTCTGGGCTCAACTCTAGGAAGGCGTACATTCCTGATGGTGTTCCTCCTGTTGTTCTTAAGAACTGTGCTTCTGTGCTGACACCCTGCCGATGCAAACTCTTTCGTTTTTGTCTCTCATCTGGTACTTTTCCTTCTTGCTGGAAGTTCGTTTTCATTCAGCCTGTTCCAAAGTAGGGTGACCGCTCTCAACCCTCCAACTATTGTCTAATTGTCTTGATTTCTTGCCTTTCCAAATTTTTTGAATCTATCCTTAATAGGAAGATTCTTAAACACCTTTCTTTTCATAATCTTCTTTCAGATCGTCAGTATGGATTCCGCTATTGATAAATGGAATAATCTTCCCGCGTCAGTCGTTCATTCTACCAGCGTTAATATGTTTAAGAACCGTCTTGACAGACATTTTAAAGGTATTAGCGTTGTTTAATTTAAATAACAACAAAGTTAGTAACAGAAGCTCTGGTGGTGGTGCTCGGGGATGAGTCTGTTGACGATGAATGCCAGCTTGTGACATGCCAGCGTGTGATGCCAGCAATAAAATTATTAAAAAAAAAAAAAAAAAAAAAATATTAGACTAACACGAATGTAGATGTAGCTCATAGCGTAAACTAACCCACTTTTTGTTTAACTTTACCTACTTTTTTTTTTTTTTTTTTTTTTTTTCCTTATCCTCCTTACTTTGCATGTCTAACTCTTTTCTTGCATGTTTGTAGTTTGCATGGTATGACAGTGAGTTAAGACTGTGTTTGCATGGTTTGTAAGCGTTCTTATTTTACTTCTTTTCATCTTTCACCCCTCTCCTATTCTCTCCGACTATTTTTCTGACTTGTCGGCAGTGGCCGGCGGATGATGATGGTGAGACACTTTTCCTCTTTTTCTGAATGAATGTTAACCCACGAGTGATAGGTGTTGCTCCTTACTTAACCCCTTATTCTCTTCTCTTCTCTTAACCCCCTACTCTTTCCTTTCTCTCGGGCTAACCTAAGAGTGGATCTTAGGGTCTTTGTTAGCCTTAGCTTCTGTAGATCTGTAGATCTGTAGATCCTCCTTTCGGGATTTCGGTGAAAATTTTGCTATTGCGCTGGACATCAAACGCTTTTGATAGAAAATGGCACAAATCTTTAATTTCCAAACTGCCCTCCTTCGGTTTCTATCTTTCTATCTGTTCCTTCATCTTTAATTTCCTTTCTGGCCGAACTATAGCTGCGGTTGTAGATGGCAACTGTTCTTCTCCTAAAGCTATTAACAGTTGTGTTCCTCAGGGTTCTGTCCTGTCACCCACTCTTTTCCTTTTATTTATTAATGATATTTTAATTCGCACTTCCTCTCCTATTCACTCCTATGCCGATGATTCCACTCTTCACTTCTCCAGCCACTTCCCAAAGCCTCCCTCTCAACAGTCACTCCATGATTCGCGTAGTACGGCTATGGAGCACCTGACCTCTGATCTTTCTGCTATATCTGATTGGGGCAGAGAAAACCTTGTGGCTTTCAATGCCTCAGAAACTCAGTTCCTCCATCTGTCTACTCGTCACAATCTTCCACACGACTCTCCCCTTACCTTCAACAACACACAACTGAATCCTTCCTCTTCTCTTAACATTCTTGGCGTTTCCTTTTCAGTAATCTTTCTTGGAAAGATCACATATACTCTCTTTCTAAAACAGCTTCTTAGAGGTTAGGTGTGCTGTGCCACCTCCGCAGTTTCTTCACCTCCCACTCAGTTGCTGTCTCTGTACAGGGGTCTTGTTCGCCCCTGTATGGAGTATGCTTCTCATGTGTGGGATGGTTTAACCCACACAGCCGTACTTGACCGGGTGGAATCAAAGGCTTTTCGTCTCATCAATTCACCACTTCTTACTGAATGTCTTCAATCTCTCTCTCTCTTTGCCGCAATGTTGCTTCACTCTCTCTTTACTATCGCTATCATAACGAACATTGCTCTTTTGAACTCTCTAACTACATGCCTACTCCTTTAAGGAGAGCACGCAGTACCATACTTTCTACATTTTCTCATTCCTTTTTTTTTCCAACTATCTAATGCAAGGGTTAATCGGTATTTTCAGTCTTTCATCTACTCACCCGGTCAACTCTGGAACAATCTTCCTCAATCCATCTTTCCTCCTGTCTATGACCTCCCATTTTCCAAACACAGAGTGTCTATGCATTTCGGAAACCCCGGACCTTGATTTTAGCTCTCTTCTCCTTCTATGGGACGGGCGCTTTTGCGGCATTTGCCTTTCGCCCCTCCTTCCTGCATAAAAAAAAATAAGGGGTGATACGAGCCCTACGTCGGGCAAATAAGAATGGCCAGAGCTCTGATATAACCGACCAGCTAGATTTGCCTGGCAAATAAAGTCCAAACACAACAGTAATTAGGTACTGTTTGATATGCCAAATCTCCGGTTAGTATCAGTAGCCACGCCCCCAATATATAGGTAAAGGATCTGTTCCAAACGTGAAGTTGTCTTAAGTATGTTGAGGTTATCTCTCGGGAATGTTTTCTGACAATAATGAAAAATTAATAGTGTTAGTTTCAGTTAGCCAGAGGTAAGACATTTTTAAAACATCGTAAAAAATCTAGAGCCTAAGCAGTGGCGGACTTCGTTAATTTATTTTCTTACTTAATTTTTTTTTAGTAAAGCTTTTAAACGGGTCAATTTTTGTACTGACCATTCATACCAAAGGGTTCCCCATATTCGGTGCCAGTGTCTTGATACACTAGATTTAAAATACTATTTATCTTGATTAGCCCCAGCCAGTTGGCCACCGGGCATAAGTTAGGTTTGATATTATATATATATATATATATATATATATATATATATATATATATATATATATATATATACAAACTCAGAATGGTTCCCTGAGAAAATTATATGTTAAACACAGACCGTGCATGGTACAAGGAACTTCTGGGAAAATTAAATCCACTATAGTCCGAATAAGTAATGGTAAATGACAAATACCATAGTTTTTCTTTTTCATGATGTTAGCCCGACGTGGGCAACGGGTCTCTCGCAAAGAGATCTAGGGTTTAAAGCAAGCCTAGTCCCTTTACATTCAGAACCTCTATATAAGTAAAAGACTCGTTGCATTCACGTCGGATTGAATAAATCAAAGAAAAAGGGGGTAACTATTGTATTTTAGCCCAAAAAAAAAAAAAAAAAAAAAAAACTTAAACTTAAACCTCAACCGGGACATTGAGCGTCCACTTTTCAAGGCACGTAACACGTCCGTTTAATATACAAAACTCAGAATGGTTCCTTGAAAAGTGGACGCTCAATGTCCCGGTTGAGGTTTAAGTTTTGGTTTTTTTTTGGCTAAAAATACAATAGTTACCCCCTTTTTCTTTGATTTATTCAATCCGACGTGAATGCAACGAGCCTTTTACTTATATAGAGGTTCTGAATGTAGGGGGACTAGGCTTGCTTTAAACCCTAGATCCATGTCCCAAAGCTGGATCCTGTCTGCTTTGCAGATAGCTGGTGAGGGAAGCTATATTTATGGGATCTCTTTGCGAGATACCCGTTGCCCACGTCGGGCTAACATCATGAAAAAGAAAAACTATGGTATTTGTCATTTACCATTACTTATTCGGACTATAGTGGATTTAATTTTCCCAGAAGAGTTCCTTGTTCCATGCACGGTCTGTGTTTAACATACAGTATATATATATATATATATATACTTTCAACCCACACAGGCTCGTGTGTATATATATATATATATATACATATACATATATATATACTGTGTATATATATTTATTTATTTATTCATTTATTTATTTATTTACTATACCGGATGATTACAAATGATCTTCCCGATTTTAAACATTTATTAAGAAAAAACTAACAAAGCTATAGTGAAAAGCAAGATATACAAATAAAGAATGTTTCAGGGAATTTTTATTTGTAATATTGAACACGTCAGAGATAGCCCTAAAGTTAACGTGTTTTGTGCTTTTACCGCTGAGAAAGTGTACGGTCCATTCTTCTTTATTGAAAGAATTAACGGTATAATTTACCGCGATATGTTACAGCTGTGGCTAATGCCCCAACTGTTAGAGAACAAAGCTGATGTGTAGTTTTAGCAGGATGGTGCTCTACCCCATTTCCACAATGAGGTTAAAACATTCCTGCATGAGCTATTGCCTGATCGTTGAATCGGGCGTAGGGGGCCCATTCCTTAACCGGCTCGTTCGCCCGATCTAACTCCCCTTGACTTCTTCCTCTGGAATTATGTCAAAAATGAAGTTTTTGTTCCACCAATGGCAAGAACTTTGGAACATTTGAAGGAAAGGATACGTGAGGCTGTTAGAAAAGTTCAGTATAATATGCTACAAAATGTATGGAGGGAACAGAATACCGCTTTGATGTCTGCAGAGCCACAAAGGGAGCTCATATTGAACTTCAATAGCTTGTAAATAAAACTTTTTGAGTTCTTCTTTATTTGTATATGTTGCTTTTCAATGTAGCTTTGTTATTTTTTTCATAATAAATTTTAAAATCGGAAAGATCATTTGTAATTACCCGTATTTACTTTATATTTGTCACGTATGTATGCATATTCCCTGTAATTTTCATTGGAATTGGAATTATATTTAGTGAGAAATAAAATAAGAGGCATTACTTTTGTACCACTCCCTCGTATATACAGTAAATATAAAACTCAAGAAATTAATTGTATTTGTAAAACACGTAAATAAACTGACTGAAAAGTGATAAATAGATAGATATACAGGGTGTTTCAGGAGGAAAGGTCAATACTTCGGGAGGTGATAGTATCGGTCATTGTGAGAAAAAAAGTTCATATGAACACGTGTCTAATTCTGAATGGTTACGGAGATAGAGCTGTTTGAATCTGATGCGCGCACAGCTCTTCCTCCCCCTTCCCTCCCCTATAACCTTGAACCATGTAAGCTGTAATGTAAGCATGTAACATAAGCCAATCGACAGCTGACTGTTGTGAGTGACATTGTTTGGTGTTTGAAGCAGTGTTAAGAAAGCCACACACCTTCACACATGCCGAATATGCAGATATAGTGTATGTCTACGGTTTTTGCGATGGAAGTGCAACAGCTGCTGTTGCAGAATACCGTCGACGGTTTCCAAACCGCAAAATTCCGGATCGAAGAGTGTTTACCAGGGTTTTCAACACATTGCGTGAGATTGGTACACTTCCCAGCGCTCATGTTTCATCTGAACGTGTAGGTCAACAAGATGTGGATGAAATGGAAAACATTCTTCAGTTGGTAGAACGTAGTCCTACCACACACAAGAGTATGGCGAACATTACGTGAGGAAGGCTTGCATCCATATCATGTACAGCGTGTACAACACCTTCAACCAGGAGACGCCGCCATGCGACTGAAATTTTGCCATTGGGTAAATGCTAATCGCCGATTGCTTCGATTAATACTGTTCACCGATGAAGCTACTTTCACTCGTGACGGTATCAACAACACTCGTAACTCTCATCGGTGGTCAGACGAAAATCCAAATTCCACTGTGAAAACAAATTTTCAACATCGCTTCTCTGCCAATGTGTGGTGCGGTATCATCGATGATCAGCTGATTGGCCCTGTTACTTTAGAGAATCGTCTTACAGGACAAAGTTACTTAGAATTTCTGCAAAATGAATTGCTAGGACTATTGGAGGATGTTCCTTTGGCTACACGCGCTGGTATGTACTTTCAGCATGACGGAGCTCCTCCACATTCTACCCGTCTGGTGATGCAATACCTAAATCAAACTTTCCTTGGTCGATGGATCGGCCGCGGTGGTCCCATTCAATGGCCACCAAGGTCTCCAGACCTCTCTCCGTTAGATTATTGTTTGTTGGGGTGGATGAAAAGTCAAGTTTACAAAAGAAAGGTGGATACACGAGACGAATTGCTCGCGCGCATTTTAGATGCTGCTTCCTGCATAAAGGAACGTCAGGTTCAACTCAGACGAACAACACGCGATCTTCGCACACGAGTTGCAAAGTGCATTGAGGTTGACGGTGGGATTTTCGAAAACGTATTGTAAACTGTAACAAATTTGTCATTTCTGTATCTGATACCATTCAAAATGCCAATGTTTAAACATTAAATGTTAGAAACAGTAATTAGTTTCTCTTTCTTGATTACCATTAACAATGCTTTTGTATTTGTAGATTCAAACAGCTCTATCTCCGTAACCATTTAGAATTAGACACATGTTCATATGAACTTTTTTTTCCCACAATGACCGATACTATCACCTCCCGAAGTATTGCCCTTTCCTCCTGAAACACCCTGTGGAGAGAGAGAGAGAGAGAGAGAGAGAGAGAGAGAGAGAGAGAGAGAGAGAAAAAAAATTGTATGAAAATGTATAGGACTGTGTATAAACATCCATACTATTAAGAGTAAATTAAGCAATGAGACTAAAAGTACTATAATATCAACACTTCAACGATCAACGATTAAGTAAGTTTGAATAGTAGGAGGGGGGGTAAGGGTGTATTATTGACACACCCTTGGAGTTGGTAGAAGAAAGTTAGGAAATGAAATATAGTAGGAGTTGAAAGATTCCAGGTTGGCTGGAGATCTCTGTCTTCAGTATTTATTACTACTTATTAATGTGAATATACTGTAGGTACTGTAAGTTCACTGTAAATTTACACATCTATCGGTATTGGTTGGTTTTCCATTTGTTTTCTAAATTGAGTCTTGATGGTCCTTTTCATTTCATCGTCGATTTCAACTTTCTCTAATAATTCTGGACGAAATTCCTCTTGTAGTTCCTCCTATATTTTAACAGTTTGATTATGTAAGACTACATTAATTGGTTCTAATTTTGCATTGCTCTATCTCTGCGGGACTTATGGTTTATATATAAGGTATCTTTGCTTTGTACGCTTTGCACTTTTCGTAGCTGGCTGTTGGTTGCTAGGTGTAGCGGGACAGTTGGATACAAAAGTACTGATCGGACTAATGCCAGGTAGGGCTTTCTTTTATTCTCTTTATTGAGTCCTCTAAATCTGTATAATTAATGCATGTTGCCTCTTGCTTTGTTGACACTCTCGGCGTAGTGTTTGACATAACTTGTTCTTGTTATTTTTAAGCCTAACATTTTGCCTTCTGTTGCGTAGTCATATAGTTCGCCGTCGATTACGAGATCCCCAGTTTTAGATCGCCCTAGTGGGATCACCGTAAATTTTGCTCTGTTCGTTCTGATTTTCCATCTTTTTTCATATTCATTTATGTTTCTGATTTCTCTCGCTGTATTTTGTGCGATCATTTGAGGTGATTTTGAGTTGTATGGGACTACCTGTGTTATGTTATCTGCAAACATTATATTTACTGTGTCATTTCGTACGGATCTGGCAAGTTAGACGTATATAGTGATACAGTGTAGGGCTTAGACAGCCGTCTTGTGGTACTCCTGGGTTTAGAGCAAGTTGTTGCCCTTGGTAACCTTTGATGTTTATTACGGCTTTTCTGTCCATCAAATAGTCGCAAAGAATACCTTCCAGTATGGGGTTAATGCCCAGTCGCAGAATCTTGCATTGAAATCCGGTTATCCATACCTTAGCAAATTCTTTCTGTACGTCCCGGAGTAGTACATCTATTGAGTGGCCTTTTGCTTTCGCCGAAGCAATTCTCTTACACATCAGTGTAATAGCAGTTTCTGTACTCCTTTTCTTTCGAAATCCATGTTGGTGTTGGTTCATCATCCCGTTTTCTGTTAAGTAGTCTATTAATCTGCTGTTGATGATCTTTTCAAAGAGTTTTCCCATGAATTATAAAAGGGAGATCGGTCTGTAATTGGATACTTGCGTCCGGCTCTTCCCAGGCTTAGAAATAAATATAATTTTTGAAACTTTAAAGGTGTCTGGGTGGTATCCCACGTTTAAGGCTGCGTTGAATAATGTCAGCAGTTTATTTAGGAAAATACCTGGGGCATTCTTGAGATTGGCCTTTGTTAGTCTACTTAGTCATAGGGCTTTCTGCTTGAACTTCTGCATTTCAATTCTTCTAAAGTTATTTGACTGCCATAACCATCCATGGTAAATCGAGTTGCATTTACATACTGGTGGGGGGACAGTCTATCAACTTTGTCTGCAAGTTCTTCCAGGACTTCGATTTCGTGTTCTTCGTCGTAGTCCAAATTTTCTTCATCAATTATTGAAAATATGCCTTCCCAGTGCTGTCTGAATAGAGCTTCTTTTGTTTCTGGTTCAAATTTTTTCTCGTTGTTGTTGTTTTTGATAAAGCTTACTGTCTTCGTTTCTTTGCTTTTGAGCCTGTTGATTGTATCCCAGAAGGCTTTGGGATCATTTTATAAGTTAATATTACTTACATTATTCCAGAGTGTTTTTTGCATTTCATTTAACTCGAAGTTTATTTCCGTCTGCAGCCGTTTCATTTGGTTAAACAAGTATCTGTTAGAGCCATTTATTCTTATTTGTTGAAATATTGTTTTGAATTGTTGTTGCTTGAGTGTGATTAGTATATTTTGAGGTGGGTGAGGTAGGGTTTTGTATTTAGTTTTCGTGACGCAAGCTGCGTCTGCTTCTTCTATTGCTTTCGTAATGTTACTTAGTTCTGCATCTATTTTTCGAGGGTAGAGTCCGTTAGGACGCTACCTTCATATGTGCTCGGTATTCGTTTGTAGTGTCCCCAGTTTGCTCGTTTATAGGATTTTCTTTCTGTGACTGGGATTTGTATTGGATTTGCATGATTACTGGTAGATGATCGCTTGGTGTAAGTGGACCTTCTGTAGTGTGATAATTGAATAGTTGTACGTTATTCATTAATACTATGTCCGGCCGAGTGGCAGCTCTGTTTGTAATGAAGGTTGGGAACTATGGTCCAACCCTTTTAACTGTATTCCTTTCTATTAGTATGTTCAGGTTGTTACCAATTCTATTGAAGGCAGTGTACCCGGTAGCTGCAGAGCGGGCATTCAGATCGCCCATGAGTATGAGTGGAATATTTTTGCTGAAAAGATTGAGAAAGCTGTGCAGAGGTAGATAGTTTCTCCGCAGTGGCTGGTAGCCGACGGCTATTCCTATTTCTCCCGTTTCTGTACATACAATAATGGATAGGCATACTTCGTCCAGTGGTTCTCCCTCTTTGTATTTGATTCCTTTTTTGATAGCTATTGCTACTCCACCATAGAGCTCATTACTTTAATTTTTTTTAATGATATTGTAATTGAATATTTTAATTTTCCTGACGTCTTTCAATCCGTGTTCTGAAATGAGGATGATGTCAGGATCCTCGTCCTTGTATAGGTTGCATAATGTTGTATGCTATTATTTTTATTTTGTTAGTGAGATTCATTGTTTACGAGCTCACTAATGTTCACTTTTTCATTTCTCTTAGTTCGTCTGTTTTGTGGACCTTAGTCTAGGATCTCTAGTTGGAGATCGCCCCGCGCCACATCTCTTCTTATTGAAGATCTCTTGTGTTAATACTGTGCAATTTTCTTTTGCGAGTTTGATAAGTGCTTGCTTTAAGACTGTTTCGACTTCACGTTCTTTTGTCGGGCACTTGTAGTCCCATTTATACCTTTGGCACATTATTCCTTCTATTATTTGTTTTGTGCTTACGTTCTTTGGGAAGCCTTGTTTCTCGGTTGCATAGATCTGAAAGTTGAAATCATCGGCTTCATATCTGTATTGTTCGAGCATGTCCTTATTCTCTCTGTAGACTGGTTTTCGTCTTATTGTGTCTCTGCTTGTTTGCCGAGACGATACCTAATTTGTGGCGGCTTGTGCCGCTTCAGGTGTGGTGTTTTTCGTGGTTTTGGGGGTATTATCTGCATTGCTTTCGTGAGATTTATTTGCGCTTTCTCCCTCGGTGGCAGTTGCTTTATTTTGTGTCCTTTTGAGGTTACTTCCTTCTGCGTCTGCTGTTACCTGTTCAGTTGGGCTGTCCTTGGGGATCAGATTTATTATATTTGAGAGTTGAGAGCTGGTTGGATGGCGGGTTTTCTGGGAATTCCATTTCCTTAAAACCGTTGAGCTTTAGTATTTTGTTTAATTCTGCAGCGTAGCTATCCGGTTTGGCAAAGTTCATGACATGTGCGTACATGGTACATATCATCAGCTTAAGAGGGATATTCGCACTTACTTTGATATTATTATCGCCTTCCGGTATTGTGATCGCGGTAGATTGGACTGCTTCTGCGTACCCGCGATTTCTTCTTTCTCTTAGTCCTTCGCTCCTTCTCTTCTCTTTTTGAGAATTTTTTTTAACGGGATAATTCACTGGCATAGTTCGATGTGGTCCTCAGTAGTTCAAGCATTTTTTCGTTTCACTCTTGCAGTTTCTCCAGCTGTGGTCGCTTCCACTGCATTCAGAGCATATTATTTTGTCCTTATCAGGGTAGTCCTTCGTTAGATGTTCTTCCATTTTATAACATCTGAAGCACATTTGTATGTTTATGAACTGATCTTCTTCTATTTCACTTGGTGAGATTTTTACGTTGAAGGCCAGTAGGCCTTCTTCCGTTACCTTCCTTGCTATTAGAGTATGGCTGAATACTACCTTCATGAGGTGAGTATTCCTCCCGAACTTAATAATTTCTCTCACTTTAGCCCATCTTTAGCATCATTCTATTTCTTCTTTCGTTTCTTCTGTCGAGTGCTTTCCTATCCATAAGTCGAGCTTTTTGCAGATGACAGACCTGGAGGCCATCACTGCTGGGGGAGTTTTCGGCTCGAGGCCAATCTCCCTAAGTGCTTTTACAGCGGCGGCATCAGTTAGGATATTGACGTCCCTTTTTTCTTGGCATAACGCCATGTAGCCTGAATTCACCGCTATCAATTTAGTAAGTGCCACGCCTAGGTGGCCATAGATTTGTTTAAACACCTCCCTTCTTTCTGGGGTCTCCTTACCCCGTATGACTCGTAGGAGAATACGAGTCGCCAGAGTGTCCAGTTACAACTGGTAACGTGGATAACCAAGTTGCTCCCTATGAAGCATGCATGTTTGTTTTTTCTATTCTTATCCGTTGCGATGCACTGATCAAGCGATGTTCGCCCCCTTGGGGGTTCAACGGTTATCTCGCCTGATAGAAGAGTGAACCTTTGGGTGTCCAATCCAGTGGAATTTAATACACCGTTAAATGCACTTCTTCACGGCGGGGCGAGGCAGGAAGGTGAGGAGTTTACTCCTCATAGGTGTAATATTATCTCCAGAAAAGAACCCTTATTTTCTTTATGGGTTATTCCTTGAATTTCTAGAATTTGGTACTGTTGCTTTCTGTAATGGCTCTAATATCGCTCAGGTAAAGTGTGCCCCCAACTCCAAGCAGCACTTGCTACCGCAAAAAAACTAAAAATGGTAAAGGTAAGTTATTATTTTTTCTTCGAGTAATTTTCCTCCTGCTTTGCCACCCTTGCCACTGAGACATTGATGAAAAAATCTTCAGGAAATTTTCCTCCTCCTTTGCCACTGAGGCAGAGATGAAATCTTCGGAGAATTTCCTTTCCCAATCCTTTGCCTCCCTTGCTGTTCAGGAAGCGATGAAAAAAACTTCTTTCTTCAGCGGAGTCAACTGTCTTCCACGACGATTCACCCAAGAATCTACGTACCTACCTACCGGGGTACAATTACACTCAACACTTGCCCGACACTAGCGCGACACCTGCCATTACTCGTTACAGGCACACATCCAAATTTCAACCACGCACACCTTTCCTTAGTTTTGGCGAAGGTAGACCAACAGCTCGGAAAGAAAAATATTTTAAAATACATCTATTTTGTGTTTCTACTTTTAATTGAATTCACGTTCGTCTGTTTCGTCTGTTTAGAAATACCTTTGTCTTTTGCGTTCATGCTCGCTCTCCATAATCCGTTGTGAAGTGGAAAAAACGTGTCGTATTTATGACACTCTAAAGAGTTGAAATACCAATAAGAGACAATTAATGGAATTCAGAGAATTTTTATCTAAAATTAAATTTCTCTCCAACGGCACATTAACCAAATTTACTGAATTGCCTCACAAAATTTTTTACATAAACAAGTTTGTTTCATGAAAGTTTGTGAAGTTTCTACGACACAAAATTACTCTGGGATCTTTTAAACTATTTCCTCCCCCTCACCAACATACTCTTTTCAACAATCACCGCCCCAATGTTGATCTTTTCAACTATATCCCATCCCAAAGTTTAAACTCTGCAAATTAACCAAAATAAGATAAGAAAACAATAACAACAAATTTATTATTTATTGCAAACATATAACAAATAGAGAACCATTATTTACATAAGATAAAATTTGAATGCCCGGTTAGGTCAACTGTACGCCCTTGACGATTGGTTAGGTTTAGTCGTGATATTTGCGTTAGTTTTAACGAAAATATCACAACTAAACCTAACCAATCGTCAAGGGCGTACAGTTGACCTAATCGGGAATTCAATGAACCTAACCGGGTATTTAGTTGACCTAACCGGGCATTCAATTAACCTAACCGGGCATATATATATATATATTTTATATATATATATATATATATATATATATATATATATATATATATATATATTAGTCTCTCATTACGTTAACAATTTGGTAAGAACCTCCTCAATTCTGTTTCACCTTTTAACCATTTTATATTTCACTTATTGTCCATACTTTTATACTTTACGTATATCATTTCATTTTTAATCTTCTAATTTAATATATATTGTAACCATACTATTAATTCTCGTTAATTATCGCTAATTGTCGCGCCATTTTAATATATTGTTCGTTTTTGTTTATTATACTTATTTATTTCTATTTGTTTTTTAAACTTTTTTTGCAATGATGATGGAAATTGAACTTTTCCGAAACATCTGTAAATAAACATGTACCATCTTTTCGTCCTCCTACTCCTCACTAAGCTACGCTTCCCTAAGAACAAACCATTCAACCAAGTTATATATATATATATATATATATATACACACACACACACAGTGTGTATATATACTGTATACACACACACACACACACACACACACACATATACTGTATATATAGAAACCTACGGTAAAATTATTGAATGCCCGGTTAGGTCAACTGTACGCCCTTGACGATTGGTTAGGTTTAGTCGTGATATTTTCGTTAAAACTAACGAAAATATCACGACCAAATCTAACCAATCATCAACGGAGAATTTTCAAGATATGTATCTTATATACATATTTTAAAAATTCTATTATGTAAAGAAGATAAGTAAAACCTGTTAAATTATCTCCCCTCTAATAGTTTAAAAGATCCTTGCTCTTTATAGGAACGGTGGCCAAACCCCGGCTCGCGAGCCGCATGCGGCTCTCGAGGTTGTTAACTGCGGATCGCGAGACAATTTTGGTTTTTATTGTATTTATCATAAAAGACAAAATTCATAATACAAATACTATATTTTTTTCCACATAAAAAAAATATGAAAAAAACAAGGAAAACTTGAATTGACAATAAAATGCGTCATGCGTACGACAATTTCTTTTGCGTGACAGGCACTAAGCGGGATAATTATGTAATTAACACCAATCGCCACTCACCAGCGTCTAGTATCCCTCGAGCTACCCTACGGGCCGCGTGTAGTAACGAGTGAGTGTGTTTTAAAATTGGCTTTTTAGATCAAATAGTGGCTATTTTTCTCAGCTATACAAGTGAAAGTTATACAACGCCTTAGTTGATTAAAATGACTGAGCAGACAAAGTGTAAGAAACGGAAATATGAAGAAGAAAATAGAGTTTCTAAACAGGAGTGGGAGGAGAGCTTTACCTTTAATATTAAGGGTGGGAAACTTGTGTGTCTTATCTGCCACGTGGCACCCAATCACTTTAAAGCCAGTAACTTAAAGCGTCATCATGAAACTAACCATAAAAATTTTATTACGGAATTTCCTCCCAAATCAGAATTGCGGAAGACTAAGTTAACAATGTTGAAATCTAGCCTAGTTGCCCAACAAACTGTACTTTTATCATTGTGCAAGACAGCTGACTTAACTACTGAAACTAGTTTTGTTATTGCATGGAATATTGCTCGTGCTCAACTTCCCTACAGTAGTGGAGAATTTGTGAAGAAGAATATTGCCGATGTTACTGCAATTCTCGCTCCAGATAACACAAAGCTTCGAGAACAAATAGCAAGTATTTCTATTTCCCGCCACACTACAAAGAGACGTATTTCCCAGATCAGTGCTGAAATTACATGCTCGTTGCAGAGTGATTTGAAAAATTCTGTTGCATTCAGTTTGGCCCTCGATGAATCCACAGATATTAAAGATAACCCTCAACTGGCGATATTTGTTCGTAATGTCACTGGCGATGGAAATGTGAAAGAAGAACTCTTGAACTTAATGACCCTAAGAGAAACCACCAGAGGGGTTGACATGAAGAACGCACTTGACGAGGCATTATCAAATGCTCAAGTACAATTGAATAAACTTGTCAGTGTTGCAACAGATGGAGCACCACTGCACCAGCTTTGGTAGGACAAAATGTAGGCCTAGTTGGGCTCTTGACACGCGATCCCAAGTATCCTGTGTGTCTCTTTATTCACTGTATCATTCACCATGGTCATTTGGTAAGAAAGTACTTTAGGTATGACAGTGTTATGAAATGTGTTCTAGAAATTGTGAATTTCATTCGTTCAAATGCAAAAACGCACCGAGCGTTTAGAAATTTTATCGAGGAGCTGGATCTTCAAGATAAGCCAGATGACCTTTCATTCTACTGTATTGTAAGGTGGTTATCAACTAGTAATCTCCTGAATAGGTTTGGTCCACTGTTGGACCCTATCATTGATTTCTTGAAAGAAAAGGGAAAGTCATACCCACAACTAGAAGATCACGAATGGGTGCAGGATCTGATGTTTTTTACTGATGTAATACAACACCTTCAAAATCTAAATTTGGCACTTCAGGGGAAGGATAAGGTCATTTCTGACCTTACACAGACAGTTTTCAGTTTCCAGAATAAAATAAAGCTCTTCCAAAAAGATCTAGTTACAAAAAAATTTGACCACTTTCCCCACCTGAAAAACCGAGCAAACACTTTTCCTGATATTGAAATAAAAGATAGTAAATTGGAGGAATACAAAGGTAAATTAGAAGGACTAATTGATGATTTTCAGTTCAGGTTTTGATGAACTAAAGAAGCTAAAACCATGTTTCGAATTTCTTGTAAATCCTTTCCTGATTGATGTCGTCAACGATGGCTGTCCTGTTACCACATCTTTTGTTACGGAAGCTGCTTCAATACAAACAGAACTTTTGGAGCCACAGGAGGACGTGGGTTTAAAGTTGATACATAAAAGCTTATCTGCAGTTGAGTTTTGGAAGCAAGTACCAGAGACAAAGTATCCTCACCTCAGGAAAACCAGCTTCCGACTTATCTCAGTTTTTGGGACAACTTATTGCTGTGAAGCACTCTTCTCGCTAATGAAGTTTGTGAAGTCAAAACATGGTGCTGCCCTCACTAACGAGCACCTGACTGAGCTTCTTCATACCGCCTTATCATCACATCAGCCAGACTTTAAAGCATTAACAGCCAAAATGAAGACCCAAACTAAGCCTTCTACAAGCAGTAATTAAACAATTTAATAATATGATTATAACTATATATATGTTTTCAATAATTAAATTCTTTTTAAAATATTTTGCGGCTCTCGTACATCTGAAAAACGTCATATGTGGCTCTTGGGTCCAGGAAACTTGGTCATCCCTATTTGAAGTTTATAGTTTTACCTTCAATACATACATATACACACACACACACATATATACATACACATACATATATACATACACATACATATATACATACATACATATATACATACATATACATATGTACAATGTACATACATATATACATACACATACATATATACATACACATACATATATACACACATACATACATATATATATATATATATACACACATACATACATACATACACACACACATACAATAGGCCTGTAATTATTGCTGGAGAGAATGTCTCCGTACTTATTTTTGACCATGGGCAAGATATATACCCTCATGAACTCTGCAGGGATATATCTATGAGCCAGCATGGCTGATAGGAGCAATGATATATGCAGACATACTACGTCATTTGCATATTTAAGTGCTCATTCGACAAGTCATCTACCCCTGACGCAGAACCAGTCTTTAACTCTTTAATTAACCGCTTTACTTCAGAAAATGATATTAAAGTAGTTTCCCTTGTCCCTCTCACAATCGTTTCGCTGCAATCTGTCTTAAGATTATCCCTACTCACACTGTTAAGAATGTTAGAATAGTGGTTTTTCCACAGCTTTGCAATTTCATCCTCCCCCGACACCCCATCGATTGTTGGAGGGCGAACATTTTTGACACCCGTTTGATTCTTAACAAATTTCCAAAATTTGTTATTATCGTTATTTATGCGAGCTTCACAGGCTTTTGATGCTCGAATAGCCTCTTCTTCCTGTTTACATCGCCTTATGGCCGTCTTATACTGACCCCGACTTCTACACACATTCAAGTATACTGGTCCTAATCTGGGTCTACCATGAAAGCACCACAAATCATAGGCGTCTTTCGATTCCCTCTTCAGGGGGCAATAAAATCATTCCATCCATGAATAATCTTAGTATGATAGTTGTAAGATTTAATCAGGGGGACTCCTGCTTCTCTTAACAGGGATATTATCTTACTATAATACCTATCTATGAGTTTACAGTGAGAATCATTTGAGCAAGGATTATTACAGGCAAGGTGCAAAATTTCTAAATTATTAAAGAGGTGACTTGTTCTGTCTTTGTATTCTATTCTCTGCTGCATCGTAACATTGGACCAATCGACGCGATTATTCTTACCTATTGAGTTCTTGTTAAGTCGTGTTGCGCATAAATTGGTAACGTTAATTACATATATATGTATGTATGTATGTATGTATGTATGTAGGAACGATAGGAACACGTAAATATTTATTATGTATGATATAAATAATAATACTTAAAATAAATATAAACTATTGGCAGCGCAACCTGTACAGTTATATATATAACATGGGGTCAACGAATGAAATGCCTGAAGAAAAAAATTCTAAAAATTGAATATTCATTGTTAGTTCGGATTTAGTTCAACTATAAATACACTTCGATCTACTTAAAAATGAAAACGGACTAAAAATAAACTCGCAGAGAGAAAACAATACTTCAAACCAACACACGAAAATCACAAGAGTAAAAAAATTTACAGATGAATAACTTTTGCGCTTACTTAGATTATGTTGTGCCAGTGTGCCATCACATTGGGGAAACTTGAGAGTTAAATATTACTTTACAGTATGTATTTTAATAAAGTGTAAATAGATTGCTAGAAGCGAAAACAAAACCATTTCCTCTCTTAACTTTACATATACAAAAGGCTAGAACACGTAACAGAAAATATATAAATATAAATATATAAATATATAAATTTATATATATATATATATATATATATATATTTATTTATATATATATATATATATATATATATGCATATAACTGCAATGACCGCGCAGTATATAAATGAATAGAAACGACATAAGTGTTAAGGAACGTTTCTGCACACGAGGAGGAGAGATAACGAATAATGAAAAATGAGGCGAACCGCCCAGGAATCGAACCCAGGGCCTTCCAATTGCCGGTTGGATGCTCTACCATTATGCTACGGACCTCACTCAATCACAAATCGAAATTCTCCCACATAGGGCAGAAAACCAATGCCTGAGAGGGCACCCTCGCAAATCGTGAATATGCGCATATAACTGCAATGACCGCGCAGTATATAAATGAATAGAAACGACATAAGTGTTAAGGAACGTTTCTGCACACGAGGAGGAGAGATAACGAATAATGAAAATGAGGCGAACCGCCCAGGAATCGAACCCAGG
>JAJOZX010000098.1:1145000-1147500 GCA_023014485.1 Bathynomus jamesi | reverse complement strand
ATAACACTCGCACCTTGTCAAAGAATATTTTAGTACTTCCATTTTTCCCGGGCTTCTTAGGCATTGCTAATGTACTTAAACTTTTGGATATCAGTGTAGTTTTTTCATATAACAATATTGTGAAAAACATCATAGTAAAAAATAGCCCTACCAATAATTTAGGCATTATCTATAAAATTGGGTGTAAGCAATGTGATTCCTTTTACATAGGTCAGACGGGAAAGGATTTGCAAACGCGTGTAAAACAGCATCAATATTCCGTTAGAACGGGACAGTTGTCCAGTGCCCTTTTTGTCCATTTGTCAGAGTTATCCCATTGTATTGATTGGAATAATGTTTCAGTTTTGTTTCACTCTAGCAACATTGTTAATAGAAATATTCTTGAGTCGGCTATAATTCAACTTACAAATAACCTTAACATGAGTAAAGGTCTGTTTCAACTTGATCCCGTTGCTCTGAATTCCTTCAGAATGGATTTAAACAAAAAGGGCAGGTTGTTAAATCTTTGGTAAAAAATTTGTTTTTGTCTGTTGTTTCCCTTACAATTTTATTTTTCAATTTTTTGCTGTATGAGTGTATGTGTATGTATGTATGTGTATGTGCGTATGTGTGTGGTCATTGCAGTTAAATGTGTTTGTATGTATATGTGTGTATATGTATGTATGTGTGTATATGTATGTATGTATGTATGTATGCAGTTAAATATATATATATATATGTATATGTGTATGTACCTTACCTTACCTTACAACCTCACAAAGGTTCTGCGGGATGATTTCTCATTTCGTGAAGGTCAAGCTTGTATATATATATATATATAATATGTGTGTGTGTGTGTGTGTGTTTGTATATATGTGTGTATATGTATATATATATTTGGGTATGCGGGTATATATGTGTACGTGTATTATTTGTAATTTTTTCAAGTTATATTTATTTTTATTTCTTTATTCTTTTGCGACCTACCGTTTTCTCAGACAATAATTATAAAAACAAATTTGGTAATTTTTTTTCCCTTATGCATATATATATATATATATATATATTCTGTATATATTGCGTTTATATTTCGTATATATACCGTAAATATGTTGTATATATATTTTATTGTTCTTTATATATCATCTAGGGATCATTTTGTTTTCCAATTTATATTTACTTGTACTTTTGTATTCGTTTGTGACTATAATATGCATATGTGGTAATTTTTCCCTTATAAATTGGTGTGCCTCTCTTAAAATTTATCTTTCAATTTTTATTTTTTAATAATGTGACATATATATCAATTTGGCAGCATCTATTAAATCGATTGTAAAACCTCCCTCTTGAGCTTGAATTGGTAGACTCCACTTACAATATTTATATTTATTTTTATTTCTTTATTCTTTTGTGACCTGTTCCATAAAAAAGCCATTTGAATTTATATGGAAGGTCGGCCAAAGTGCTAAAAGTGTCTTTATATATATATATATATATATATATATATGTGTATATATATGTATATATATATATTATATGTATGTATATGTATTTATGGGTTTTTTTATTTGCCTGTTTATTTCTTTATGATTATTTAGGCTGTGACATATATATCACTAAGGCACTATTTTGTAATTAATTTTTTCTCAATTTATATTTATATTTATTTTTATTTCTTTATTCTTCTGTGACCATATAAATGTTGGCTCCTCCCACAATTTTTTTCTATGCTTACTATATATATGTATATATTTATATATATATATATATGTATATATATATATGTATATATATGTGAATATGTATGTATGTATGTTTATTTTTGTAACCTATATATTGCCTTGATCTGTCCTTTCACTCCAGTGTTCCTGAGGATGTCATTAGACGAAAGCGCTTGAGCACCCCTTTGTGTTTCTTTTTCCTTCGTGGTTTTATTCATCATAAATACTTTTCACGTGTCACTTTCGTGAAATAATTTTTCATATAATGAACACCACGCGTTCCTTCGCCTTGCTGTTCCCTCTATTGTCCCCGTTTGTGTCGGTGTTTGCTTCTACATTAATGAAGGGGCATGCAATTCGGATCCGACGGAAGTTTCTTACTAATTGTCTGGAGGAGCAGGTCCTTCCCAAGTCCCTCCTTCCGATTCGCCTCAGAGAAATGGACGACCATCCGTTCAACAACTTTAGCAGAGTAATTTTAAAGAAACATATTGAAGTCACCAGACAAAATGAGTGGTCCACCTTCAAAAATTTAGGCATTGCCAAACGTAATGTTTTGACTGTTATTCCCCAACCGTGGATCCAACCTTTGTTTGATGAAATTTACAACGAGTTGCGTCGGAGAACTTCTTCACTTCGAAACATTTTGGATCGCAAAATTAAAAGTCTCATTCGAAATAGTCAGTGGAGTAAAAAAGCAAGCTCAAAGTGTGTTTTGAACCTTTCTTCGAAAAACATTAGTGACGATGCAAAAAGTGCCCTTGGATTTGGTATGTCCTTTTATATTGTTAAAAAACCTA
>JAJOZX010000098.1:1042500-1137500 GCA_023014485.1 Bathynomus jamesi | reverse complement strand
CTGGACTACCCTTACTCTCCGGCGACATTCAGACTAATCCAGGCTCCACTACAACTTAAACATGTCACCATACACAAAGACAGACACAATAGGACCATGAGACATACCGAAGCATAATATTAACATATTACAGTACAACGTAGATGGCCTCACAAACAAAATCATGCAGCTTAGGGAATTCGTACACAAACAAAACATTCACATAGCACTTATACAAGAAAAAAACTAAAACGCACACAAAACACCCACTATCCCTGACTTCACAGCGATCCGTCAGGATCGTACTGGGGTCCACGAGAGTGGACTCATCACTTACATACGTAAAAGCATTAGCTACACTGATGCCACCCAAAACATTACACACACAATCCAAGCAGACAACACAATAGAAACATAGGCAGTTAACATTAAAACACGCGCTAAACACATCACACTCATCAACATTTACATCCCACCAGATAGCTCACCTCAGGTGCCAGGGAATCACAATCCACAGTTACACAATCTGGCCTCTCTCACTAATGTCATCTTAAGAGATGTCAACGCTAAAGACAATAGTTGGTACCTGCACAACCAAATCAACACCAGAGGCGCCAACATAGTCACGCAACTAAACAGCCTCTTCATTCTTAACAACTCAGAAGAACATACACACATACCACATCAAGCACGATACTCAAACTCCTCCCCAGACATAACGTTCTGTTCCCCCTCACTAGCAACACACACTGGAGAACAGAAAACAATTGTCATCAGACCGTCTGCCCATCATCATTACAACATGTTCTACACTGCCCCAACAGCCTTAGGAACACTTACAGAAATTACAAGAAAGCTGATTGGGAACAGTTCAAATTACAGACTGAAGAACAATCCACCACACTAAACAGCACACCCATCAATACAACACTCAAGACATTATGAAAATAAAAACCCACTCTAATAGACCCGCTCTAATAGGTCTTCACGTAGAAAAAAGTGAAGTTCTTTGCATTTACTCAAGACATTCACTCAGATCATCACTGATGCAAACAAATACATACCCAAGGGCAACATTAGGAAATACAACCCAAATTACACTAGAGAAATAGCCCACCTCATACGGCAACGTAACAACCTCAAACATAACACACAAACACCACACACAGAAGCCATAAAACAGCAGATACAACAGCTCAACACAGAAATAAACAACAAACTTAATGAAAACCAAACAAACATTTAGGGAATTCATAACACTAAACCACTCCACAGATACATCCAGGCTATACAAGACTATAAACAGCATTACCCACTCTAACAGCGGCATTCACACCTCACACGCGGCTATCTGTCGCAGCCAAAATAATATCCCAACATATACACAACAAGCTAACATTCTAATTAATCACTACGCAAAGATAAGTCACTTAAACAGAGACAACAACCAGAAACACGCAGACAGGCAAAGACCCAGACACAAGAAAACCTACACACTCGACATGATCATTACACCCTTCAATACAGACCAGACCACCAAGATCATCAAAAACATTAAGAATTCGAAGGCTACTGGACCAGACAACATATCCAGGGCCGTTTCTAACCATTAGGGGGCCCTAAGCAGTATACCCATTTGAGGCCCCACCCCTCCATCCACCAACTCACGCCAAACTACATCACCTCAGCACACACATACAAAAAAATGGCTGTGTTAATAAAAAAACAATTATGAAATAATTTTAATGAAACATATGTCCAAAACAAATGTGTACTTTCAGAAGACAAGCAGAAAAAATACCCATGAAATTCCTGAAAATTAGTTTATACATTATTTAGATTAAATGACAGAACTATGTATAAAAAAAGAATGCAATTACCAACTACCAAACAATTACTAACTCTACGATACAATCGTGTAATAGCTAACAGTTATACAAAACATTTGCATCTTCAAAATTTTTGCCTCCTAGATTTTTCCAGGGCGAAATCATTAACATCATATGAAATCTCCCTGCCAACGTCCTGGTTGATGCTTATGATGCCAAGGCCACTGAGGCGATCCTGCCCCACTGATGATCTGAGGTAGTTCTTGATTAGCTTCATCTTAGAGAAGCTCCTCTCGGCTGACACTACTGTCACAGGTAGAGTGCAGGCAATTCTTAGTGCAACCCAGAGATTGGAGTATCGTTCTTCCAGTTGCTTCTGATGAATGAAGGAGAGAAGCTCCAATGCAGTCATGTTGCGCGAAGGTAAAGTCGGCAAGTTCTTAATTTCGAGGGCCAGTTCTCTTCCATCAATGTCAGAGTCAGGTCCAGAGCTCAGTATCTTAGAGAGCTTTTCACACTTGCAGGACAAGTCTTCCTTGTTCATTGTGATGAAGTTTAGGAGAACCCCAAATATGTCCCTCACATCATCTAATGTTTTGAACCTCTCATTTATTGACCCGATGGCACAATCCACCACCACATTGAAAAATTTTACTTCCAGCCTCTTTAAGGCTTCTGTAAATGGTTTGTCAGGAGCTTCGTAAGCAAAGTGTTTTTTTGTGGATCTGAGCCTCTTCTTCAGCACAGCGTCCACATTCATTTCCTCACATATATTCCTAGCTACGACTTGTGCTTCAACAAAACCTGTGTTTCTGTAGCTGGTGAGTGAGTCTTGTTTTTGTGAGGAGGTTGACTGCCACATCAAACTGCACTGTAGGAAACTGCAAAAGTTTGCTCACATGGTTAACTGCATGAAGAATGTCATACCATACTACTGTGCAAATCTGAAAGCGATAAGACCCTACCTCCTCTGCAAGTGCTTGTGCTTCAGTCCTGGCTATGGCATCTGTGGCATTGTTTCTGACTTCCAACAGGGCCTCTCTGATGTTGTGGCTCTGGTATCGCACAGACTCAATGCTCTTAAGCCGGCTCTCCCACCTGGTTTCACTCCAAGACTCGAGTGTTATGTTCACGCGCTTCTTTAGGATTGTCCATCTCTGTGTAGCTGCTGCTGCAAAAAGGTTGTACAATTTTTGTACGTTGCCAAAGAAGCTGATGGCATCTGTGGAAGCTTTAGCTGCATCAGCCACTACAAGATTCAGAGTGTGAGCCCCACATGGAACAGAGTGCACGACAGTTCTTCTCTAATAACCTTGCCTGAACACCTTTGTTCTTGCCCTTCATGTTCACTCCGCTGTCATATGACTGTCCTCTGCAGTCATCAAAGTGAATATTCATTTCATCTAGTCTCTTCAGAATCAGAACTGATAAACCCAGGCCTGTGCTTTCTGAAGCCTCAAGGAAGCCAAAGAAGTATTCTTTTATTTCTGGTACTTCACCCATTTTAACAGTTCTGATAATAATCGACATCTGTTCTTGGTGGCTTATGTCTGGAGTGCAGTCTAAAATGAGTAAGTAATATTTAGCTTGTTTTATTTCTGCAACAATGGCATCCAAGATCTTCCCACAAATGGACCCAATGAGCTCATTTTGAATGATGTTTCCTAGGTAACTTGAATGACTATATTGGCCACTTTCGACTCTGCTGATGTGTTGTTTCATCACTGGATCAAATTTGGCAAGCAGCTCAACCTCCTTCAAAAAGTTGCTGTTGTCTCGATTGTACAATGTATAGGAAGACCCCCTGAAAGCAAGGTTTCTCTCTGCCAGTGATTGGATTATACTTACAAGACGTGTGAGAACATCTCGCCAGCGTCTTCGCTCTACCTCCATTAATGACATTTCAGTTTGGTCAATGGTCCTCCCAGTTTTTAGCCGCAGTTCCAGATCCTTCCATGTTGCCATGTTATCTGCATGTTCTGAACTATTTTCATGGCCTTTCAGAAGCGAACCAACGTTTATCCAGTCAAAGTCCATCCGTAATTAGTTTGTACGACTTCCTTGAAAACACCTTGCAGCAGAAGCAATAAACAGCATCACTCCTAGAGTACATCAGCCAGCTTCGCTTTATTTTTTCCCCATTAATTAATGTTCTGTACATGTAATGGTGATGAAAGCTTCTACCGTCCTCTTTCAGGGAATGTGAAATCTGGACTGATTTGAAATGGTCCTCGAGACACCAGATCTGTCTTCAAGGCATCTGACAGGACAATGGCCAGTCATACGGATCAAGCGGTGGAGCAGATTTTGGTTCTTGTTGCTCAGTAGAAATGCGTGTGTGTGTGTGTGTGTGTGTGTGTGTGTGTGGTGTGTGTTTGAAGCTGAACAGAAGATGGGCCACTTGTTGGTTCATCAGGCTCTACTTCTACTGGTGTTTGAGGTTGCATAGAGGATGGTCCTGCTGTTGGTTCATGATGCTCATCAGGCTTTGTTGAGGATGGCTTTTCCAAATATTTCAGTAGTGCTCCTGAGAAGAACATAACATTACATATTCTGTTACATTTTGCTAAAATACTCTTATCTTGTTTGATAATTGATCTGTGTGAACAGAATTTGAAGTGATGTGATCCATTAAATTTAACATTTCGAAATATTATAAATATTACAGAGACTAGCTTACTCTACACGATTCCTGAGCACTTGCCTAGCTTGATGGTGTACGTAACCTAGTTGCCTGAACTGTAATCATAAGAATATACAAGTGGCACATCTCACCTGGGCTCCTGGAAAGCTTCTCCTCCTCTATTTTCTTCTTTTTCCGTTTCTCAGCTCCTGATGGATAATGTAATTTAATGTTTCATTTTCCAAGATGCACGAAGTCACATCTAGTTAACCACAACTAATCTGCTAAATAATAATAATCATGATAATAATAATAATAATAATAATAATAATAATAAATAATGTTTTACAATACTAGAAAAATTAAGCATTTCGGAAAGTATAAGCATATAGTAAGAATAAAGTTAAATATAGAAATAAGATCTCACAATAGTTATTTACACAGAACGACCAAAACGTTTCGTTTGTCTCCGTTTTATCACATTTGTCTCATACAAAAACTTTAATTAATACGACAATAATAATAATAATAATAATAATAATAATAATAATAATGATAATAAAAACAATATTAATAATAACTTCAGCTATATTCCTATTCTTGCCCACTGAGCTATGACCTGGGAACCTGTCTAGGGGTCCCCTAGTAGCAGCAGGGCCCTAAGCGGCCGCTTAGTCTGCTTATGCCAGGAAACGGCCCTGAACATATCTAACATGCACCTTAAACACTTGGGCCCACAGGGAATACCTGCTCTCACAAACATCAGCACTTATTCATACCAACACTATTATTCCTGCCATATGGGAACAAGGTAAAATTATTACACTACTCAAACCAAACAAAAATTCAACAGAACCAGCTCCCTATAGGCCCATTACTATGCACACCTTCCAGAGTAACAAAGAATAATCTTACAAATCACCAAACCACACATACCACTATCGCCTACTCAACATGGATTCAGACCTCACCACTCAACCACGACATTACTCAACCTCACGCAGCACATCATGGATGGCATCAACTCCAGACGACCAACTCAACGTACACTATTAGCAACAATGGACATTAGTAAAGCATTTGATGCTATCCCACGCTTCCCTCTCAAACAAAATACTCAACGCAAACATGCACAATAACACCAAAAGGTGGCTGAGCAACTATCTTTCAGGAACATACTCGCATGTCACATTTAATGGCAAGACATCCAAAAACAAGCTTTTTTCCGAACGGGGTCCCTGAAGGCTCTGTTCTCTCACGAACACTGTTCAACCTATACATGCATGACATTCCAACACCCATAGATAACACGCTTACCTTATATGCAGATGACATCACTTTAACTTCCACCCACAACAACATCGACATCGCTACAAATAACCTACAAACATACATAAACAGTATACAAGACTGGCTCACACACAATAGACTCAAAGCAGCGCCCACAAAATCAACCATCACCTCGCTAACAAGCAACACAACAGAACACCAGATAACCCCACAGATTACACTAAACACCAACATTCCACACACTCACAGGACTAAATTACTTAGGGTCACATACAAAACATCTGTCAAAAAGAGACCAGGTTCTTAATTTATGATTGGAATTTTAAAATTACACTTAATGGTTAGGATGAAGAAAATATACAAAAAGAAGTTTAAATTATATTTATAATGAAAACTAAGTTACTTAATTAAATGGGTATGACATCAGATATATAATTAAACTATAAGGACATTAACTTAAATGAAGTTTAATTTAGTCACTTTAGTGACTAAATGAAATGGACAAAAAATAAATAAAGTTGCCCATAGTTTAAGTTAGGAATCTGGTGGATGCCGAGATGTATCCGACAGCCTCCAAGTGTCTCTCTTAGCGAATTATTAACAAAACTTTTTTTTTTCTTCGCCGATGTGGTATCGGAGAGTACCAGCATTCAGGAAGAACCTTTTTAAGAATATACGAATTATGAATACAGGATATATACTAAAATTGAAGGCATTTACATTACATAAACAAAAAAAAAAGAATCGCAATAATACAAATACAGGGTGTACATAAAGTCAGGATCTATTTTTATGAAGCACTTAGAAATTATATGGAATTCAATCATAAAATGATAAAGTGGTAACATTTATTAAATAATTAAGAGCAGCATTTCTAAACACATTCTGGAGCATTTGCGGGGTTATGTTATCTGCAGCAGTTCGTATACGTAAGTTTTCAAGACTCGTAATCTTCGTCTGATAGACGTGCGATTTGATAAAGCCCCATGCAAAGAAATCTAAAGGGGTTAAATCTGGTGATCTCGCTGGCCAAGGTCTGTTGCTTCCGCGTCCGATCCAGCGATTTGGAAAACGTCCATTTAGATAATCCTGAACAATTTTGGCATAGTGACAAGGAGCACCATCATGTTGATAGACGGCGGTACTAACAATCCTATCCCCAATCAGCTGAGGTTCAAGGAATTGCTGCAACATGTCCAGATAAATAAGCACGTAACTGTAGCTTCAGCAAAGAAAAAAGGACCATAAACCTTAGATTTTGTTAAACCCATCCAGACATTAACTTTAGGTGAGTCTCATTCCCAATTTTGGACGAAATCATTCGGTCTTTCATCTGCCCAAATTCGACAGTTATGGCGATTTACTTTTCCACACGTATGGAAAGTGGCTTCATCACTAAAGAGAATGTTGTCCATTAAATTACACTAGGGAACAACATTTTTGTTTCTTGAAAACTATTTAGTGTTTCTTATAGAACTTTTGATGCTGATTCCAAATATGGTTTCAGAATTTTTCTAACACCCACAGTTTTCGAGAAAATAATATTTCCATTTACTCAGAGTTTTCCCAAAATATTAGTTAAAATTAAGTGTACTAATTTAATTTTACTTTCTTTTTTTTCCAGGTTAACTATATTTAATAGTATTTTTTGCATTAAAAAAATATAGCTATTTAAACAAACAGATTTTTAATAAAAAGAAAGAATTTTTTTTCAAGTTTTGCTCAAATTTTAAAATTTTTCATAGTAGAAAAAATTGGTTTTTCATTCCAAAAGGTTTTCCGTGATTTCAATAATTTTCCGCCAGCATGAATCGAAACTGTATTAATCCCAGAGATACATTTTGCTACGTATGTGGAGAACTGACCATAATGGCACAGAGGAAGACGATGACCCCACTCGTGAAGAAGGCTTATGAACTTTATTTTGGATGTAAGGTAGGCGACCAAGACAAATCCTGGGCACCTCATATCTCATGCATTTCCTGTGCCGTCACTCTTAGGGGTTGGATTAAAGGTACCCGCAAATCTATGCCATTTGCCATACCAATGATTTGGAGAGAGCCCAAGGATCACCTAACTGATTGCTATTTTTGTATGACTAACGTTTCAGGATTCTCTGCCAAAAATAAACATAAAATTCAATACCCAAATCTTGCATCTGCCATGAGACCAGTACTACATGACGATGATAACCCAATTCCAACTCCCCCAAAGTCATGGACACTGGATGAAGAGTCTGAAGTTGAACCAATGGAAATTGATGACACTAAAGATACAGACTTTCAGCAACCTGAATCAAATAAATCACGTATGATAACGCAGGTTATGCTGAATGATCTCGAGAGAGATTTGGACCTTCCGAAAAAGAAAGCGGAATTATTGGGCTCCAGGTTACGTGAATGGAATTTGCTGACAAAAGATACAAGCATATCGGCGTTCCGCACTCGCCAAAAAGATCTGATGCAGTATTTCTCCTCGTCAGGTGGTTTATGCTACTGTAATAATGTAAATGGACTGCTGTTAGCTCTCGGTCATGAGCACAAATCTGAAGATTGGCGTTTATTTATTGACTCTTCGAAGCTAAGCCTCAAGGTTGTACTACTTCACAATGGAAATAAATACCCTTCCATTCCTGTAGGGCACGCTGTCCACATGAAGGAATCTTACGAAAATATGAAACTCATCCTTCAGCAGATTAATTATGACCAGTTTCGTTGGTATATATGTGGGGATTTAAAAGTCGTCGCGCTTCTTCTGGGAATGCAGCTCGGTTATACGAAGTTCTGCTGCTTCCTTTGTGAATGGGACAGCAGAGCCAGAGATTCGCATTATTTTGTAAAGGATTGGCCACTTCGTCAAAAATGTATCCCAGGACTGAAGAATGTGTCTCATGAACCCTTAGTTGACCCCAAGAAAATATACTTACCGCCACTTCACATCAAACTTGGCATCATGAAAAATTTTGTCAAAGCAATGAACAAGGAAGATGAGGCATTCAAATATTTGAAGAAAAAGTTTTCACGACTTAGCGATGCAAAGATAAAAGAAGGGATCTTTGTTGGTCCCCAAATCAGGGAGCTCATGAAAGATCAAAAGTTTGATGATGCCTTGAGAGGAAAAGAAAAAGTGGCATGGGAGGCCATGAAGAATGTTGTCACAAATTTTCTAGGGAACATCAAAGCCTCTAACTATGAAAAAATAGTGCAGGACATGATTGAAGCATATAGGTTATTGGGATGTAATATGTCACTAAAAATCCATTTCTTGCACTCCCATTTAGATTTCTTCCCTGAAAACCTCGGCGACGTAAGCGATGAGCATGGAGAAAGGTTCCACCAAGATATAGCTACTATGGAGAAACGCTACCAAGGGAGGTGGGATCCGGCAATGTTAGCTGATTACTGCTGGACATTGATGCAAGAAGCTCCTAATGAAAACTACAAGAGAAAATCAGTGACAAAGAAGTTTTAAGAAGAATATTTTAAATGCCAATCTGCCACTAATATAATTTTTATGAAGTATTTTTACTAACTTCTATACACTTTTTGAATAAATATTAAAATACAAATTTCTCAGTAACCTTGGGTGATAGAGAAATTCTACGGCTATATTCGGAATCAGCGGAAAAAATCCTATAAGACCAACCTGTTCACGTCCAAGAAACAAAAACAAAGTTAAAATTTGTTCCCCAGTGTTATCACTCCAGATTTGTTCTACGAGATCAGCACACACAGCACTTCGTCGAGGGAAATCTTCCTCATGTAAATCATGTAAAACCTGCAAATGATAGCTTTTCTTCTGCAAATTAACTTTCAGAATTTTGTGCACAGATGACGTCGGGAGGCCTAGTCTGTGTGATGCAGCACGAACGGACGTACGTGGCTCCTCAGTGATAATTCCGCGTACTGCATTCACGGTAAGATCTGACATACACGGTCGTCCTGATCTTGCTTCATCATTTACAGATCCCGTTCGTTTAAATTTGTCCACCAATTTTCGTATTGTCTTGTCTATTGGCCCCGGCTTATGAAATCTCCTAAACTTCTCTCTGATGTCATTGTATTTCTTTCCCTCGATTCGCCAAATTACTATTGCCACACGCTCTTATTTCACAAAAATAGATCCTGACTTTATGTACACCCTGTATTAAAACGTCAACTTCTGAACAATATTATAACAAATAAAAGTTACAAGACAATTCGGGCTGTACTGACCAGGAGGTAATGTATCTTTAACAGAAGTGAGGTTAGAGACGACTTGTCATACAAATCACATCGCTTTTTAGGAAACGAACGTATGAACACATTCTGGTCGTTTAGAAAGGGTCAATGTGGGTGTAGGGTGTGGGTTTTCCTAAAAGAAAATTTAACCAATTACATTTTCAGAACTCAAGATGTCTGCAAAATGATTTAACTGTCCTTTTACATGCATTATTCTAAATTGTTAGGTTTGCAGCATGAGTGACCCTCTCATTAATCTGCCATTAGTGGACTTCACATTTCGTAAATATGACAGGGGTTTGTTGTCAGTTTCTAGAGAAATTCTTTTCCTACCAGATAGACTTTGAATTTCTGAATTCACCACACTATAGCAAGGCATTCCTTCTCTATAGTAGAGAACCTTTCTTCTCTGGGTAACAGTTTCCTACTTGCAAAGGCTACAGGCATTGCATTACCTTCGATGTCATATTGCAGCAGGACACAGCCAACTCCCTTATTTGAAGAATCCGTACGTAATCCGAATATGTTTGTGGTATCAGGTATCTTGAGGATTGGAGCCTTCGTGAAACAATTCTTTAGTTTGTTGAAAGCCTCTGTGTTCATCCTTCCAGTCTAGCTTTTCTCATTTTCTTCCTTAGAAGGTCAGTTAGGGGAGCAGAAATGCTGGCAAAGCTTTCGATGAATTTCCTGTAGAAAGACACAGTACCCATAAAGGATCTTAATTCTTTTTTATTTCCAGGTCTACTCATATTGAGGATAGCCTTAGTCTTCTCTTCTAGAGGTTGAAGTTGGTCTTTTCCCACTAGAAATCCCAGATACTGAATGGATGAGAATCCAAAGCGACATTTCGTCGGTTCAGCTGTGAGGCCGCATTAGTTGAGCCGTTCAAGAAGCAGGCGAAGAGCAAGCAAGTGTTCCGGCCAAGTTTTTGTATGGACATATATGTTATCGAAATAAAACGAAACATGTTTTAAGGGTTTCAAAACCAGTCTGATTAAGCGTATATAGGTACTACAAGCTGTTACGAGCCCAAAGGGTAGTCTGGTAAATTACATTAAACCTAGCTCGGTTGCAAAGGCTGTGTACTTACGCGAGGATGTTTCTAAGGGGACCTGATAATAGGCTTTACATAAATCTATTTCAGAGAAGAATTCCATTCCTGCAAACTTCTCGATTTTCTTCGATGGTGGGCATTGGTTCTGAGTCAAAGATGGTAATAGAGTTTAACCTACGAAAATCTATACATACCCGGATGCTATTATCAGGTTTCCGTAAAAGTACGACTGGAGAACAATATTCTGATGAGGAGGGCTCTATTATTCCAAGTTGTAAAAGCTTGGAGACTTCATTGTTGAATTCCTCCTTCAGGTGAACCGGCACGGGATAAGGTTTTTTTCGTAGAGGGTCTGCAGAAGTAAGACTTATTTTGTGTTCTAACAGATTAGTGCATCCCGGGATGTTGGACAAGACTTCTCTGAAATCTGTCAAGAGGTTAAACAATTCGTCAACTTGTCCTTTCTTCAATTGAGAGTTTACGGACAAGTCTTCCAAGTTGAAGGGTACATCATTTGAGAAGGCGGTCAGATGAAAGTCGTCTTCCTCAGGTTGGGGTTCGTCATTGATGACGGAAGCTTGTACTAAGAACAGTGCTTCGTCACAAATTTCAGATTCTGAAATCTCCAGTTCATCTGTAACCATAAGGTTATTAACCACAGCACGCCTATGGTACTTTTTATGCATATTAGCGTGGTAGAGTTTTTCTTTCTCATTGATACTAATTAAATAATTTACCTTATTGCGCCTTTTTAAAACAGGATAGGGTCCTTTCTATTGCATTACTAACTTCTTGGTAGCAGTAGGAAGGAGTAAAAGCACCTTATCACCGGGCTTGAAAGTTCTGTCTTGTGATTTAAGATCATAGTAGGTCTTATAAAGAAGCACTAGTTTCGGCTTTAGCTGCAGCTAACTTTGCCGTTTCCTCAAGTCTATCTCTCAAGTCAAAGACATACTGATATGTGGAAACCGTGTCTGAGTTATTATCCTTGTTTTGCCACAATTCACTCAAGATAGATATGGAGCCTCTAACTTCTCTACCGTACAAGAGTTCGAAAGGTGTAAAGCCTAATGAGCTATTGGGTATTTCCCTATGAGCAAAAAGAGCAGCTGGTAATACCGATGCCATTGGGTCGGGTGATCTTGGCATAATTTCTTAATTATGCTCTTCAGAATACCGTTTATTTTTCACAAAGTCCATTACTAGCAGGATGAAAGGGAGTTGTAAACACTGGCTTGATTGATAACAATTCATGAATCTTCCCCATAACTTCGGAGGTAAATTGTGTACCACGGTCTGATAAAACTTCTTTAGGCACGCCCACCCTTGAGAAAATAGTTATGAGAACTTCGGCTATAGAGATTGAATCTATATTTCTCAAAGGTACTGCTTCCGGGAATCTGGTAGCTAAATCTATTACATAAGGATATATATATGCCCTTCTGACGAAGGAGGATGTATAAGGCCTATGAGGTCCATTGACACTTTCGAAAAAGGTTCAGTAATGATTGGAACTTTTTGTAAGGGTACGGGTTTTACACGCCCCTTTGCTGATGTTTTCTGGCAAATGTCACACGAGCGGCAGTATCTTAATATATCTCCAGGTACTCCAGGTCAATAGAACTTCTAAAACTTTCGTCTGCGTTTTAGTATAACCAAAGTGGCCAGCAAATGGCGAGTCATGTGCTAATTTTAAGACAAGGTTACGGTATTTGAGAGGTATAACTAAAGCTCTTTTCCCTACAAGTTCGGAATTAGGACTATTAATGCACACTATAGATTAAATCACCATCTCTTACATATTTATAAGAATGACTACTACGAGACTTTTCAATTATCCCGTCATTCACGCTCCTTTTTACATTAACTAAAGTGGAACAATGTTGTACGGCCTCTTTAAATTTTTCAAATGAAACTTCATTGCTAAAAGTAGTTTTAAACAGAGGAGGGGGATTCAGTGGGGATTTAATTTTACTTCTAGTTTGAACTACTTGAGCAACGTCATCCACATCAACAGAAGGGATGGATTCTCCTATTAGGACACAAAACTTAATAGGGGCTCTGACGGCATAAGTCCACCCTTCAAAATATGTACACGACAGGTGACATTTTACTATCGGAAATCTATCAGCCCTACCCAAGTAGTCGTAAACAGTAGTCCATTTATGATGAGTATCTTGAACATGAGGTAATACTCTATCCGAAACTATAAGACAAGTACACCCTGTATCTCTAACCAAAGTAGATACTTTGCACCCATTAACTGATCCTTCCTCAAATTTTAAACCTACGTTAGGTACTTTAAGGTCAAAAGCAAAATTGACCTTTTCTCTTTTTTCTGAATCTGCAACTTTCATAAAAAGTGCAGGATTTTGTGGACACTTATTTAGTATGACCCTCAACACCACAATTATAGCACTTTACAGGGGGTTTATTTTCCATAGAAGCTTCTGCATTTGAATTCGTAGTGGGTTGAGTAAAAGGTTTACGTATGGTTTTAAGATTTTTTAGTTTTGGGATACAAGTTGTGGGAGCTAGCGTAATTGTCGGCAATTTCCATCGTGCGTTTTAAATTGTTACTGCTATTTTCCTTAACATAAGCTCTCATTTCGGGAGTGCACGTAGAGAGGAACTGATCTATGACAAAAAAATCCAGAAGAGACTCAAAAGATCTTTCTATTTTGCATCCATCCAACCAAAATTTTAGGCAACGTTTGAGGTAATAACCAAATTGTTGGTAAGTCTGGTTTGGACCTAGCCTAGTACTTCTAAATTGTTTCCCATAATATTCTGGCGTCATATGATAAGAATTCATTAACTCTAATTTAAGTTCAAAACAGTTCGCGGTTATCTCATCGGGTAGCATAGTGTAAATTTCTAATGCTTTCCCTCTTAAAAGTGAAGCTAACCTAACTGCACCCTCGGACTCTAAATCCCAACCTTTAAGTTCAGCTACTCTTTCAAATCTGGTTATATAAATTCCTAAATCTTCACCGTCTTGGAAAAATGGGAGTTTAATTTCACTCGTGCATAAAGTTATATTAGCTGAAGACCGTTGACTAGCTGACTGATGGTGCATTTCTAAAACTAAGTTCGTGCTCCCTTTCTCTCTCCCTCTTTCCTCCCGAGCTTTATTTTGTTGCTCTTTTAAAAAAGTACCTACTTCACTACCGTCTAACCCTATGGTTTTAGTGATTTCCATAAGTTCAACTAAAGATGGTGTTGCCATATTTGTAAATAGAAAGGATCTTACAATATAATGTAAATTTACAAAAAAAAAAATTTACTCACACTAAATTCTAAGTTAAACCTCACTTCTGTTATTAAACTACGCTCCTGAAAAAAAAAAAATCAAAATTATAACCACTCTCCCTAAATGAATTTCCCCGAAAGAAAAAGGACCAAAAAGGGCTTAGCTGGTTATAAAGCCAGTTTCTTAAATGGGGATGACTGATGACTCGCTTCCTGTCACTTCGCTCCGCTTCGACAGCCACAGTCAAACTCCTAAGGCACTGAAAGAACCTTTGAACCCGGAAGGTGATAAGGTACAGCAGTGACCCGACTTGTCTGGTGCACAAAATAACGGACTGTAAGTAGTCCACACACAGGAAGGTAGGACAACCTTCCTGAAGAATCAAGAGAAATATTAACACAAAACCTAACTTAAGCTTAAACAACCGACAAACTAACGACCAAGTGAACCTATTCCAATTCTGTCCACAGCGCCAAATATGTCAAAAAGAGACCAGGTTCTTAACCCTTTCAGCCCTGAATTTTTTGTAGGATTAAGTTATGAATGCGTGTATTTGAAACGTTAGCAATTGGCATCTTCAGTCCTTAAAGGGTTAATTTATGATTGGAATTTTAAAATTACACTTAGTGATTAGGATGAAGAAAATATACAAAAAGTATTTTAAATTATATTTATGATGAAAACTAAGTTACTTAATTAAATGGGTATAACATCAGATATATAATTAAACTAAGGACATTAACTTAAATGAAGGGTTAAAGCGACTAAATGAAATGGACAAAAACTAAATGACAAAGAAAAGAAAGTATGGGCAGGAAAGCTTATTGCTCAAGTTAAGAATCTGGTGAATGCCGAGATGTATCCGACAGCCTCCAAGTCTTTCTCTCTTAGTGAATTATTAACAAAACATTTTTTTTTCTCCGCCGATGTAGTATCGGAGAGTACCAGCATTCAGGAATAACGTTTTTAAGAATAATACAATTATGAATACAGGATATATACTAAAATTGAAGACATTTACATTACATAAACAAAAAAAAAGAATCGCAATAATACAAATATTAAAACCAACTTCTAAACAATATTCTAACAAATAAAGGTTACAAGACAAGTCGGGTTGTATTCACCAGGAGGTAATGTATCTCTAACAGAAGTGAGGTCAGAGACGACTTGTCATACAAATCACATCGCTTTTTAGGAAACGAACGTATGAACACATTCTGATCGTTTAGAAAGGGTCAATGTGGATATAGAATTGTAATTTTATAAGGAGTAAGCCTAATCAAGAAGAGTATCTTCCTGACAGCATTATCTTTTGAAAATCACATTCAGGACATTAAAAAAAAATGTACGTCAAGACTTAACACGGTTAGGGTACTAATAGGCACAAACTTTGAATACCAGCAGGAAACAACATCACTCATATACAAACAATATATTCGCTCAGTTATGGACTATGCTAGCCCATGCTGGGCACCCATTATCTCAAACACACACATAAACACCTTACAGACAATACAAAACAACGCACTTCGTATCATTACAGGATGTACTCAAACAACATCAACAGAACACCTGCACACAAAAACAAAATTACTGAACATTAGGGAACATTTAGACATGAGGGGAACACAATTCATGGCAGCAGCGACAACTAACCAAGAACACCCTTGCCACTACATGTACAATCATGCACCAACACCTCGCACCATTAAGGTAACACCAGAGAGACATTATAACCAAATACTCCATTCCATTCCACGCCCCACAGACATCACACAGTACAGAAAACATACACACACCTAACCTACAAAGCACTGACACGACTCGGTCCGAATGCGGTCCTAGGTGCGAAGCTGCCACCCATTGACAGGTCAGAGATCAGCCTGAGCAGATCGGATCGAGTTAACTTAGCACGATTCCGATGTGAACATCAACCCAACTTACAGACATATAAACACAGACTAGACAACTCCACAGACGACACCTGCCACCTGTGCCAGGACACACCACAAACAATTGAACACATTATGACAGACTGTACCGCTCTAGCATAACATAGAACACAATACAACATCACTAGTGTGCTGAACCTCTGGTCCTCTCTGGAGAAGGCGATCGGTTACCTGCGTGCCGCCGGCTTGCTCGATCAGGGTGGGTTGATCGGCTAACCAACAACAACAACAAAAATCATGGACTAATCTGAGAAATGCGTAATAATACAAACAGGCAAATCTTTTTGTGTGCATAATGATAAACTTTAAGAAGAAAGAGACAAGAATAACACACAAAAAACATTTAGCATTAAAAATTCAAAGTTAAAAAACAAAATTATTTAGCGGCAGCTCTTAAAAAGAAAACTCTTCATATGTTTTAATGTTGTTTTGCAGATTCAGTTACTACATGTCACTTTAATACAGTGAGACTAGAATTTTCATCGAGATTATAAACGGTTAGTCATCAAAACACTCATGATGATTAATTTGTATTTAAAATTATGAACAGTGACTCATGAGGGACTCTTGATAATTCATCTTTTATTATAGTGTATGTATACTAGCTAAAGTATACGTTTCCCATTTAGCTAGATCTGCAGTTCTGTGGTCTTCGGCCTCAGTAATTGAAGGGCCGCAGCCAATGGCAGCCATGAAAATCTTAAGCTTCACAAATCTTGATACAATGGGTTCGGATGTGAAGTTTAAGATTTTCATTGCTGTGTTCTTTTCTATAGTTTTATTGACCGAATAGTTGATCCCTCAGTAATTGGGGGTCAATTATTCAGTCAATAAAACTATAGAAAAAAAAACGGCAATGAAAATCTTAACGTGCTGGAGTAAAAAGTTGAAAAAAAGCAAAACGCATTTGTTTCTATGTTCAGAATCGCCTAGTAGTAAATACATGGTGTCTACAGACGGACAGGACTGGCTTTTTATAGTGTAGAAGATGTAACCTTGAACCTTGGATTTGCTTCCGCCTGAATTGTTCATTCTAACGAAGGTCAAGCTTGTCACTCCACCTTAGACCTACAGTTTAACGTGGAATCCGAACCACACCCCACCACGGGCGGTCAGAAATTACAAAGTCCTCGCCCGAACTCGATCTCATGACCTCCCGATCAACAGCCCAGCGTCTTAACCACTAGGCTACCTAGGGTATCCACTTATCTACCAACCAATTTTTATTATGTGGAAAGCTGAACAGCTGGGTTTTGCTGCGCGCCGCCTGCCGTCAACGGGTCTCGATCCCGGGGCCGATGAATTTGTAGGGATTTTTAAAACGCTTTACTTTTACTCTTCGCTTCCTTTTCATTATCGCTCTTTCTCACTATTATCACTCGTTTTACTACTCTTTACTCTTATTTTCTCTTTATCTTATACGAACGCGGTAGACGGGTAGCCGTGGCCGGCATTACGATTTTGTACAGCAACGGGACCGGGATTAATTACACACTATTATTACTATTTACTAATTTTTATTTACGCCGAAACAGTTTGAACAAACGCGGTAATGTGAGTGCGGCTCCATCGTTAACATTTTATCGCGGAGAGACAATTATTTTTTTTAAATTCACAATAACATACTAATAACGGAAACCACCTAACTAGGACACACCCACTCCTAGGACTGATTTGGGGCATTTTAGCCTCCAGCCTGGGCCCATTTCGGGTGTTGCCAATTAGTATTTTATATTCTTAATTTCATACAAAACATTTCAATTTAGGGTGCTTTTTCTTGGATTGGGGTCGAACGAGGTTGCTTATTCTTGGATTGCTCTAAAAAGGAGTTAAAATGGAGTTAATTGTTCTAAAATGGTTAATTGAATGACCGGTTAGGTTAATTGTACGCACTTGACGATTGGTTAGGTTAAGTCGTGATATTTTCGTTAGTTTTAACGAAAATATCACGACTTAACCTAACCAATCGTCAAAGGCGTACAGTTGACCTAACCTAACATTCAATTAACCTAACCGGGCATTCAATAATTTTACCGTAGGTTTCGATATATATATATATATATATATATATATATATACAGTATATAGGAGCAATCCAAGAATAAGCATCCCATAATAATGGTAGCACTTCAAACTGAAGTGTTACCATTATTGGTTGAAGATCCCTTGCCATTAATAAATTGGTGTAAGGGAAAAAATCTTATTAAAAAAGTGATGCTGTGTGCTAAGTGCGATCAAGTGCGACCTGTACAAAGTTTTCGGGGAATGTTGATGTTAAAATCCTTTAATTTGGATTGAGGTCGAACTGGGGTGCTGTTTCTTGGATTGGGGTCTAACTGCGGTGCTTTTTCTTGGATTGCTCCAAATTTTTTTTTACGTACAAAACCTCATTAAATTTCTTATTGAACATTATTATCTTCTTTATTAAATTCTTATTAGTCATTATTATCTTTAATAAAAAAAAATACACAACACTGGCATCACGAACCGAAATTAATTCATCAAAAGAATTTAGTAAAACAATTTCCACTCTGAATAAACATGGTAAATTTTTGATAACCCGAATTTAGCTTAAATTAGGTTTCACATACAATATTCATACGGCAAGCAAAATAAATTCACTTAGTCCGAATCGACCCGTTATAAATTAGCGTCTTTAAACATTATTTTTTCGACTTTGGACAAACATCTTAAGATTACTCTTATCTACCTTAAAATTAAACGCATATGATGTTGATGTGTCGGCTTGAAATCCTTAAACATAAACTCCCATGAAAACTTAACCTTCCGCTCGAAAAAATCTTAAAAACTGCCCACTAGATACTGGAAAATTTTGTGACTTATTTAATCTTTAACAATTCATTACTATATACACATGTATACCTAGAAATGTAAGCGTCACATATGCCCTCCAAATTTTAGACCTCCCATAAACAAATGCATGTCACCCTTGAATTGCAACTAAAATACTTTAATTTAATATATGTAAGTGTGAAATTTATTTATTAATTATTATTATTATTATTATTATCACAATTATTATTAATGCCGAAAACGTAAACACAAAAATTTTTAATAGAAAATAGGTAGGCTCTGTAAAGAGTAATAAAAGGTGAAGACAAAAAAAAAAGAAATGAGTCATCGGACGGGATTTCTAAATTTTAAGTAAGTCTCTCTCCACGATTGAAGAAAACGAGATGACTCGGCCTCCGACACAAACCGCTATGGGAAGAAAAAAATTGACTCAAGAATTTGACTTAAAAAAAAAACTGAGTCGAAACGGTTGGAACAGAGTCAAGACGCTTTGACTCCGTTAAGATTTTGAAAATGCTTCCTTCCACATTGTATTACAGATAAAACGAATTTTTAAGGAATGAGAAATAGGAATGGGGCTCACGTACACATTTCATTTTTACTATTAAATTTAACGAAAGACAATATCTACTAATTTCATAAATACTAAAAAAGGTATCAATTTAATTTGGTCGAAATATAAGGCTCGTACGGAGGACGTAGGAATGCCCTTTTAATTTAATAGAGAAACCGCTGGCACTAAAATGTACTCTTTTCTTTCTTACTTGTGTGACTTTTTACTTATCGCTATTTACTCTTATTTTCTCTCTTTACTCTCGTTTTTCTTGTCTTATACCGGTTGGACGTGTAGCCGGATAGCGTGGCCTCCATTGAGATTTTGAACAGTGAAGGAACTGGGATAAATTACACACTATTATTACTATTTACTGATTTTTATTTACGCCGAAACAGTTTGAACAAACGCGGTAAAGCGAGTGCGGCTCCATCGTTAACATTTTATCGCGGGGAGAGATACAACTAAATATTTCAGAATCACACTAACATATTAATAACAAACACCTAACGAGGACGACTGCCCGAAAACTGATTTGGGGCATTTCAGCCTCCAGCCTGGGCTCATTTCGGGTGTTGCCAACTAGTATTTTATATTCTTAATTTCATACAAACCATTATTAAATTTTTATTTATGATACATACAAAGCCTCATTAAATTTCTTATTAAACATTATTATCTTTTTATTAAATTCTTATTAGTCATTATTATTTTTATTAAAAAAACAATACACAACAGATTTGTAGTCAGCGATGCTAACCACTACACCACTGAGACCTATTCTATATATATATATATATATATATATATATATATATATATATATATATGGGATGAATTTCACAATAAAACACGTGAAATGAATAAATGCTGCAAACCCACAAGGAAAAAGAAAAACGATTCGAAGGCCTTTCGTGTATTCAAAGCTACACCTCGTCAGGGAATGAAGATAAAAAGCGAGAAGCCCATAAATATATACAACGTACAGGAAAACCAAAACAATTAGCACATACTTAACAAGGGTTAATGAGAGGCAAAAGAAATTTTAACATGATGTCGTCAATGTTATACGTCCCCGCACTGTTATTGAAAGTGTTTTTAAAATGAATAAATGCACATAACCATAGCATCAAGTGGGATAGTTCTAAAGCGCTTGTTAAAAACAGAGATATAATAGAAAGAAATATTCTAGAATGTGCATTTATTCATTTTAAAAACACTTTCAATAACAGTGCGGGGACGTATAACATTGACGACATCATGTTAAAATTTCTTTTGCCTCTCATTAACCCTTTTTAAGTATGTGCTAATTGTTTTGGTTTTCCTGTACGTTGTATATATTTATGGGCTTCTCGCCTTTTATCTTCATTCCCTGACGAGGTGTAGCTTTGAATACACGAAAGGCCTTCGAATCGTTTTTCTTTTTCCTTGTGGGTTTGCAGCATATATATATACATTTTAACTGCAAACAAGCGTCGTTCTTTACGATATATATATATATATATATATATATATATATATATATATATATATATGAATAGAAACGACGTAAATAAGGAGCGTCTCTGCAGAGACGCTCCTTATTTACGTCGTTTCTATTCATTTATATACTGCGTGGTCATTGCAGTTAAATGCATATATATATATATATATATATATATATATATATATATATATATATATATATAAGAGAAACAGTATATATATTAAAATATACATACTGAAAGCAATGCGAAAGGGTATATATGTTACGGCCTTTTTGTGAAATCGGCCTTTTTGCAAAAGGGCCAAAAACCTGGCCTTTTTGCAAAATGGAATTAAATGCCAGGCCACTTTGTAAGCAGGTCGGTATACTGGCCATTTCTCAAAATGACTAGTAATGCTGTCTGCCATTTTGCGATATTTTTGTTAAAACAACGAAATTATCACGACTTAACCTAACCAATCGTCAAGGGCGGACATTTGACCTAACGGACATTCAGTTAACCTAACAGGGCATTCAGTGAGACCTAACTGGCTATTCACTGTCCAGTTCAATGTGAAGTTCTGCTGTTTTGTTTCGTAAAATGGCCGACAGCATTACCAGTCATTTTGCAAAAATGCCAATATGCCAGCCTGTTTGCAAAGTGGCCTGGCATTTAATGCCATTATGCAAAAAGGCCGGCTTTTTGGCCCTTTCGCAAAGAGGCCGATCTTTTTGCAAAACTGCCGATTTCGCAAAAAGGTCGAAACATATATCAGGTGGGCAAAAATAAAAGGAGACCTCGAACTTGGGCTGTAAAATCCAAAGTTATGGTCAGATTTCAATATTTTTTTTACACTCCACAACTAAGTAAATTTCCTATGCGGTGAGATGATTTCAAAGAAAACTAATGAAAATTATAGATTTATTGAACATTTCTTTATGCCACTGGAAATTCTCCATTTACACTACTACTGCGTTGTATGTGCAGATAAAAAGTTACAAAGTACTCACATATGGTGCTACCTTGATGTTAAAAAAAGTTCTCGATATGTTTGCTACGAACTTTTACAACCTTTTTCAGTCTAGGACGGAACTCATCTATGACTTTATTCATTTGTTCTTGTGGTAGCTCATCCCATTTTTCCAGAAGAAGCTGTCGTAAATAAGCAACATTTCTTACTTTAACCCAATAGATTCTCTGTGACAAATTTTCCCATAGGTCGTAATCGACAGGATTTAAATCAGGATTGTTTGGTGGCCAAATTTAATACTGCTACCTGGTATTCTTTTGATATCTCCTGTTTTATCGATTTTCTTGAAAAGCTTGTCCAAACCTCCTGCAGTTGGCTTACGTTAATTAAAATCGCTTTAATTATCAACTTGAACCTATGATTAGCAAGATTTTTTTGGAATATTCGCCAAAATCCAATTTCTCAGCTAAAATGCTAAAAGCTGGCATACAAACCCCAAAATTACCTAGTACTAACTACTAAAATTTTATGGTTCTATGTACCGTATTTACCAAGATATGATGGATTTAAAAGGTCTCCTTTTCTTTTTTGCCGACCCGATATATACAAAACTCTCTCAGTATATTTTAAAGTCTTATGATCGCGTGGGTATTGTGGTGGCTCGCAAGATTCGAATCTTCAGTGCCACCAGTTCGAATCTCACTGATGTAAAGTAAATTTATTTCTAATGTAATTAGTCTTAAAACGTAAACTGCTGTTAGTATGTTGCTCCTGAGCAACATAAAGTTCACATGTATGTAACCACACTAGGTTAATGAAAATAAACTGAACTGGTATTTAACTGACATTTTCTCTAGTAGATGGCCCCACCCACTCTGATTAAATTATTTTCAAGGAATCAGTTCCCTGAAAAGTATTTCATCAAGCATCGAAGTTTGATGAAAATATTGCCATCACCTGAGGGCACTTTTTCAATGAAAGAATTTCCCCACATCTTAATAAAAATTCTAGGTTCAGTGTACATGTTAAAAGCTGCCGCTAAATATTTCCTTTTTTTTAACTTTAAATATTTAACACCAAATATTTTTGGTTTTATTCTTGTCCTGTTCTTTTTAAGGTTTATTATTATGCACACAAAAAAGATTTACCTTTTTGAAGGACGCATTTTTCAGACTAGTATAAAATTATTGAATTCTATCTTTTTAAAATTATTCTAAATGTACTAAACTTTTTAAATTGAAAAAAACTATAAAAAATTGAAATAACATACGCACACACTTGTAAATATAGGGTGATTCACTCGCTGGTAGCCCCAGCGGATGTAATAGCGATAATCTGGGGCAACCAGCGAATGAATCACCCTGTATATACAGTATATAATTTGATTGAAAGGTTTGTTCTTAGGGAAGCGCAATTTAGCAAGGTACAGGAGAACAAAGAGCTGGTACATATTGTAGTTTTATTAGAAAACGGTTCAGAAAATTAGTTTCCAACTTCAGTGCTAATTTTTTTTATTTAATGAACAAATAATTATGGTATGTAACAATAGTTAAATATAATAAAAGAATAAGAACATAAGGAATGCTAAGATATAGCAATAAACAGTTAAAATATGAACAAAATAGTTACATAGGGATATATTTATAAAATAATTTATTTGTCAGACTTCTCAGAATTTATTTGGAGGTTATAATTAGACGTTGGAGAAAAGAGGTCTGTTAAATTTAACACAGATAGTGGATGATGTGGCCTTCGTTTCAGAAGGGTTTTGGGGTTAAACTAGGCTGACCATACGTACCGTTTTGAACGGGACAGTACCGTTTTTTTTATGGGTTCTGTATGGGTTCTGTCACTGAAGAATAATTGTAAGCTCAATATGTTTATGTACTTACTTTTTCATGAATACAGAATATTACATAACCCCCGTCCCTTTTTTGCCATCCCAATGTCCCGTTTTTGTCTCAAGGAAATATGGTCAGCCTAGGTTAAACGGAATAGCAGTAATTTTAATCGTGGGACAAGAGTACAAAATTATAATGGTCACCTTCAGGATGAGTATCGTTCCTGCAAGTAAGAGGTGGCTGAACAATGTCGATCTGCACAATGTCACATTGTCGACATGCATAATGTTGACACCAATAACTTCTAAACTTGTATAATATCAAAAATGTTAAATTCATGTTAAGTTAGTTTGAAATAGGAGTGACTAGGTCCAATTGTTTTAGGTTACATTACATTATGCCCGGCTAGGTTAAGCTAAGTTAGGTTAGGTTAGTAATTTTTATTGAAAATCCAAAATGTATGTATAGGTTGGTTACTATCAATTAAAATACTGAACAAGTTTTTCATTTTCACTTGAAATGTCGGTTTGGATTAAGACCAACTTGCATAAGGTAGAAACGTCGACTAAATTTGATTTTGTTCATGTAATCCAAAATACATTACTTGTACTCTACGAACATTAAATATCACGAAATTTGCCCCATCCCAGAAAGGAGAACTTTAAGTAATGTTCTTTAATGGATATATCTGATTTCATACGTGGACCACTGGTGGTATCAAGCATAAGTAGCGTAGGATCTTATTCTATACACTATTAGCTAGTGATAATTCAGCACTAAAACGAGGAAAGTCCATGTTTAAGCACATTTTAACAAAGGTTGGATAGAAAGTGGAAAAGAGAACCATAAAGGTAAACGGATCCTAGTACGCCATTCCATTAGGAGCTCACGACTGAATCGAGAGACGAAGCTGTAGCTTCCCATGTGTCCAAACCTCATTAAGTGATAGATTAGGTATTAAACAGATGAGTCAGGAGCAACAGCAGGAAATATATTATTATATTAATATAAAAAAGTATAAAAAGACCCATTTTCTTTTAGTAAAACAAACTGAAATATTTTAATTGCCTAATTTGGTTTTTAGCCATCAGATTTTAACAAAAAATGTGTAAACAATTTTCAACGTTACACACTATATTCAGAATTCGTTAATCTTTAATATTTACATATGATTCATATTCTAAATCTGAAATGAAAGTAATTTTGCGCTCTGAATTGCAAACTGGAAAGACGGAGATTGGCTATTCTGTAATGGTTCAAAACAGAATAATCAAATGGTTAATTATGCCATTTCTAAAATTCACTGTGAATGGTGATGATTGAATTTCCTCATGATTTGCAGAATTATAATTTGCATAATTAATTTAAAATTAAGGACTGAGTGTATGCAATAAATGTTTTGTGCAGTCCCAAATAAAAGCTTAAATGGCATCATATTTCATCATGATTTACATTTTAAATAACTTATAAATGAAGCACACAATATATCGCCTGACTCATTATTCTCAATAATAGAAAAATTTTAACTGAGGGCGTTTTATACAATGCATAGAGTTCCTTTCACTCTGCGGCGTTATCATGGAACACACTCTCTCTCTCTCTCTCTCTCTATATATAATATATATATTATATATAAATATATATAGTGGTTATCATATCTGACCGGCAATCGGAAGATCCCGGGTGGTTACCTCATTTTTTCATTTGTTCGTTCTCTCTTCTCATCTTGCGCGGAATGTTCTCCTATACAAGCGTCGTTCTTTACGTTATTTATACTGCGTGTTCTTTGCAGTTGAAATGTATATATATATATATATATATATATATATATATATATATATATATCGAGTGGCCCAAAAAAAACGCCTTGAAATTTGAACATCAATAACTTCAAAAATATGCAGTTTACACTTCAAATATTTACAAAACTTTTACCTCACTCTATTGATAAGCTATCGTAAAGATTTTACACCTCTACATAAAATACTTTTTCCACAGCGGAGGGAACAATAAGGTATGGTGAAAAAAACGAATATCATAAACTGAAAAAATTTTATTATTCACATCTTATCATCAAATATAATCAATATGTCCGCCGTCCTGCTTACAAACTAATCTTAACCTTTTCTTCCACGACATGATACATTTTCTGATTTCTGTTAATGTTATTTTGCCCCAACATTCGAGTATTTTTTTCTTTAATTGCATTTCTGTAAACTTTTCTGTTTGGCCTTCATAAATCTTCTCTGCTAGAGTGTTCCATATGTAATAAATAATCCATGGGATTGCAATCAGGTGATTGCAGGGCCAGTCGTTTTTTCCAATAAAGTTGACTACATTCTGTTGTAGATAATCCTGTGTGAACTTGCTAGTATGAGCTGTAGCACCATCTTGTTGGAGTATGAAATCGTTTCCATAATACAGACGCCGACAATCAGGCAAAAGATTCTCCTCTAAGAGATTTACATAGGTTTCTGAATTAAATTTTTTATTTTCTGAAATGAAGTGAATTTTCGTCTTTCCATTCCACGATACACCTGCTAATACCATGATTTTTTTGGAAAACCGACTTGTCTGGTGGTAAAGTCTCAATGGAGGAATGTCTTTCTTACCCCAACCATAAACAACATCGTTCTGGGAGTTTCGAGCAATCTCGACGGTGAAATCTTTTTCATCTGTAAAATGTATTTTTTTAACATCATTGGACGAAAAAATATCTACAATAATATTACTTAGATTATTTCAGGATGATTTGTTAAAAAACAAAAGACATCAAAAATAATACATAGCAACAATCAAGCGACTTTTCATTGTAGTAGATATTTAACTGTTTTTCTTCATGTAATCTGTAAAACAATGTTCATTTTGCAGCTTATTTCATAGGTTATACCTTAGGGCTCAGGAATATCTAAGAAAGGTTAATTTTATATTTAATTTCCTACCCGCCCTCTCAAAAAATGTGATAAGTTACCATCAATTAACTCTCTTCATTTTGAAATTTATATATAAAGATGTGTAAAATAAAGTTTTAAGATATGGAGTATGTGTACTGTCTAGTTTATATTTACCTTATTAATGTCAAACTTGTGGTTAAGTCTTCAGTTTAAAGAAACATCTTGGCGTATAAGAACAGGGATTCAGATCTAATCGCGAAAATTCGCCATATGTGCAATGACCATTTTTTCTTATTTTATACTCTGCTTTTAGCTCTTACATTGCTGCTACGTCATAAAACACGGAGCCTTTTAAATACTTTAAGTCCTACCGTTCTCTGCATTCTTTGTATGGAACGTCGACTGATACCTAAATTTCTTGAAATTTTCCTCGGAGAGCAGTGTGACCCAGGTTGATCCTCTTGAGATAGGCTCATCATTTCGATCATTGCTATATTGTCTTGAGTGTAAACTGTTTTAGGACGATCACTTCCACGCTTCCGTGCCGTTGAAACGGTTGCTTTAAGTTTTTTAATTATTCTATTCACAGACGTAACACTACAAGTTATTCCTGGAAATTCCCTCAAAATTCTTGCCCCAGTCCATCTTTTTTCCAAGAAACACTTTTCAATCACCGCTTTTTCACCGTTAGTTAGAATCATAATTTGAAGGGTAAGTTTAAAAAACTATTTAAGGTGGGCGTAGCCTATATCATCTGACGTTTTTCAGAGACTAACAGATTAATTATCCATAGGCTAAGGAAACTACTACAAGTCTTAGAATAGTTGCAAGGTACAGCTATACACATTTAGGATTTAGGATATTTGTTTTTTCACCATCCCTCATTGTTCCCCTCCGCTGTGGAAAAAGTATTTTATGTAGAGGTCTGAAGTTTTTATGATGGCTTATCAATAGATTGAGGTAAAAGTCATATAAATTTTGGAAGTGTGAACTGCATATTTTGAAGTTATTAATGTTCAAATCTCAAGGCGTTTTTTTGGGGCCACCCGATATATACTTTTGAAGACATATTTTTTTTAAATATCTTATCAGACGATCGTTAACCCCTTAGCACCCAATGTCACTTTACTGATTTTGTTCTGGCTAACGATAGACGATTTTATCCAGTCTCGGAAAAGACCTCTCGGCAGTAAAGGGTTAAAATGTAATATTAGAACATATAAGTATATTCGCACTAGGTGTGAGCCTGCATTGCCAAACTTGCGTAACTATTTCATACATTCACGCGGTGTATCTTAATGTAACTGAAAACTCAAGTATATTTTTTACGTCATTTGCAAGGAGAGATGAAAATCAAAAGAACTGCCTTTTGAGAAGAAGAAGAATTGAAATTGCAATCTGTCATTTTCGCTGTGTAAAATCTATTTTAAGAGGAAATGAGACGAGTTATAGGTAATGTTACATGGCTAAAGTTGGGCTTCCCTTAAAAAAACACCCTTAATAAAAATGGTAAGCTTTTAAGCCTGATTTTTATTACTCTCTATTTTCATATTTTGAAATAAATGAATTTTATTTTTTGTTTTTATTTCCGATTTGTTTTTATTCCCTTCATAGAAGAGAAATTTTTAGCTCGTTTAAAAAATGCGAAATGATGATAATTACCAACGCCATTTTTCCTTTCGCTGTAAATAAAGGCGAGATTTTTTCCTGCACTTGTGCATGCATACATAATATCCAAATGAAACTGAATAATCAGCGATTTGGAATAAAAACTTGGAGAAATGAATTTGTTTCCTAGAGCGCATTTCCGCTTACTTTAAACGCATTGTGAGATTTAATTTATAGACTTTTATGCGACTTTAAATGCAATTTAATGTAATTTTACGACTTTTAAAATTTAAAACATTATAAAAAAGTAAGTAGAGAGTTTTTCATTAAAAAATATGTATGATAGATTACACTGTATTTTTTACGATAAATTTAAATCTATGAATTGCAGATAAATTTTATTTATGGTCTTCAAGTGTCCATTACAGACCTCTTTCAAAATATAATGACAGTGAGGACAGATTGGTGTCAGTTCGGTCACGATTCCCTTCGTTTACGTGTTGAGTGCGGGGTTTCTCCAGGGGTGACGTCCTTCCCCGGTGACCTCTGGGGTCGGTGGTTGGTGGGTAACCCTTCCATTGACCCGTTCGTGGGTGAGTGTTAACGTAATTAATACACGTCTGGTAGGGCGAACACGATGTTTTTCGACTCAATTTTTACTCACTCCAGCTATGTAACTATTTTTACCTTTACTTTATATTAATGAGTGTCTCTCTTTTACGAATTTTGAAACTACAAATATGATTTCCCCTATTATTATACAATACACTAAAGTCTTATTATTTAATCTTTAGTTTCACATATTAAATTAGGCTTCTTACGTTATATAAGTAATAAAGTGGAATAGGCCTTGATCGGAAATGAAATAGGCCTAAGGAAGCGGAAGGATGACCTAAAACGGGACGAGAATAAGTTTAGGGTTGAAGGGAATTCCCTTTCAACCCCTAGGGAAGAATTAAATTGAATTTCCTGGCCTAAGTTCATCTTAAATGTAGGTCCCATTTCGGGTCTTTTCCGTTTGGAGGCTAGCAGCGAATTTTAATGAAAATCGGTATACTAATGTAGTTTTGGTCACTGATTTCAAATATAACTTTCTTTTTTTTGGAGAAATGAAAAATAAACATGTTAGAGCACTTTAAATAATTAATATGTGTTTTAACTAGCTTAAACTAGTTACAGAGGATTGTGTTAAATTTAGCCAGAGTCACAAACTACTCTGTTTATGAAAAAGTACTCTAAGTGTGGAAAAGTGTGTTCCTTTGATAAAAATACCCAGTTCTTTCGTTGCCAAAAGCGTCGGTCAAACAGTAAAAAGTGCAACTTTACGAAGAATATGTTTTTTTGAAGGATCCCCCCAGAGCTGTAAAAGTAACAGAAAAAATCAAGAATTAATGCCCGGTTAGGTCAATTGAATGCCAGGTTAGGTCAATTGAATGCCAGGTTAGGTCAACTGTACGCCCTTGACGATTGGTTAGGTTAAGTCATATTTTCGTTAAAAACACATTAATTATTTAAAGTGCTCTAACATGTTTGTTTTTCATTTCTCCAAAAAAAAAAGTTATTTTTGAAATCAGTGACCAAAACTACATTAGTATACCGATTTTCATTAAAATTCGCTGCTGGCCCCCAAACGGAAAAGATCCCCCATTTCTCGCGGGCTGGGTGAAAATATTAAACTAAAAAAAATAACAAGGGAGTGCAAATAAGATATTTTCGTCTGGCTCACTGTCACAGAAGTCACGTATTCTATCTAGATTTACCTGAGGCCTGTTTGGAATTTGGATCATACCTTTCAAATCCTGATTTGTTTTTTATTTATGTCAAAATTCTACTATATTTTATGTTATTAAGAAATTATCAACTTTACAAACCCAACATATGCAGTGCAGAACGTTGGAACGTTCAGTTAAATTTCACAACACACACACAGTCACACACACACACACACACACACACACACACAAAGAATAGAAAACTAATTTATAATACAAATGAAATGTTTAATTTCTCCGCCTGACAAAACTAATTTATAAATACAAATGAAATGTTTAATTTCTCCGCTGACATTATTCAAACTGAGAAAAACAAATTGACAATAAGGAAAAGATTTATTTAGTAAATTCTTAAGCCTAGTAACTAATTTAGATAGGTGACAATTGTTTTGGTTGATAAACAGCATTCAAAAAATCATGAATACGCTTATGAATCAAATTCGATGGATAAAGATTACGAAGAAAAACTTATTTAAGATACAGTATTCCGTCTCCCCGACAACCAATATGAGGAGATTCTAAAAGCTCGAATAATTCCACATTTTAAACTAGCAATTTTGAAATTAAAAGGAATTAAACTAAAAAACTGGTACCAAGTTGAGTAGTGGTTCTCTTTCGATAAACTGAAGTAATAAACGAGGACGTATTACGAGTGACCAAAACGTTCAGAAATGGCTATTTGTCATTCGTCTCAGTTGTAAATCTAATATTCTGATGACGAGAGTTCATATGTCCAAGAAACAGAGGAGCATGATCTTTGTGTTTCAGCAATATAAAACAATCATCCACCTAATATTTGTAAGTAACACGATGAAATTGTAAGGGACAATCATTTAGCCAAATCTGTTTACAAATGTAATGACACATAAAACTAGTTTGGTCTCCTGTGTCACACATTGAGTTTCGCTCTGTCCGTGAAATTTATTTTATAGCTTCCTTTAGATTTGTTTTTATTGCTTTTATGCATTTGTTTATACTCTCGTTTTAGATTTGCTGTTGATGAATGTAGTCAGATTAGAAACGTCATATTACAGTAAATATGTTATACAGTCGCTTTCTTCTTTATCTTTACATTACTTTACAATTCATTTGGAAAACATGAAGCCAGTGGGGCCTATCGAGGTTAGTATTATGGGCGCAAAAGGAGAGAGTGCAATGCAATTGCAAATGTTGATCAATGTTGCACAAGTTATAATGTTTCAGACCAACAAAGACCCTAGGATCCACTCATGGCTGGTCTACCTAACTGTGTTCGTAATTGTGTATTGTGTATGTCCTCCGTGGTGGTGGAGGGGACCTACAATTTTACGTGGGTTCCGAACCACAAGAACAAAGGAAATTTATGTAAAAACTGCCTGTACATTGGCAACGACCAATTTTTACAAAACTAAATAATTCAGAATAAAGCTAGGTTAGACTAACAGCAAATTGTAACCATAAGCAGATATCCTGACAGTTTTCGACTGCTAAAACATCGTCTGCCTGCAACGGGACCCGAGCCCTCATGCAATTCTTAATAGTTTTTAATATTTGTAATGAGAGTGGCCAATAAATAAAAACCTATTGTTTTTCACCCAAAATACACACAGAGGAACATATATATATATGAATAGAGACTAGGACTCTGGACAGATAGCAGTTCACTTCGCTTTATTACGGCTTTTTATAAATTAACTAAAATAAAGCTAAGTTAGGCTAACAGCAAATTGTAAGCACAAGCAGATATCCTGACAGTTTTCAAAAGTAAGATTAGCTGGGTTTGCTATGCTCCGTCTGCCTCCAAAGGGTCTCGAATCCGCAGACAAATCTTAATAGTTTTCAAAATTTCTAAAATCCTACCTGTACAAGAAATGTATAAATGAAAACACACCATATATATATATATATATATATATATATATATATATATATATATATATATGCCGAAAGCCGAAATAACCCCGAAGGAAACAGAATAATTAAAAATATTTTTCAAAACGCGTTTATTGCGGCCTTTTACAGTTAGGTTATATTTTTATAAACGAGAAAGAGTCCTGGCCGATATATATATATATATATTATGTCCCGGTTAGGTTATATTATTATAAACGAGAGAGTCCTGGCCGATGTATATATGTTATGTCCCGGTTAGGTTATATTATTATAAACGAGAAAGAGTCTTGAGATTAATTTTTTCTTTGTAGAAAAACTCAGAATAAAGTTGGGTTAGGCACTTATAAGTTAACACTGAATGAACCGCAGAATATAATCACAAATTAATTACTTACATTTTAATATAGTCTTCATCGAACGGTTCTTGCATTTCGTCACAATTTTCCGTAACAATCTGCGTAAATTAAAGTTCATTCTGATCTGCAGCGCTGAAAATTAGACGCGTTGCCTGAGTATAAAAATCTTGATCTTCAAACAGATCGGGGGAGTCGTACAGCTGGCTCATGGTTGGTATTTCAAAAACACTAAGCACGAAAAAAACATACGAACTGAGGCGCTGAGATGAAAGTGACCCCTTTTATAAAGGGGTTTGTGACCACCCCGCAACACACAAACGCTAGCTTCCTATTGGCTAGCGGGGAATTTTGGGCGGGGCTTGACGCGTAGGCCTGCATAGCGGCAAAACAGATGTCCTGGGCTCCGCCCACAGGGCTGTGATTGGTTGCCCCGTGAAATTTGGGGCGTGTCAGATATCCCCATTCGTGGAGAGACGAGAAACGCTTTGTTTTTGATTTTGTATTCGACCGAGAGAGAGAGAGAGAGAGTTGAGGTTGGATTGTGAAACGGTTTATGATGCCTAAAACATAAAAGTGGAAGATAGTTAATTATCCATGAAGAAAGCCACTGTGAAATTTATTGTATCGTGGAATTCTTATACGATACAATAAATAAATTTAATAACAGATGCGTGCTGGTTGCGGGTGATTAGCCCAAAGTTTACGATCTCGAGCAGTTCGCTGATTAATATATATATATATATATATATATATATATATATATATATATATACATACAGTGGTGGGCACCGTTAACCAAAAAGTTAATTTCGATAACGATAATCCGTTAACCCCAATTTTTAACTCCGATAACGATAATCCGATAATTTTACTACAAAGTTAACGGAAGTTAACGATAATCCGTTAACAATAACTATTTATTTACTAACATTTAAAAAAATCAAGGAAAAAAGCTTTAAAACCCATAGAAAATGTTTATTTATGCAAAATCCAACAATAAATAGGTATTTAACTGTATTTTTCTAAAGTTTTGCAACTTTTTTGCTTAATAACTTTTTTTATTTTTAATAAAAAATGTACTGATTACATGTTTTGAAACCCTTGTAACCACTAACCATTAACTAAATTTTAATTTACCAGAGAATTATTATGGCGGGGACTGAAAGGTAAAATTAAATTTTAGGCACATTTATTAAAGACTATGACACAATGTGCTGGTTGCCCTTCAGAAAGACCAACTTCACAAAGTTAGGCCCAACTGCCAGTCTTGACCTCTTGGGCCTCAGGATGTCCTTGCCGAGAGAGAAGAGCCGTTCCACTGCGGCAGAGGACGGAATTGGCGTATTGTACTTCAGGAAGAGGTTGATGAAGATCTGCTCCCCCATGAAGTCAGAGTCGGCCATGTCTACCTTCCCATCAGTGTCCAGCCAAGTGTCGACAAGTCTCTTGGCCTTCTGCTTGACACTGGTACTTGAGCCACCGGCCGTCCACCCAGCGAAGAGGTCGTCAGGCATGCTGCTGTCGCTAGAGCTGGTGGTGCTGTTAACGTTCCGGTTCCTCAGTGCTCTCTCGACCTCGTCCTCCATGGCGGCCCTGACAGAGACAGTTTGGTCGCTGTCGAACCTGCGCAGCCAGTGGAGTTAACGTGTTAACGGACTTTAACAGACTAAATATCGAGTTATCGGAAGTTAACTGGTCCGATAACGATAAATGGAAATTAACTTCCGTTAATAGTCCGTTAAAAAAGTTAACTTCGTTAATTAACTGTTATCGGATTAACGCTTTCGTGCCCAACACTGTATATATATATATATATGAAAATGAAAATGAAAATGAATAGGTTTATTGGCAGACTATAGTCCATATGACAAATATTATTATTGCGCTCGCACCTTACCGTCATCTCACCTTATTTGCAGGAAGTATTTATTGGAGTAGGGAATTGTTTACCATCCTCATCATCCTGCCATTTTACTCGTCTACGTATGGTTGTCTGAATTATGTATAGGAGTCTGTCCAACTATTTGATAAAATTACTATTCAGGTTGTTGTATGTATATGAATCCATACCATTACCCATATTAAAAGTGTTACAGGTGTAGTGTTTCATTTATTTTAATGAGTTTTTATTTGTGTTAACATCATATTTATTTAGTTATAATGATAGTTGTTATATCGAGCTTATACTGTGTTATAAATATTAACGGCTTTCCTATATGACTCGCGTTTAACTGCACTGAACTCTGGTAGTGTGTGTCTGGTTTGGCCAAACTTAAGATTTTATATGATTTTACGCAATTTAACTTTTGAAACACGGTGATTAAAGGGTAGACTGAATTAAAATAAACTAGCAAAAATACCCATCAAACGGGCGGGATATTCTCTAAGCAAGTTAGAGTTTAACAGTTACAATTAGCTTACGAATCAACTTAAATTTTAATGAAAATGAAAATGAAAATGAAAAGGTTTATTGGCAGACTATAGTCCATATGACAAATATTATTAATACAATGACAGTTCATACACTAAGGATAGAAATATATACAATTGATTAGAAATAATACTGCACTGTCGAAGTTAAGCGGAGCTACAGACAGACGTTTTCGTACCAAGAAGTCCATAGCTAAGAGGATAAATAGCAGGACTCATGGATAGCTTGGATGATCGGGTTGGTTGATTTTTAATTCTTTGCATTAGACTGTGTTGAGCACGTCTTGTTACCTCCGGGAAGCTCGGGACATTGCGGGTAGCAAACATTTGCGAAGCTCAGCATCTCGGGGGTAATTTATGTAAGAGTCTAAAAGACCTGTTGTACAGCAAATTTAGAGTTCTGCCTGGACCTTTTTTATAATTCACCCAAAATATATATATATATATATATATATATATATATATATATATATATATATAGCGAGAGATAGAGAGAGAGCGAGAGATTTGTACATATGTACCTTTGCTTTCGGTACAATAAATAAATTTAAAAAGATAACAAAGACGTGTGATGTAGCGTTTCAATAAACACCAAAGGTTATGAGGTCGAGAGAATGAAAATAAGATTGATCCGACGCTGGGCTGTATAATTTAATGACAAACAACATATATATATATATTATATATATATATATATATATATATGTATATGAGAAAAGTTCAGAATGGAAGTGAGAGGGTGTTTATAGCCCGTAATTAAATTTTTTTGGTTGTAGAAACATGTTTCAAATTTTATTTTTAAATGTGAACGAAGATAAATATAACTGTATATATATATATATATATATATATATGAAGGAATTAACGGGTTTTACATTGATATAAAATAATTTAAAAGAATAATTATCAGAATTGGTAGAGGCTGAGTTAATTAATACAATTTGACGTGATTATAAATTTTGTGTACGTTTCTTGTACTAATTTTCAGAATTTTTTAGATGCACTTTTTTCCGGAACTGTACATATATACGCTTTCTTTGGTTTCCGCCCGAATTGTTCATTCTGGCGAAGGTCAAGCTTTTCGCCCCACCCTAGACCTACTTTTTAACGGGGATATATATATATATGTATAGATATATATATATATATATATAAAAGAGAGCGCGAGAGAGAGATCCCTGCTAAGGCACTCTGGGTACCCATTTATCCATCAACCGTGGAAAGATGTTTACACGAATTTTTTTAGATGAACTTTTTTCCGGAATTGTACATATATAGGCTCGCCTTTGCTGTCGGTGGTTTCCGCCCGAATAGTTCATTCTGGCGAAGGTCAAGCTTTACACTCCACCTTAGACCTACTTTTAAACATGTATATATATATATATATATATATCAGTGGCGACTCGTGACATTTTTGTTCAGGCATGCAATGTTATGGAATGGAAGAAAAACATCCGCCTAACCCTCTTGCCCAAACTTTGCATATTGTTTACATAGAACTTAGCAAATTAAAGGTGTTTTACAAACTTTTGGGGACCTCTTTGAAGGAAAGTTCATTTAATGTTAGGCTTAAATATGCGAACAAAAAATTAGACATATTTATATATAGTAGTTACCGAATTGATCTAAAGAAAAAGATACAAATTTAAAATTTACCTTAAATAATTGTGAAGCATTATTTGAATTGAAATTCTGCTCTCCTAGTTTTCCTGCAAAATTCTTCGATGACCAAATTGTAAAAGTACTCTCGATTCTCCATAAGCTTCTTGATGAAATTTTTTTCAATTGAAATTAAGGCAAGATTAGATAGCCTTTCTTCACTTTGGGAACTCCGTAAATAACTTTTAATTCTTTTAAGCGCAGAAAATGATCGCTCAACACTTGCTGTCGATATTGGTATAGTTAGAATCAAATTCGTCAATTTATATATTTCCTTAAGACCTTTGTGCATTTCGCTTTCCAGTAGATATTTTAGGAGCTCAGCAACATTCTTTTTGGCAAAAGATTTGTGCGAATATAAAACACACAATTCAGAACGGAGACGAGGAAACTCAAAAAATGAATTGTAGCTTCTTTTCAAAGATTCAAAAGCTCTCTCTGGGAAAGTAACATCATAGAACTCAAATTTTTTGCAATCTAAAAGCTCAATGAATTCCAATTTTTCCATTGAACTGAAACGCTCTTTCATTTGAAGAAGTATATTATCGAATATTTCATGAAATAGTTGACTATACTTCTCTTGTGGAGAAAGACTCTGTTTCCTTTTACATACAGGTTCACCACATCTTTCTGTTATCAAGTCCGACATATCTGCAAATTTTGTATCCCTTATTTGTTTGATTTTTTTTCATAGTGCTTTCAACGGTGATTGAGCTATACACAATATCCATAGATTTTGTTTGCAGCACATTAAATAGATATTCAGTAAAAGGAAAAATTGAAGAAAATACTTCTAATAAAAAATTAAAATCGAAAGTATCGATACCAGCAAGCAATCCGCGTGCACTATTTTTTGTTTTTTCATCAAATTTCTTTGGGTTTTCAAGAATGCTTTTTAAAAGATCTATTATATCTTCTTTATTTTCCTTAACTCTTTCAACTAGACGAGATGAATAGTTCCACCGCGTTGGAGCCAGTTTAGGGAAACGCTTTCCAACAACTTTGTCAAGCATTGAAGTTCGCTTAGTTGAACTGCTGAAAAATGATGACAAACTTCCTAATACTGAAAAAAAATTATTACATTCGGAAATTTCAGCGACAGCTTGGGATAAAACAAGATTAAGTTTATGGGCGTAGCAGTGAAGAAAAATAGCCTCTGGTACAGTTTCTCTAATCTTTGTTTGTACTCCATTAAGATCGCTCCCCATAACAGCAGCACCGTCGTAGGTTTGAGCAACTAATTTTTTCAAACAGCCCAGTTCACCTAGTTGCCTTATAGATAAATCAGAAATCGCTCCTGCACTTCTATCATTGCTGACGTCATTGAATTTTATAAATCGTTCACAAATCTCTCCATGTTTATTAACATAACGAACAACAGTAGAGAGTTGAGAAAAACAGCTGACATCAGATGTTTCATCTAATAAAATCGCCACATACATGCAGTCGATAAGCTCACGTTTTATTTGTTCTAACATAACTGCACTAATAGATTGAATTATGTCATTCTGAATAGCAGATGATGTTCCCTTAAAAACAGTCGCAGTTTTTAAATGGTTTTGAAGCTTTTCATCGAATTCTCCCATACAAAATACCAATTCAATATAGTTACCCCTATTGTCAGCGTTTTCTTCTTCATTGTGACCGCGAAATGCTAATTCTTGCATACCTAAAAAACATGTTATCCTAATCAAACGTTTCAAAATTTCTCGATTCTTATTAACTTCTTCGTTATGTCTGGAAATGGCAACTGATTTCTGCTTGTCGAGTATTAAATCAATTCTTTCTGACTTTCCAAATGTTTTAAGATCAACAAATGCATTTATGTGAGCAAGAGATTTTTCATGGCGGGAAATTGCAGTATGTAAATTGTTTAAATCGTCGTATCCACGACTAACAGAATTCCACACAGAGTTATCTCTTGAAAATAGGAAACACGACCAACAGTACAATTTGTTATTTGAAATATTTCCACATAACCAGGGAACATCATCATACAGCTGAGGATTAAATTTCCGGTTATTATGTATTTTATCACACTCAGTCATTTTACACACCAAAATACATTTTTCTAGTAGTATTTGATGTGATTTGTTCAAATATGACCTCCATTTCCGTCGGAAATGAGATCCAACAAAGTTATAGTACTTTGAAGTTTGGCTCATTTTCAAGGGAAATGGAAGTCAAAATCTAAGCAAAACACATCAAATATTACTAGAAAAATGTATTTTGGTATTAATTAACCTAACCTAACCTAACCTAACCCTGGCTAAACGATCCTAACCCTGGCTAAACGAGCCTAACCCTGGCTAAACGAGCCTAGAGTATTACCTTATTATGGATTAGGTGGTGGATACAGACGAGAGCTCGTTTAGCCAGGGTTAGGCTCGTTTAGCCAGGGTTAGGCTCGTTTAGCCAGGGTTAGGTTAGGTTAGGTAAGGTTAGGTTAATTAATACCAAAATACATTTTTCTAGTAATATTTGATGTGTTTTGCTTAGATTTTGACTTCCATTTCCCTTGAAAATGAGCCAAACTTCAAAGTACTATAACTTTGTTGGATCTCATTTCCGACGGAAATGGATGTCATATTTGAACAAATCACATCAAATACTACTAGAAAAATGTATTTTGGTGTGTAAAATGACTGAGTGGGATAAAATACATAATTACCAAATTTCCTAGTGAAGCCTTTATTTTCTTTGCTTAAATTCAAATGTGGAATCGGTCTGCCATTATTCAATATGCGCTTTTTCTCATCAAAAGAGAGTGAGTAAAATCTTCTAGTCTTCAATTGATTAAACACATCGTCAGTCATTATGGGCACTACAATGCTATAATTTATTTAACTGATTATCCAAAATAACTAAAGCACAAAAGGGAACACCGAACACAAGTGAGTGCTTGCGGCTGTGGTACTGGAAAGAAGCCTTGTCAGAATTGCCAGATGTTAACTTTTTGGTGAATGCACCTATAAAACTGAATGCATGCCGTATTATTTTCATTAATTAAAAAAAAATCAGAACAAAGCTTTTTAATTATTTTTAGTAAAAATATTAAGTAAATTTCTAAGCATATTTTAAAACATATTGCCTTTTGAATTTAGCTATGAGGCTCAAAAAAAATATCTTATGGATAGTGAGAAGTCTTCTTAAAAAATTGCCCAAGGCAAGGCGGTGTAAACAAAATCATGTCTTATTTCACTAGACAATTAAGAACATTTTTCTGTACCCAGACTGAATTAGTGAATGCTTTAGCTACAAGTATTTCGATCTGTGTACAGAAAAATGTTCTTAATTGTCTAATGAAATAAGACATAATTTTGTTTACACCGCCCAATAGCCAGTACATGCGTGATTGAAGCCTTAGCCTATTTTTAGTTTCTGAAAATTATTTTTGTCAATTATAATCCTTACTTAGATCTGAAAAGAGAACATATTTAACGCGCATGCATTGCATGCGTTGCATTCATTAAGAAATCGCCACTGATATATATATATATATAAGAGAGAGAGAGGAAAATAAAAAAACAGATAAACAACATGATCGAGTGTTGCAATACAGTTTAACGGGATCCCCTGGTTGCCCATTTATCTACAAACCGTGGAAGGATGTTTACGCTCCACCTAAGACCTACGGTTTAAGGGGAAATATGCATATATATATATATATATATATATATATGAGAGCGCGCGCGCGAGAGAGAGAGAGAGAGAGAGAGAGAACTAAACAAACAGAAAAACAACATGATCGAGTGTTGCAGTTCAGCTTAACGGGATCCCCTGGTTACCCCTACCAACCGTGGAAGGATGTTTACAATCTACCTTAGACCTACAGTTTAACACGGATCATTAGGTCACCCTGGCTACCAACCGCGGAAGGACGCACCGCCACCGGGTCTGGAGCCTGACGCATATAATCGCGTAATATTTTATGGGCGTATAGACGGGTGTGTACGTGCCAAAACGAAGTATACACTGTGCCAACTGGCTGATAATGCCTGGAGGCACTGGCTAATTAAGCCGACTGGCTGATTAGGGGCCCTATAAGGCAACGGCCCTCGACTGAAGTCTTAATATGCGCTTGGCTCCTGTCAAGCGAACACCTCTCCTCGTCTCTTCCTTTCTCTCTTAGGTTAGGTATACCCCTTTCGGGGGTGAGGCCGTCCCAACTTCTCCCCCAAAGAGGTCTCCCCCAGCGGGAGTTCATTGCAACTTGGGGATAACTCCGCCTCCAAGTTGCATAACCCCTTGTTGCTCTCACAGCAACCCCCTCCCCCTTTAGGGGGGGTGCCTTGCAGCAAGGGTTTGGCACTGGCACTGTGGGGTGCCTTGCAACAAAAGGGGGGTTGGCACTGTGGGGGTGCATTGCAACAAAAGGGGTTGGCACTCTTGCATCAATGATCAACATTTGCAATTGCATTGCACGCTCTTCTTTTGCACCCATACTACTGAGGTTATCCAAGTCATGAGCTATATTTAATAATAAAAAAATTTTGCAAACCATCAATCTTAAGTCAGCTAAATAACAACTTTTTACTGCTACCAAAGTAGCCTACATAACTGAAACTAAGAATATACACTACTGTATGTACAATCTATTTACTATTTAAAATCTTGCAAAATGGAAATCTCAAGTCAGCTAATTAGCATACAACTATTTACTACTACCAAAGTAGCGTACATAATTACGCTAAGAATATACAGTATTTACAATCTACAAATTATCTCTTTCATTCATGAAAGTGTCCAAATTTTTCTTAAAATTAACTAACGAGCTACTATTTACTACATCATATGGGAGATTTCGCTACAAATATATTTTTATTTCACTAATTCAGGATTCTCAAGTCTAAAAAATAAAAATCAGAACCTCAACTCCAAAGAATAAGAATTCCATCCCAAAAATAAGAATATCTATAATATATCGTTAACATTTTATTCTGATAGTGAAATAAAATAATTAAGAAATAAAAACAAATTTATTCTTAGAAATAAAGACACTTGAGAACCCTGCACTAATTTATCGACTATATTCGAAATTTTAATTCAGTACCATTTGAGAAGCAAATGAACTTATTTTTTGAACAATATCCACCTATTTAATGAAAATTTACACTCTTTTAACTTTGAAAAACACTTCTGTTATTTGCAGAATACCTACAGTAGAATTCCAACCCAACATATTTTTAAAACCCACACTACTACAGTAAGATCTAAGTTTCTCCGAAGAGGACGTGACGAAAACTACCACTATTTGTCAAGAATTTACACGTGTTCTGAAAGTTACTCGTTTCTAAAGTAAAAAATGTGTAATTTCTTGGGTATTAGACCTATAACAACAGGATAGACTTTATTTTAAAGCCTAAATTTTCTCCTTTCAAGTGGTGTCCAGAACATAAAACCAAACTCTGATATCTCTCGCCATAAAATTCTGTGCAATGCTATAATTTGAATAACAGTAACGCTGAAGGATCGTCAGACTTTTTTCTTTACCAAGACATGACAATAAATGCTAATTAACGGTACCAAGATGTAAACCAGCAGTTTATTGCTCACCTGGTGATTGACGGAAGGGATCCTTGGTTCCAACAAGACAGTGTCACGCTACACACAGCGACGACGACCTTGGAAATATTACATGAATTTTATGGCGACTGACTTATCACCAAAAGTCCCCATCTCCAGACTTATCGCTTCTATTTGTTTTTAGGGAAACCTTAAACGGAGAGTTTATGCAAACAATCCAAACTCCCAAAGGACCTTAATACACTTAAGAACAATATTTCCACGTGCACTGCGAGCGTAACAGAAGACTCTAAACTCTAAAGCATGTGAGCGCAAACTTCTGGTTGCTATAATTTTGCTCTTCAATAAGCTATGAGTTTGAGTGTAAGTTAAGTAGGTTTTGGGACACGATGAGGAATAAATCAGAAATTTCATAATACACTGAGCCAAAACTCCTGGATCCAAATATGGAATCTCTGGAGTTAAATTCTTAATCTAGTTACAGAGCCCGGTAGGAATGAGTACATATAAAATATTGCAACATAAAAGTTTGTGTGAAATTTTACAATCATGTCATGCTGTAGTTTATATCAGGCCACCACATAGCTTACATAGGTGAAAAGATGCTAGTGCTCGCAGCGTATCACCTACTACTCATGGTCGAAAATAAGTCCTCTTCCTACATCTGTATTAAATCTAAAGAAAATAATGACGACTTTAGAAAAATTTGGACCATATCGTCATCCGAATTCTTATCGCATGAAGCACATGGAAACTGGAAAGCCTACAAGAAATTAATTGCATCTGTTTACTCATTTACCACACTTCCAAGAGATATGTGTACATTAAAAGCAAAAGCTATTTATTTTGGGGATCCTTAATTTGCTTCTGCAGGATTCTATATTTGCCGAATAATTTAGCTGTTTCACACTTGAAACTAAAAACTATATTTTTCCTACGTAACCTCATTGTAAACTTGAATTATATCATGTTTGCAATAACCTCAATTTTCTTCACAAATTATGGATTTATAATTGCGTTAACTTGAGGATCATTTGTGCTGTATATAACGATACCGTCAATTAAATCTGAAGCACTTCAGAGCAAGAAATAACATTAAGAAATTGAATATTACTTCGAAATATAAAACAAATAAAACTACATAAAAATATACATACACAAAAAATTAAAGACTAATGCGTTCTCAAACACGCCTAATTAATTGCCCACAGAGAAATCTATAGCAGACAATACAGCAAGGTTTACTACAACTGATCAGTTATCGTATGGCACATCCGCTGAACATGTACAGTAATTGAATCGATGAGTGCTTTGTTCATATTTATTTTACTGCAAATTTATAATGAATTCGTTGAAACTATTTATAAAATAAAAGCTAATTCACTTTTCTTAATTTGCTGATTGCCGTAATTACACAAAAGAAGATATGAAGCAAGAATGCAAACAAAATGCGAACAGTTCGTACATTCGTTCGTTCATTTTATTTTCTTCATAACTCCCTTTTTAATTAGAGTTACGGCATGAAATATGTATCTAAGCTAATCCTCAGCGTGTGTTCAATTATTCACAAATTAGACGTGCAGAAGTACGCACCTATTTCGCTGTAGCTCATCACCATCATAAAATGCTTATCAAATGACGACATTTACAAGTTTTTATAGTTGTACGTAGACAAAACTCGCTCTTAAAATGTGAACTAAAAATGATTATTGAGAAAAAAGCTTCATGACACATAACTTATAACCTGATCAGGAGCCAGATGAGAGCAAAAGCATATATTAATAAAACGGAGAGAAGACGGAGCAATTCTCTCTGGAAGTGGAGCTGAGGATTTAGTCAGAACGGAGTTGAAATAATCGGAGCACTGTCATTATTAACACAAGGCCTTTCAAATTAAGTGCATCCATAAAGGTTGATTGAAATAATTCTAATCAGACTTCTTTGAAAAATTCTGCCAAATTTGTTCACTTTAGTCTGATCACTAAAGGAGATCACAAATAGAGGAAGGAAATATAATTTTTGGCAAATTATTATATGAATGTGTGTATGAACCAAAGCATTTTCAGTTTTGTGTTTTTCGAGGAAAATGTCTCCATAGCGAGTATACTCCTTTTCTGTACAAATTACTTTTCTCACACGCTGTGTTGTTAGACAGTCCATTTTCAATTAAATTAAAGCTCCGTTAGATGAAAGACTGTGTATTGGATAGGCTCAGATAGACGATTTCTGCGACAAATTTCTATTCAGTTAAATACCCAAAGTGAATACGTAAAAAATAGAAACGAATTTCAAAAAGGGTTAAATAACACTACAGTGTATATCTGATTTAAGCGTTTCGTTAAGAAACTTTTAAGATTTTCGGTCATTTCTTTATATCTAAGGCTCACCCTCCTTTGTTACAGGAATTAAACGAGGCAACTTCATTACGTGGACAACCACTTCTCACTCTTTTACGGTCATTTCAATTTCAAGCAAAGAATATCTTTCAGAACAGCCTTTAAATTCAAACTCAATTAGTTTTACTTATGTGGACTAACTCTTCTTAAAACTGCAAATGTAGTATTTTAATATACATTAAATTATGAATTCTTCAATGTAATTTTATTTAAGATTAATCTTGAGTGAAACAGCTTTGTATATTATTAACGTTTCGTCCGTTTAGAAAAACATTAAGGAAGTACTGTATATTTAAATTTAAAATGTCACATCTGCACTCTAGTTCTAATACAAAAATCACTTCCTTGAAAATGCCTGGCATAAACGGAGACGCTAGCTTATTAATAAGCAAAGCAGTCTCTTCATTTTTCTCAAGATTAATCCGAAATAATTTTTTCCTTAAAAGTTGAATTATAACGAAAATAGTAATTTTTCATTGGTTCTTGAAGGCAGTATTTAATATTTTGTGTGGGTATTTTTTATTGCAAAACTTTTATTTTCATGCATTTTCCCCCGACATATTTTTCTCATATGTCTGTCGTTCGCATTCCGATATGACGACGTTTCCTGTGAAGAGGAAATTCGGGATGAATTTACGACATACCGCTTATCAATAACCCCGGAACTACCGTCCACATAAATAACACTCATAAAATTATTTGCTATATAGGATACATACATATCCTACAACACAGTCAAATATATATATATATATATATATTATATATATATATAATGTAATTTTTATATATTATTTTACCGCGAAAGGCGAGCGCCCGCTAAAAAGCCCCTCCATAGAAGAAGGAAAAAGAGAGAACCGAAATCAAGATCCAGAATGATGCCATTTTGTTTTCCGTTTTAATTTTGAAAAGATTATGTAGTGTGTAAGATGCATGTATATGTAGTGAAGAAGAGAAGAAGAAATGTGTGTTTGAGAGCATGCTGGACTGCTCATAGGGTAGATGAGACACGGAAAAATCAATTAGAGAGGAAAATGACAGGAAAAACGCGAGTTCCAGCACTCCCTGTCTCCTGCTTAACGTTCTCCCCGGAGTACTTCCTGGTCGATTGGTGTCTACAATCTCCTCACATATATATATATATATATATATAATATATATATTCTGCATGAATGTTACACAATGTGTAGCGGAAAGGCAAGGAAGAAATTTATCACGAAACAATTTTTTCATTCGTATTCATGAGCAAAACAAGTAATAATAAATATATTTCAGGTTCCTTCGAAATAACTACTTGAGTTGCATTTCCAAACCAGACAAAGAGACACTTTCCTGCAGTTCTTCCTTCGTGTGAAAAGCGTCCTCCATTCGTTTAATTTATATGGTGATGTCGCAGTCTTATATAAGCATTTGGTACGTCTCATCTACAGACGAAGGAAGAAGTAAATAGTCGTGTGAAAGCACGTCACCCAATTTAATGTTAATTACATTCACTATTATTTAGTTTTTAGAGTAAATATTTTTTACTCTGTACTTACTCATATATAAAAGGTTGACAAAAGTAAATAGACACTTTCGGTTTTTGGATAGTTTTTTATTTGATAATAAAAGTCAATAAATAATAGATTTATTGAATTAATATATTTAGAATCGTGTTTGCATTATGTGTAGCTGACACGCGTTCTGACATTCCATTGATGGGCTTTGCCATTGTTCTCGAGGACAAACATCGTGGTGTCTATTTACTTTGGCAGCACTGCATATATATATATATATATATATATATATATATATATATATATATATTTTAACTGCAAACAACACACAGTATAATTAATGTAAAGAACGACGCTTGTATAGAAGAACGTTCCGCACAAGATGAGGAGGGAGAACGAACAAATGAATAATGAGGTAACCACCCGGGAATCGAACCCGGGATCTTCCAATTGCCGGTCCGATATGCTATCCACTACACCATGGGCCTCGATTAATCAAATGTCGTAATTCTCCTGCATACGAGCAGAAACCAATGCCCTGAGGGGGCACCTTCGCATGCCGTACATATATATACATTTTAACTGCAAACAACACACAGTATAATGTAAAGAACGACGCTTGTATAGAAGAACGTTCCGCACAAGATGAGGAGGGAGAACGAGCAAATGAAAAATGAGGTAACCACCCGGGAATCGAACCCGGGATTGCTCGTATGTAGGAGAATTACGACTTCTGATTAATCGAGGCCCATGGTGTAGTGGATAGCATATCTGACCGACAATCGGAAGATCCCGGGTTCGATTCCCGGGTGGTTACCTCATTTTTCATTTGTTCGTTCTCCCTCCTCATCTTGTGCGGAACGTTCTTCTATATAAGCGTCGTTCTTTACATATATATATATATATATATATATATATATATAATATATATATATATATATATATATCAGTATATGTATTATGTAGTGATTCCCATTCCCCCCCTTTTATAATTCATTATTTACTTTACTTTCTATTATCACTCGTTTTCTCTGTGTCTCTATACGAACGCGGGCCGACGGTTGAGCCATTTCACTTTCGGAAAATGCAAGGAGACGGGGGATAAATTATACACTTAATTACATTTTGGACTTTTATTTATACCGAAACACGTCAGACAAACGGGGTAATGCAAGGGGGAGGGGGAATTAGCGTTAACATTTTACCGGAGAGAGACTCACGAAAGAATATTCTAAATTTTATAAAAACATCGTAATACCAAACACCTTATTTGGACGCTGTCCGATAACTGAGGATGGGCATTTTCTCTCCTTTAGAGTTTAGACCCATTTCGGGGTGTCGCCAACTAGCATTTTAAAAACAAACCATTTTTAATTCTTATTATAACAAAACATTTAATTAGACATTCTTAAATTCTTATAAACAAACATTTTATTCTTTAATTAGACATTACTACAATTATCAAAAAACCTCCGTTTGATTCAGGTTTCTAAACCCACCCCAACCCCTACCAAGTCTTACCAGAAGGTTAAACCAGGAAAGAAACACGAAATGTCGTGTCAATGGAGTGAGCGTTTTAGACACCCTACTAAGGTATTCACTAGATATTACTATATCGAGGAAATGAGCCTCTAGTAATATAAATTAATAGGTCTAGACTAAACAGGTTGGAAAATGTATGAGGGACTCACCTTCATTTTAAAACTTATTATTTAAGTTATATAATCAGCAGTCTTCTTCCAAATAAATTCGGTTGAAAGTCTTCTTATGCAAGTTATTTTTCTTTAAGTCAAAGGGGCCCCTTAAAGGGTGACTGTTCTTGTTTAGTCTTCTATATTTGCACAAACTAATATAAAAGGACTTCTTGTATTGTATCGTAGCGAAGCTAATCTTGACGTTTTGCTGTCTGAAACACAACTGACTCAGATGTGCTGTAGGTTTTTTTCTTTGTTTAGTTGGTAGGAGCGGTTTATATCTCCCAAGCCAACTTTTTCAAAACGGTGTCAATGTTGTAGGGCTGGTTGGGTTATCCAAGAAGGGTTACTGTCTCTTTTATTACACTTTTCAACCCAACAGTCCTATTAAATAGGTTTATAATTGCCAATTTAGCATCAATGTTAAATGAATTGAATAATTATATTTACACACTCAATCCATTGGCAATTGACACCCCATGTTTATTCAGATCCCACCTAATATTCTAAGTTATTCTCTATAAATTTCATATATATATATATATATATATATATATATATATATATATATAATATATATATATATATATATATATATATCAGAAGACAATTCAAACACATACAGCAGAAAACTATATTATAATCTAGATCGTGCAACGAGATCGTTATGCTCAACTGGACCGAGCCTCTGGAACAATCTCAATCAGGAGACGAAACAACTTACACGCTAAAAAGTTTCCAGAGAAAACTGAAATATAAATTGAGATCATACAAACCAAAATCTCGTTCTTCTTTTCCTATTTTCATTTGAACCTTCTTCTTCTTCTTCTTCTTCTTTTCCCTTCTTTCAACACACCAATTACAGTTAAGACAATTTTATTATTGTGTATATATGACCATAAAATAAAGTATGTCTAATATGACTAATATCAAGGTATTTAATATTCAGTTTCGTCCAATATCTAGATACTTAATGTTATACACAGACTTTGCATTCCTAAAATAAAGAATGTTTATGCAATCCTTGTATAAACATATCTAGTCTTCCTCCATCTCCTCCTCCCTCTGACTTCATTTTGTCTAAAATTATAATCTCTTCCAAAGATGTTCTCTCTGTCCTACTGGGATCAACTCTAGTGTCGTTTATTGGTTCTTAATAAAGAATATAAGAATGTTTAATAAGGAATATAATAATGTTTTCTATGAAATTAAGATATGTAAAATGAAATTTCCAAATGTCGTGTATTGGTTTTTTAAGAAAGAGCATAATAATGTTTAATAAGAAATTTAATAATGTTTTGTATGAAATTAAGTTACGTAAAATGAGATTGTTTGAAATATAAAATACTACATGGCAACACTCGAAGTGCTCTGAGGCCCAAGGCATGCCGAAACGTCCGTGCTTGGGCTTGGTTTGTCCTAGTTAGGTTGTTTTCGTTTCTAAGATGTGATTGTAATTGTAAACTTATTTTAAAGTAGCTCTCCACGATCAAATGTTAACGATGGATCCGCACTCGGTTCCTCCCCGTCTTGTTACTTGTTTCGGCATAAATAAAAACGAGTAAATAACGATAAAGAGCCGTCTTTTTCCCCCTCTCATGTTATGTTCGTTCGAAATTCCAATGGCAGCCACGTTACCCGTCTACCGCGTTCGTATAAGACACAGCGAAACGAGTGTAAAGCAGTAAGAAAGAGTGATAATTAAAAAAGAGCGAAAAGTAGAAATAAAGCCTTTTAGTTTCATTATACTCGGAAGGCGTACGATCCTGATGGTGTCCTTCCGTTGTTCTCAAGAACTGTGCTTCTGTGCTGACACCCTGCCGATGCAAACTCTTTCGTCTTTGTCTCTCATCTGGTGCTTTTCCTTCCTGCTAGAGGTTCGCTTTAATTCAACCTGTCCCAAAGAAAGATGATAGCTCTCATATCTCCAACTATCGTCCAATTGCTTTGATTGCTTGCCTTTCTAAAGTTTTTGAATCTATCCTTAATAGGAAGATTTTTAACCATCTCTCTTCTCACAATCTTCTTTCAGATCGTCAGTATGGGTTTCACAAGGGACGCTCTAATGGCAGTCTTCTTGCATATCTCTGATTCTTGGTCATCCTCTTTTCGGGATTTGATAAAACCTTTGCTACTGTACTAAACATATCAAAAGCTTTTGATAGAGTCAGTTTAATTTCCAAATTGCCCTCCTTCGGTTTATATCCTTCTCTCTGTGCCTTCATCTTTAATTTCCTATAGCTGCTGTTGTAGATGGCCACTGTTCTTTTCCTAAAGCTATGGGTTTTTCCTATCACCCACTCTTTTCCTTTTATTTAGCAATGATCTATTATGTCGCACTTCCCATTCTATCCACTCCTAAAGGCGATGATTACATTCTTCACTTCTCCACTCGCTTCGCAAAGCGTCCCCCTCAACAGTAACTCCATGCTTCGCGTAAGACGGCTATGGTACACCTGATCTCTGATCTTTCTGCCATCTCTGATTGAGGCAGAGAAAACCTTGTGGCTTTCAATGCCTCAAAAAAAAACTCGGTTCCTCCATCAGTCTAATTGTAACAATCTTCCACACGATTATCCCCTTACCTTCAACAATACACAACTGAATCCTTTCTCTTCTCTTAACATTCTTGGCGTTTCCTTTTCTCGTGATCTTTCTTGGAAAGACACATATACTCTCTTTCCAAAATAGCTTCTAACATGTTACGTGTGTTGTACCGGCTCCACAGTTTCTTCACCCCTACTCAGTTGCTGTCTCTGTACAGGGGTCTTGTCCGCCCTGTATGAAGTACCCTTCTCATGTGTGGGGTGGCTCAACCCATAGAGCCGTACTTGACCGTGTGGAATCAAAGGCTTTTCGTCTCATCATTTCCCCACCTCTTGCTGACTGTCTTCATTCTCTCTCTCTTCCCAGCAGTGTTGCTTCACTCTTTCTTTACTATCGTTATTATAACGGACACTGCTCTTCTGAACTCTGTAACTGCATACCTCCTCCTTTAAGGATAGCACGCACCACCAGACTTTCTACACATTCTCATTCCCTTTCTGCCCAACTCTCTAACGCAAGGGTTAAATGGTATTTTCAATCGTTCATGTACTCAGCCGGTGAACTCTGGAACAATCTTCCTCAATCTAGCTTTACCCCCGCCTTTGACACCCAGTCTTTCAAGTGCAGAGTATTCAGACATCTCGAAAACCCTGAACCTTGATTTGGGCTCTCTTCTTCTTCTAGGGGAGATGGGGGACGTTTTTTCTGGCATTCGCCCCTGGCTTTTCCTTCCTGCATAAAAATAATCTCCACTTAATTGTCCAAGATTTATATGTTATCTCATACTCGTACAGTGTCCTATGTTAACAACCATCGTATTTGTACTTAATTTTACACCTTTTTTTCTCTCTTAACTTGCTATAAATAATCTTTATATTCTGCATTATCTAAAAAGATTTGTCAAATAACATCATTCTTGCAATAAAGCATAAATTTTGCTTGCAAACGGTAGTTATACATTATATTTCGTGTATATATATATATATATATATATATATATATATATGCAAAATAAATTATTCGCTACATAATTTTTAATACAATTTTTTTCATTCACTAAATATTCCTTGTATATACTAGGGCCACTCAATATATTTTGCCCCACCATTTTTCCTTAGCTAAATAATTGGCCATGTGGCTGAAATGTCTTTTGAGCTGTAAGTATGAACTTTCTGTGCTTCACATAATCCGATTTTTCCAGTTTGAACCTCCCCTCCTTGTATAAAACCGCTTTTAAACGCCATTGTATAAAAACGATGGTTAACACACTTGCGAAAATGGCGTCTGACAGTGATGTGCGTCGTAAACAGAGAGCTGTTATCGAGTTCTCAACCGCAAGGAAGGAAACAGTTGGAAATATTCACAAACGTCTACAAAACATTTACGGAAATGCTGTTGTTGATCGCAGCACAGTTGGACGCTGGTCTAAACGTGTGAGATCATCGGAGAGAGGGAGAGCTAGACTCTATGATGAGCCTCGTAGCGGTTGCCCTGCATCGGCTGTGACATCTCACACTGTGCAACGTGCTGCATCATTCGATGCAGGAAACGTTATGGCCACCATCTTTTGGGTCATGAAAGAGGTGATTCTGGTGGACATTATGAAGAAAAGACAAACAATCAACTCAGAGGCATATATTTCTACCCTCCAGGGACGTATAAAGCGAGTTCAACCGGAGAGAAAACTGGAAGACGTCCTTCTTTTGCACCATAACGTAAGACCACACCAACAGTTTGCAAACAAGAGAGACCATTACAAAAATGCGCTTGACTGTGTTACCCCACCCTCCATAGAGCCGGATCTGGCACCTTCAGACTTCCATTTGTTTGGGCTAATGAAGGATGCTCTTTGTGGAAGAAAGTTTCAGAGTGACGATGAGGTTCTTGAAGAGGTTAAGAGGTGACTGCAGCGGAACCCAGCGGACTTTTACCAGCAAGGAATAAAGGCCCTTGTTTCGAGGTGGAGGAAAGCAGTAGAAAAGGATGGAGACTATGTGGAAAAATAAGTAATTACATACCTTTTTTACAAGTTTTTGTGTACAAAATTTCTGGAACTTAAAGGAAACTTCGAAAGAAAAAAAAAAGGTGAGGCAAAATGTAATGAGTGGCCCTCGTGTGTATATATATACACACACACACACACACACACACACTGTGTGTATATATATATATATATATATATATATATACACACGCGAGTGGGAATAGAATAATAAATACATAATAAATAAAAACTCCTCCCGCTCATGATTTACAGTAATTCTTTAAGTGTATTTTTCCAGTTCGAAGTATATTGGTAAACCTTTACATTTTAAAAGAACATGAAGTGTTTTTCTAATAATAATAATAATAATAATAATAATACAGTGATAATAAAAAGGATTGGCATAACTATTTGAATCAATAAGAGTCTTCTAACTTGCGTATCCCCCCGCCTCCTGTCAAATTTCTTTTATAAAACCCCCTTTTTTTTTAAATTAGCTTTCTTAAATTAAAATTGCATTCTAATTTAATTATGAGGTACAGAGTAATACTTGTGAGGTATAAAGTAATATACTTCAGTTTCTTTGTTATACGAATAAGGCAGGATCGGTCTTAGACATAAAATTAAAAACAAGATTTGTTGACAATTCAGCTTACATCTGGCAAGTTAAGTTATGCTTGACAGTAACTATGTATTGTATTATTTTTAAGCAATAAATGGCTATCAAAGCATTATTAATATTATTGGTATAATAAACTAATCTTCTTATAAAGACAAATGTACTTTTAGAAATATTTCATCAATTACCGTCGGCCATGTTCCGACAAGCCGAATGAAGTGCTTTGCCACCTTTCTCTTATAAGATTGTTTCCCATAAAATATACAGGGTGAGCGAAAAGTCCCTGTGCACCTGCAAGAAGTGTAGTGAACCTGTACCTGCACTGTGTTGGAAGTGGACAGGTGCACAGGGACTTTTCGCTCACCCTGTATAATTACTGGAATTAACCTCTTGATGCCTGAAATTTTTGTAGGGTTAAGTTATGAGTGCATGTATGGGAAACGGTACAAATTCGACTCAGTGGTCCAAAAGAAGTTACTTTAAAAAGTTAAAAAGTTAAAAATGAAATGACAACATTAAAAATCGTTTTTTAAGATTTTTTAGTGAAAAACTTTTAAACAAAATACTGAAATAAATTTTAATTATGATAAAAGAGAGTTAAAATTTTTATGCGTAACATTTAGCTATTTTGTGAAACTGATAAAAAGTTTAAATTTATGGGGAATAACAAAAAATGGCCATAACCATAGAATTAGGGGCTATAAATGAATCTTTTTGTTTCTTTAGAGCAGGGGTGGGGAAACCCTCGCCCGCGGGCGAAATTTCGCCCACGAGCTAATTTCAATTCGCCCGCTTAGGTATTTATTATTTACTAAAAATTATTTATTTACAGCCCAGCAAATAGCTTTTTAAAATACATCTTATATAGAGCGTGTCCCAAAGAAATGTATACCCACTTTGTTCGATAATACCAGCTATGAGGATAATAAATATATTACTTTTTATATGTTTTTTAATAAAGAATTTTCTCCTAAATCTAAATATGTAATTATTTTTATTAAAAATTGAAAAACAAAAAAGTTACAGATGTTTAAATTATAATTATTATTTTCGAGACCTCATGTGGATATTTTCTAATATTTTTGCACGTATACGAGATAAGTTTGAAACCGACGGCACTGTGCAAAACTTAAAAAAACAACGTTCTGGAAGACGTCGAACATCTTAGATAAAGTGTCATTTAACCATGGAACTTGTAAATTTTTTGAATTAACTAATAATTACAACATTTATGCTTCAATATCAACACTAAACATAAGTATCTCAAAACAGTCGGTTAAAATATTAGAAAATATCGCACATGAAGTCTCGAAAATAATAATTATAATTTAAACATCTGTAACCTTTTTGTTCTTCAATTTGTAATAAAAGTAATTACATATTTAGATTCAGGAGAAAATTCTTTATTAAAAAACATATAAAAAGTAATATATTTATTATCCTCATAGCTGGTATTATCGAACAAAGTGGGTATACATTTCTTTGGGACACGCTGTATATAAGCTTAAAATTTGCCAGACGCCCGCGGAGGTGTTTATGTTATCGATTTTCGCCCTTGGTACTGAAAAGTTTCCCCACCCCTGCTTTACACCAATATCAGTGAACAGCGAACGATCTTCGTGGCGAAAACTTTGATCGTGGTCTTTTAAACAGAGAGAGAGAGAGAGAGAGAGAGAGAGAGCTACAAGGAGTTACAAGGACAAGAAGTACTTCAAAAGGCCTTGCGGCCCATACCGAGGAGGTACCAATGGCAACGGATGCCAGGGAAAAATTTCTACACCCTCAAATAGTATGCGAGATTCGGTCTAACCTTTTCTTGAACTGATCCACAGAGGAACTGTTCACAATTTCTGAAGGTAACCTGTTCCACGTGTTACAGATCTTATAGGTAAAGTAATTCCCGCACACACTAGTGCTAAACCGTTTCAAATCCAATCCATTGTTGCGAGTTGAGTTATTACTTAAACTAAATATGCTTCTAAAATCGACATCGTTCAATCCGTGTAAGAGCTTGAAAACCTCGATGAGTTGACTGCGCACCCTCCGAGTTTCCAGCGAAAACAAATTCAGGGCGCGTAAGCGTCGATTTTAGCTCATATACCTAACGGAAGGGATTAACTTTGTGGCCCTCGCCTGGACTCCCTCCAGCCTGAGAGAGAGAGAGAGAGAGAGAGAGAGAGAGAGAGAGAGAGAGAGGAGTGTTACAGGATAGCAAAGACCGTAAGATTCACTCCATGCAGGGCCGGATTAACCATTAAGCAAAATAAGCCAGTGCTTAGGGCATCAAGGGAAGGGGGGCACCACAGAAATTTTCCATTGTCGGATTTACCATGGATTTATTATACTATTATAATCGCGGCTTATAGCCTATAAGCTGTTGAAAACTGAATTATATATATTCATATATAGTATTTATTTTTTTTCATTGTTTGAATTTGTAGTGAACAACAACCCTTTTGAGAGAATAAATATATTTCGTTGTAATCACACACTTTACGCTTTGCGTTATTTTTGTTTATATCAAATCTTTGAGCGCCATATTAAAAATACATATAGATTAAATATTTTCGTGTGCTATAGGAAGTTATTCTGAACGTGTGATTTGTGCATATAATATTAAATATATTTTTACATAATCATTTGGTATTGTTTTACAGAAAGATTTAGGTTTATAGAATTGTAATATAAATTAATATTAAAATAAAAGAAACTATAAACTCTCTATATTGCTGTTGTATCAAGTGATGTTTATCACGGCCATTATAATAATAAGATATACTAACCTAAGTTAATTAGCGTTGAAGAAGTTTATCTGTTGCTCTCTCTTCTTCTCTAGGGTAAGTCTATGAAGTGTACTTTATTTGTATATATAACAATATTTTATCATACACGTATTTATTTTATAATTTATTTATCTATTGTCATAACAGTATAAAAGAATTTAGATTGTAATAACCAGAGTGAATAATTTGTAATGTATATATAACATCAAACGTAGTTAGGACAATTTAGGCCCTAAGCAAATGTTCATATTTCCTATAATTAAATATTGTGTTTTAAATAAATAAATAAATGTAAATATAAAATGTGGCTCGTTAATAGTGAAATGTTAATATTGATATTTTTATAGATTGCGTATTATTAATTCTAATGTCAAGTATTTTTATTTTATAGGTTTCGGTTCCTTCTTTTGGTTCCTTCTTTCGATTTGATTTGTATTCAACATTTCGAGTTGATATTTCGGTTGAGTTATATTTAATTGCCACTTATATTTAAATTGCTACTTTGGTTGTGTACGGTTCCCATTTTGTCTTTCTGAGAAAAAGAACAAAGCCAAGATTGTGATATGTGTAACTGTGTTGATTGCCACATAATATACAAATAAAATATTCTTTTTATTTCTGTATTTTACAGACCCCAAGAACCAAGATGAAACGTGTTCAGTTAAGTGGTACACAAAAGCGAAAACTATCAAAAGAGAAACAAGAGAAGACTTTGGATTTAGACCAAGACTGCAAAGCTGACTGATTTCTTCACACAAGTTCCACGACCACAACGTCAACATGATATACCGATTCTGAATCAAAACCAATCTCCGTCATCAGAAGTGGACACAAATACCACTTTGATCACTTCAAAATCAAAATATGATGACGTTGGAATCACCGAGGTGTCACAAGCAGGTTCATCTACCACATGTCTCACTACTGATCTCACTTTGCCTGTAAATTCTCTTGATAACTGCAAATGTTGATTCAAGTTGCTTTACAAGACATTCTGGGGTTGAAATAATTGCTGAAAATGAAAGTTTAGTGGACCATGGTGATGGTGGTGAAATGAATCAGTCTGCAGAAGATGAAGTAAATATAGCAAAAGATGCAGGGTTGTGTCTTGATTTCTCTGCTGATGATGTGGCTTATTGGATTGCTTGTGGACCCAGTGACTGTCAACACCACAATGGGCCATTTGACAAGTCTTACTGGCATTTCAGTAGTGGCAAACCAGCAAGATACTGTTCACAAAAACTTTTCGTTGGGACAAAAGCCAATGGTGAGAAATACAAGAGAGAGTGGTTATTGTATTCACCATCAACAGGATCAGTTTACTGTTATGTTTGTAAACTGTTTGCTCCTAAAAATGTCTCACATTTTGTTATAAGAGAAGGGTTCAGTGACTGGCGAAATACTATTGTAATTGATCATCATGAAAAAAGCACTACTCACCGAGACTCTATGCTAACATACTTAACTCGCAGACAAGGTGCGGGGTTGGGACAACAGTTGGAAAAACAAATTCAGGAAGAGTGTGATTACTGGGAACATGTCTTGAGGCGTGTCATAGCTGTTATTTGTACGTTAGCTGAACGTGGCTTGTCTTTTCGAGGAACAGAAGAAAGATTTGGATCATTGCAGAATGGGAATTTTTAGGGCTGCTTGAGCTCATAAGCCGGTTTGATCCATTTTTAGCAGGTCACATTTTGAAATATGGAAATTCTGGCAAAGGAAATCCTTCTTACCTGTCCAAAACCACCTGTGAGGAACTCATTCAACTAATGGCTCAAAAGGTCCACGCACTCATTGTTGACGAAGTAAAATCTTCTGGTTATTTTAGTTTGTCAGTTGATTCAACACCAGATCTATCACATATCGATCAGTTAAGTGTTGTACTTAGGTACTTAAAAGATGGACAGCCTATTGAACGCTTTTTAACCTTTCTGAAAATGAAAAGCCATACTGGTGAGGAAATGGCAAATCAGGTGTTGCAGTACTTACGTGAAGTTTGTAAGCTAAACTTTTCAAAATGTAGGGGTCAATCTTACGACAACGCTGCCAACATGTCTGGGCGTTATAAGGGGATGCAGCAAAAAATTTTAGAAACAAACAAGTTTGCTATATATGTGCCCTGTGCAGCCCATTCACTAAATCTGGTAGGCCGAAGTGCTGTTGACTGCTGTCAAGAGGCGGTTAATTTCTTCTCTACAGTGCAGTTGCTCTATACCTTTTTTTTAGCCTCAACCAGCAGGTGGGAAATTCTTAAAGGTTGTATTGGAAATGAAAGTGTCTTAAAATCCCTCTCTGATACCAGATGGGAGGCACATGCTATGGCAACAGCAGCAATTTTGAAATCTTTCCTTAAAATTTTAGAAGCGTTAGAATGTATAGCTGAAGACCAGTCACAAAAGGGAGACACTAGAAGAGAAGCAAATAATATTGCAAATAAGATGCAAGAGCTAGAATTCGTTTTTATGTTGAATTTTTGGGATGAGATTTTGCAAAATTTTCATAGAGTAAGCAAAGTTCTACAGAATAAGGATGTGAACTTAAAAACATGTGCAGATCTGTATGGATCATTAGCTGACCAACTGTGCACTTCACGAGATGAATTTGAAAGATATGAAGCAGCTACAAAGGAAATGCTACCAGATGTTGATTACAAGGCAGCTCAAACTCGCAAACGTATCAGAAAGAAGGTACCCAATGACGGAGATGCACCAGAAGTATATCTGAATGCCAGAGATAAATTTCTTATCACCACCTTTTACACAACTGTTGACAAACTTGAAACTGAGATGAGAAGAAGAGGAGAGATATACAAAGAAATAGCAGAGATTTTCTTTTCTAAGTGATGTGCCACATAATGTCACCACTTCATCATCTACTGAAATTGAAAGGTATTCTCAGGGTTGTAAAAGATGATTGATGCTTACCCAGAGGACTTGAACACTAATTTCTCTGCTGAGCTTCAGCAGTTTCACTCATATGTGTGCCATAAGTTCAGTGCAAAAAAAAATGTAAAAAAAGATTCAGTCATGCTGAACTTTATAAAATAATTGTAGAAGACAATATTGAGTGTGCCTTCCCAAATGTAGAAATTGCCTTTCGTATATTTTTAACATTAATGGTCACAAATTGCTCAGCTGAGCGTTCATTTTCTCAGTTGAAGTATATTAAAAATACCAACAGAACAACTATGCAACAAGGCAGGCTGGATGCCTTATCTCTACTAAGTATAGAAGCAGATGTGTTACGTAAGATTAGTTTTGAGGATCTGATCAAAGACTTTGCAATTAAAAAAAGTAGGAGAAAACTTTTCAAGTATAAATGAAGTGGAAGTATACAAAAATAAACATTATTTTCCATCTTACTGTAAGTTTTGTTTCATTTCAAAAAATAAAATTTTATTTTATGGTTTATTTTTGTTTATATTTTGAATTACATATATATGGGGCACCAAAATCTTTTAAGTGCTTAGGGCCTCTAAAGGTCTTAATCCGGCCATGACTCCATGTTAACCCAAGGAAGTAAAAATGGGAAAAAAAGGCAAGTGAAAATAAAGAACACAAACTTATGTCATGCTTGCCCTTATAAACGTGTAAAGCTTTCACACAGGAACAGATGTAGCAGCAAAGTATAGAACAGAGAAGGTTCACCCTCCTCCGCCATCCACTGATAACAAATAATAGTTGTGAAACAAGATTTACGGAAACGTAGGAAAAAGTATAATGAAAAGAATAGCCTCAAAATTCAATCACACCATGCGCACACTTGTCTCGTGTACCCTGTTACGCATTAGAGGACAGTAAAAATTGTTTATTGCATGTGAGAAGTCATCATTTCATCAGTGAATCATTTCTCCGATGAGTGCTGAGCCACCGTGATGAGAAGCTTTTAAAAAGCACCCGTTTAAATTGCCATCCTTCGTAGTGGAATTGCTCAAATAATGGAGTACTGATTCAGAGGCACCTCCATCCGGTCAGCAAACCCTAGTTTAAGAATTCCCATAAAAGTGTACATCAAATATGTGATAACTCTCCCCCCCCCCGCTATTTTAAAAAGATTTATCATATCTTATTGTATATTGCGTCATCCACTTAGGAACTACTTTGATAAGGAAGCACTGTTCCAGATGCACCTCCAACTGGCAGCACCGTCCAGTTTAAAAATTCCCCCGACAGTATATAATAATATATATATATATATATATATATACAGGGTGGGCGGAAAGTAGCTCCCTATTTTGGATTGGTAAAAAAATACGTATATTATCCATTTATTTCAGAAGAAATAATATGAAAAGGTAGGCATACATGGTAGGTTTTCTCTAAAATTCAATGTGGGCTCCAACTCTTTCCACCAGCTTCTGGAGCCGCCCAGGAATGGCGTCCACTGACTTTAGCAGGAACTCCGGCGGGATGGAGGACATGACTTCCCGAATTCGGTCCTCCAGTTCTTGCAATGTCCTCGGTTTGGTGCGGTAGACTTCTTCCTTTACCCACCCCCAAAGAAAGAAGTCGCACGGTGTCAAGTCAGGGCTCCTGGCTGGCCATTGATGTGGACCACGACGACCCATCCAACGCCCAGGGAAGTGGGCATCCAGCCACTCACGGACAACAAGAGCGAAGTGCGGAGGGGCGCCATCTTGCATAAATATCAGATCGTCGATGTTCTCCCATGTGCTGACAACCGGCCAGACCTCGTTTCGCAACATAGCGAAGGGCGACCACATCTTCGAACATCTGCCACAGACCCCGTGGTCATGAGCTTCGAGTGGCAGTTCTTGATTGTTTTCGGGTCCACTTGGGCACGTGGTCCGTGAATGGCCCGCCACCATCTTTGAACTCGAATGACAGATTGCCAAACTTCGTACCGTGCCGCCAACTGGGCACGCTCCTGCAGTGTTAAACGCTCAGCCATGTTACCCTTCAATCTGAAATGAAAAAAATAAAATGAACGTTACAATTGTACCACTTTAGAGAACACAAAGAGAACACTTTAGAGAAAAAAAGATTACCTTTACAATTGTACCACTTTAGAGAACACACAATAACAATATAACAATACAATCACAATTTATACATAATTTATATGTAATTTAAATTAGGGAGCTACTTTCCGCCCACCCTGTATATATATATATATATATATATATATATATATATATATATATATATATATGACGCGTTCGGTGGAGAAGGGGCGAACGCAACATTTTCGAATTATGCCACAAAATGCAGTTAAAGTTTGTAAACTTTAAACCTTTGTATTTTTCCGGTTTATTGAAATGTTGTATGAATTTGAACACATATTTGAGTAAAATATTGTTGTGTAATATGTCGATATAATAAAACGCCAAGAAATTTTACAATATTATTTATTGATAGCTTCTGATGTTAACTGGTGTAATCCATCATTTGGTCCTCTTCGTCGAATGTTGTATTACCTGCTTCAACTGTTTCGGTTTCTTCCAGTTCCTTTAACAATCTTGTATAACACTGGTATGCATATGAAATTTTTTTGTCTGCTGTGAGGGTTTTTCAACTCATATTATATAATTCGACCATGCTGAATTCGAAAATGACATTGGTTTTCCTCAGTCAGGTCAGGTTTTTTCTCTATTGGCCATTTATTATAAGTCCAATTTTATCCCCAAATTTATTGATTTTTTTAGCTTAAACACTGTAGATACGAGTAATATTATAAGAACACTCGTGAAAAATGAAAACATTGTGTGAATAAATACTTTTATTCATACAATGAATATGGAAAAAAGTTTATTGAGGAAGGAATGAAGTTTTTTTGGCTTTCCGTCTGTGTTTTTCTTCGGGCACGTCTCGCTTCAAACACCAGCAATAGTCCGCCACATATTGATATCCCAGTTTCCCTGGTACCTCTCTTCCATTATTTTGATATCTTGGTGAAATCGTTCACCCTGTTCCTCACTATAATCCCCGCAATTTTCAGGAAAATAGTCCAAGTGGGACCACAAAAAGTGCATTTTTATGGACATGCGCGACCCATGAGCTTTGAAAGCTTCCATCAAGTTTTCGACAACGGACTCGTATTCTGGACTTCTACGTTTGCCAAGAAAATCAGTGACAACTGATTTGAATGCCTGCCAGGCATTCTTCTCAGTTGGAGTCATTGCGTTTTCGAACTGAGTATCCTTGATCAAGGTTCGAATTTGAGGACCATCAAAAACCCCAGCATTTAGTTTAGCATCAGATATATGAGGAAATTTACTCTCGAGATATCGGAATGCTGAACCCTCCTTATTCATTGATTTGATGAAATTTTTCATCAAGCCCAGCTTAATATGAAGTGGTGGGAGCAAAATTTTTGTTGGTGGTACAAGGGGCACTGAAACGACATTATGCGACCCAGGTTCAAAATTCTCTCTGGATGCCCATTCACGCTGTGCATAGTGCTTCTCATCCGCTCGGCTATCCCATTTGCAGAGGAAACATGGATATTTCGTGTATCCCCCTTGCATTCCCAATACAAATGCCACAATCTGAAAAAAATGAAAATATTTAAAGAATTTAGAGAATTTGTTCTATCAGATAAAAAAATCTATGCATTGGACTGTATCACTTCTGTGGGGAAGTTAAGTGTTCTTATACGCTCTCAAATAACCTTTGGAAAAACAACATAGTCAATAGCAATAGTTTACTTATGATATTAGTATTACCTTCAAATCTCCACAGATCCTCCAGTTATGTTGGTCGTATACGAGAGCATCCAGTAAAATTTTCATGTTATCGTAGCTCTCAGTAAGTTGTACGGAATGTGCTACAGGGACTGATGCAACCCTATTCCCAATGTTGAGAAGTACTGCTTTCAAACTTCGTTTAGACGAGTCTATAAATAGCCTCCATTCTGATGCGTTATATGGCAGGCCCAAGGATTCGATTAGCCCCTCAACAATGCAGCAGTACACTAAGGAAGAGGTATTTTCGTGCACTGCAAAAAACTTGCGGAATTCTTCCTCTCGTTTCCTATACCAGGAGAATGTTGTTCCCGGAGCCAGCAAGTTGTCCTCTCGAAGTCGTGAGCCCAAGATCTCGGCAGCTAATTTGGAAAGTCCTAAATCCCTGGTAAGATCATTAAGTTTGGCCTGGTTGAGAGGCCTCGGCTCATTTGAAGCGTTATTTTGAGGTATATACGACTGGGACTGGTCATTGGCATTGGTCATTGATTCATCATCAGAATCATCTAAGTCCAGGGTTTGAGGTGGGTCGGGTATTGGAATTCCAGGACCATGAGGTACAGGTCTCATAGCAGAAGGAATGTCAGGGTATACAACAATGTGTTTATTCTTCTTGTTAACTCCTGAAAATAGAAACACAGAAACATGGATATAAAACTTGCATATGAAATAGAAGAAGCATTCAGACAGTGGCGGCTCGTGAGGGAAGGCTGCGGTCTGTAAGATATGAAATAGGTCGATGGAGTCTGTATATTTTCTCTTCCTTTTTCATTCATATCGTCCCTTCGGGGACAATATGAATGAAAAAGAAAGAAAATATACAATCATTGTATATGTAAATGTAACTTGTATAACAATATGTATGTGTAAATGTATTTTATACTATTTTATGTAATTATGAGTACATTATGGTGAATATTATGCTAGATATGGTGAATATTACATTATGTGAATATTATGTCAAGTTTCATACGAGGATTTCAAAATATTTAAGAAAAATAAATTTATAAGCCCACCTTGGAGGTTTGTCATGCAGAAATAGCAATCTGTCACGTGATCCTTTCCTTCTCTCCAAATCATGGGAATTCCAAAAGGCAAAGATTTCGCTCTGCCTTTGCTCCATCTTCTCAAATTTTCAATGCACGTCTTGCAGCACATATGAGGGGCGAAATTTTTTCCTGGTCCCCTAGCTTAATTCCAAAGTATGCTCTATACATTGTCTTCACAAATTTAGTGATTTGGGACTGGTTATTTGGCATGGTAACCGTCCCACATATGTAGCAGAATCTATTGGGATCATTTTTACACGCTCTATTCATTATGAAATATTTTATCTATATGCCTGAAAAGTAAAAAAAGATATTATACAAGTGAAACAAGTGATGATAGATGTTACTGTTCAATTCCGCTTTGACAAAATCACGAAAAATTCTATTTTACTTATGAGGCCATAGCCGGATAACCTGAGCTGATTGAGAAAAACGGATTGCAGATTCGAAATCAGCAGTAAATACTCTATAAGAATCACTTACAAAACCCTTAACAGCAAAATTGATGCATACCAGTGTAATAGTTCACTGCAGTTGCAGGCATTAGGTCTGATAATTCTTTGAGATCTTTTATTTTTTCCTTAGTTATTGGCAGCAATTGGGAATACTTTGGTTGCAGTGTCTGCTGGGCTAAATTGAATAAACTGACACTGTAGGATTTTTTCCCTTTCTGCAGTCTGACGGGATGGCTATTATCTGGGGTTGTGCGGTATGCAGTAGATATTACGTAGCCTTCTTTGTGTTGAAAGTCAAATATTAACTTTCTTGCATCTGTAAATTTAGTAGTTGTTGATTTCCTAATGACAATGCACGTTTTTAGGACGTCAAAATCGAGAAAATCAGCCTGTTTCATTTCTACAACTAGGAAGCGCTGCGAAACGGCTGTAGTTATGGCCGTAACATAATCTTTTTTGGTGTAAATAATATTGCTGTAATTATTTTTTATATTTTGTTCAATTTGGCCAAATTGAGCATTACAGGGCATTATCGACTGACCAGAAAGTAGATAGATGTGTTCAATGTGAAGCAATGATGCGGAGTGAATTTCTCTGAGATACATTAAAACCTAAATTTTACCGTGAAAGAGTGTAGACTAACATCTAATTTTTTGCATAGGTAAAGCAAAGGTTTTAAAGGATAATTATACGACAAAAAACTCATTTTTCGAATTTTGTGGCGTTCGCCCCTTCTCCACCGAACGCGTCATATGATGTGTGTGTGTATATATATATATATATATATATGTTACGCCCAAACATCGAAATCGCTCAGTGAGCGAAAAAAACAACCACAACGCGTTGTGAATGCACCTACTGTAAGTGACCACACACCGATGTTAGATATTTTTTCGCTTCATGGCCGTTCTCAAACAACCGCAACGCGTTGTGGACGTTTCGGATATGACCACAACGCTTTGTGGACGATTTGAAACGACCACACACCGATGTCTTTCATCAAACTCTATTTAAACATGATGTATATTGAAATGATATAAACACGGCGTATATTTATCGACGTATTCACCGATTAAAAAGCAAAGTTAAACACATATGCTAGAAAAAAAGATAAAGTCCTTTAAAAAATGATTATCAATAACTTTCCCGTAGGTTTCGATTAATTTTAAGCAACTTTAGAATGAGACGTAAATGTAAAAATAACCAACTGGTTAGGTCAACTGAGTGCCCGGTTATGTCAACTGAGTGCCCGCTTAGGTCAACTGAGTGCCCGGTTAGGTTAACTGAATGCCCGGTTAGGTTAATTGTACGCCCTTGACGATTGGTTAGGTTAAGCCGGATATTTTCGTTAGTTTTAACGAAAATATCACGACTTAACCTAACCAATCGTCAAGGGCGTACAGTTGACTTAACCGGGCATTCAATTAACTTAACCGGACATTCAATAATTTTCCCGTAGGTTTCGATTAATTTTAAGCAACTTTTACCTTATAATGTTTTCTCTCGAGGAGCCGTTTCCGTATTTTAGGGTGACACAGACAGACAGACAGACAGAGCATTTTATATGGTGTGTGGTCGTTTCAAATCGTTCACAACGCGTTGTGGCTGTTTTTTTCACTCACTGAGCGATTTCGATGTTTCAACGTAACATATATATATATATATATATATATGAATAGAAACGACATAAGTGTTAAGGAACGTTTCTGCACACGAGGAGGAGAGATAACGAATAAATGAAAAATGAGGCGAACCGCCCGGGAATCGAACCCAGGGCCTTCCAATTGCCGGTTGGACGCGCTACCATTATGCTACGGCCCTCACTTAATCACAAATCGAAATTCTCCCACATAGGGCAGAAACCAATGCCCTGAGAGGGCACCCTCGCAAATCGTGAATATGCGCATATAACTGCAATGACCGCGCAGTATATAAATGAATAGAAACGACATAAGTGTTGAGGTCCGTAGCATAATGGTAGCGCGTCCAACCGGCAATTGGAAGGCCCTGGGTTCGATTCCCGGGCAGTTCGCCTCATTTTTCATTTATTCGTTATCTCTCCTCCTCGTGTGCAGAAACGTTCTTTAACACTTATGTCGTTTCTATTCATTTATATACTGCGCGGTCATTGCAGTTATATGCGCATATTCACGATTTGCGAGGGTGCCCTCTCAGGGCATTGGTTTCTGCCCTATGTGGGAGAATTTCGATTTTTGATTAAGTGAGGGCCGTAGCATAATGGTAGCGCGTCCAACCGGCAATTGGAAGGCCCTGGGTTCGATTCCCGGGCGGTTCGCCTCATTTTTCATTTATTCGTTATCTCTCCTCCTCGTGTGCAAAAACGTTCCTTAACACTTATGTCGTTTCTATTCATTTATATACTGCGCGGTCATTGCAGTTATATGCGCATATTCACGATTTGCGAGGGTGCCCTCTCAGGGCATTGGTTTCTGCCCTATGTGGGAGAATTTCGATTTTTGATTAAGTGAGGTCCGTAGCATAATGGTAGCGCGTCCAACCGGCAATTGGAAGGCCCTGGGTTCGATTCCCGGGCGGTTCGCCTCATTTTTCATTTATTCGTTATCTCTCCTCCTCGTGTGCAAAAACGTTCCTTAACACTTATGTCGTTTCTATTCATTTATATACTGCGCGGTCATTGCAGTTATATATATATATATATATATATATGTGTGTGTGTGTAATTTTTTTTACAGAATTTTGATAGACACTATTCAAAATTTTCTCATCAATATTTCCCTTATTTGAGAACTCCCATTGCTCTGCAAACAGGTTTGATTAAGGCCTCCCACTACATGTATTGGCAAAGGAAACGGTACTACTTCTACTCTATCCCAAGTAGCCTTCCCTCAAGCACCTCCCTTTTAATAATGAACAAAAAAGTGAAGGAGCAAAAGGAAGAAAGGGGGAGAGGAAGAGAGAGAGAGAGCGTTTCTACTATAGTACGAGTCATTCTAAATATTTACCGTTGTGCCTCTTCATATTAGCCAGAGCGGCAATATCGTGTACAATCCGTCCTTTCTCATCCTATATTATTTGAGGGTTGTGTGAGAGCGGCCATTAATTTTGTTCTCGAAACTGAGGATAATTTCCTTTGCGTGCCCAAATATCAAATAACTCACGCGTGATTTGACGTTCCTTTCTCGCTCATTCGGAACTCATACATTCACTTTCATGCATTTTTTATTTAGATCTTTTCGTGCATCTCCCATTCTGGAAATTTATTACGCGATGTTACATTTTCTTTTCAAGGAAGAGTAAGTGATTTGTATTTTTCATTTGCTTAGGCGGAACTCTAAATGGTCTAGTTAAGTAAAGTTCTCTTAATAATTCAGTAACGTTGATTCTCGTTCGAACTAGATTAAAATTTTTTATTAAAATTGTTCGAGTTTTCAAATTTGTCTCGTTCCTCTTTTCTACATTTCTTGTCTACATTTCTGAATACATTTCCGTCTACATTGTATTCCATTATTAATCGGGATTTTAACTTGAGTTTAAACGAATTTACCTTCACGATATTTTTTATATCAGCATTTAAATGATTCCATAGTTTCAATCTAATGAAAATGGGTAGTTTTTGAGATGAATACAATCTAAATTGAGGTATAACGTGCTTTGATCTATTTCTGGTCTGATACGAGTGGATTTCTTGATGAGTTACGAAATATCTATTTACCCACTGTAAGTTAATGATTTTGTTCTTACAATTGTAAATAAAAATAAAATGTGCCAGTTTGATTAATCGTTGAGCTTTAGTAGTTTTAACTCTTTAAATAATGCACTAAAGTGGTCAAGGAAATCAGCATTAGATATTTCCCCAAACAAGGGTGCAGTACGCTATAAAAGGAAGAACAAAAGTATGATAAAGAGTCATAAAACCTGTTTAAGGATTACATTTCTAAGTTTAAACATTATAACAACGCTCCTTGAAATCTTTTTTGCGATATAATTTACATGATCGCTCCATTGCAAATTCTTATCTAGTATTACACCAAGAAATTGCGATACAATGTGATGTCCTGCGCGTTTTCCATGTTTTAACACCACTTTCCTTCAACAACGAAGTTAAGCGACATTGAGTCTGAGTTGTAGTTGGGTGGGGTACCGTCCTCTGCTTTCCAGATTATGTACCGACCCATGGTTCGCATCTCACGTAAAACTGTAGGTCCCCTCCGCCAACATCATCTGGACGCGGACGACGGTCCAACTACTACCCAGACCTAACGTCGCTTAAATTTGCTGATCTAAAGGGAAACGGTGTTACGACGTGGCCACAACGTAACCTATATTATGTCATGCGTTGAGTTTCGCGCGCATGTTCTCCCGTACAATTACTTCAGGAGAACAGAACCAATAGCTGCTACATGTCGCTTGGCAAGTTGGCACTAAAGCAAAACATAGTTAACCGTAGCTGAATGGATATTGTGAATAAATAAATAAAAAATTAAATGCATAAAATAAAATAATACTCTTAAGAAGTGTTAATAACAGTGGATATGTGTTAATAACAGTGAATCTCTGCTTGGCTTTTATGGTAGGTGGTACTGTTGCTAGGATGTCGCTTACCGATAAAAGGAGAATAAAATTTAAAATGAACTCAAATTTTGAATAGATAAAAACTGAAAAATAAAGAAGTGCATGGTTAATGCTGATGTAGCAAATGGAAATTATCAGCGGATGAAGAGGGTTCATGAATGGTGTTGGTTAATGTAGAGAAATAGTTAAGAAACGAGTCTTTGTTCCGCAAATGCGTAATGATTTTCTGACTTGAGGGAGAGAGACTTACAAAGAAATTTCTATATTGCATATGGATGGGGTAAGATAATCAATGTGTTTTCTCCTTACAGATTAAACATTCATTTTGTTCGTAGGATATATTCTGATAGGATAAGATGATGCTGATAATAATAATAATAATGAGTGAGGAAGGCCAGAAACTGGCACAGCGCTCATGCCAACTAATGCGGCCCACTGCGCTAACTCCAGGATTATTACCACCAGTACCAAAGAGAGTCGAACCCACAATCTTAGTGGCTTCATTTTACTTACAGGGAACCGGGAATAACATGAGAGAAAAAAAGATAAACAGAAATACTAATATACAGATAGACAGACGTACAGAGTGTCCATAAATATTTGCCCTGAAAACAGTATGCTCTCATGTTTTAATGACGAATCTTACATCCGTTTTCTTTTTACAGATGATCTCGTACACGCATAGAGTTTCTGTGCTGGTGTGTTTCGTCTACCGCATTCGCCGCTAAGAGCGCTGTAGTAGCTGTTCAGTTAAGATGGCGTCTGTGACAGAGAAGGCACAATGTGTTGTGTGGCTTGCAGAAACAAAATCTCCTGTCAGTGTTCAGCGAAGGTTCAGAACAAAGTATGGAAAGAATCCACCTGATGTGAAGTTAATTAAGTCGTGGATGAAAAAATTCTTGGAAACTGGAAACGTGGAAAAGGGAAAGAGCAGTGGTAGACCATCAGTTTCCGATGGGACGGTGGAAACACTGAGAACACTGTTTCCGCAACTGTGTACCTGGATATGCTCACCAATTACGCCATCCCCCAGCTGCAGGACAGGCAGCCAACTGTCATCTTCCAACAAGATGGGGCACCCCCTCATTGGGCGCATGTTGTTCGTGAAACTCTCGACGCAACATTTCCAAATCGATGGATTGGCAGGAACGGGCCAATCCCATGGCCCCCAAGATCACCAGACATTACCCCGTTGGGTTTCTTTCTCTGGGGTCATGTTAAAGATTTGAGTTATGCAACAGTTGTTCCAGATATCAGGACATTGCGAGAACGCATTACGGATGCAATTGCAACAGTTAACCCACAAATGTTGGAAAATGTGTGGCGTGAGTGTGAATACCGTTTAGACATTTTACGTGCCACTAAGGGTGTACAACTGTACATGTGGAAGCTTATTAAGTTCATTAACTATGTATCAAAACTTTGTATGGTTATCTACTTATGATTAAAACTGTGTTTGAATACGAGTGTTTATTTAAAAGTTATAGCATGCTTTAATCAGGGTAATCATTTATGGACACCCTATATATGCCGATAGCCAGATGTTGTTAGGTACTGAAATACGGATCCGCGCGAATATAATATAAAAAGAGAGAATACATACCAAATGACTTTGGAAGAACGTAAGTGAGACCGAACAATTTCCTGAAGTTCAGGCACGATAAAGAAATATAATTAAAATAAGTATTTAAAATAAGAATAAAAATGTTTGAAATACATACCCACAACCAACCTTTACAGTTTCATCCGTCCACGGACTCATAGCCATAAAAGCTCCACAGTCGTAAAATATAAAGTCGTTGGTGATACCTAGAATTATGCCGGGACAGAAACAATAACGAAGTATCGCTCTCATAAAAGTGAATCGCACTAATTTTGCATAAAATTCCCCAATTGAGTGAAAAATAAAAGTGAGATTAAGTGGGAAAAATGAATAAATAAGAGGAGGAATCAAAAAGTTATCACTTTTATTCTTATTGAAACATTCAACGACGTTTTTAGAGTTTCGAAAAACGTATTTCAGTTTATTAAGTCATTTGTCATGAGAAAAAAAAAGCTTGATTGTTTTATTTAAGGAAACCTAAAAATTTGGAATTTAAAATCAACTACATAATATTTCTGAGCATAAATCTATAAACATTAGAAATGAGAAAATATAAGAATATTATATTTATATATATAACCTTTGGTTAGCTTCCGCCCGAATTGTTCATTCTGACGAAGGTCAAGCTTTTCACTCCACCTTAGACCTACAGTTTAACGTGCAATCCGAACCACGCCCCATCAGCAGCCCAGCGTCTTAACCACTAGGGCACCATTTATCTACCAACCACTTTCTTTATTGTGTGGAAAGATTAACAGCTGGGTTTTGCTGCGCGCAGGCTGTCGTCGGGTCTCGAACCCGGGGCCGATGGATTCGTAGTCAGCGACGCTAACCACTACACCACCGAGGCGCTTTACACCACCAAGGCGCTTTATATATATATACAAACACACATTTTCGGACTCCTATTTTTAGGCCGTCATTTCAATTCAAAGAATAACTACCAGAAATACAGGGTGTCCGAGAATTATCTGTACAATTTTTGGCTGTTATTAAAAGTCAACCATGAAGTATAGAAATTCCAGTGTTGTCCCATTTTACAGAGAATCTCATTAAGTTTTTTCTGATACCAAGTTTTGACAAGTTTTTTAGAAATTCCAGTGTGTCCGAACATTATCTGTACAATTTCATCTTTTAATAAAAGTCTTGATAACACACGTAAAATTCTTAAACAAGATTATTTAGAATCTGTATTTTCAAAAGTTTCTTTTATTAAAGTAACGTTGTTACAAACATTCGATATGTGCACCATTAGTGATTCGCAAAACATCCAATCGATACTCCAAATGTTGCCATGTACGCTGCAGCACATCCACATCAATTCGCTCAATAGCAGCTGTGATTCTTGCTTTTAAATCAACAATGTCTGTCACCCGCGTATATTTCTAAAAAACTTGTCAAAACGTGGTATCAGAAAAAACTTAATGAGATTCTCTGTAAAATGGGACAACACTGGAATTTCTACACTTCATGGTTGACTTTTAATAACAGCCAAATATTGTACAGATAATTCTCGGACACCCGGTAGATGAAAGCATGTAAAACCTCAATTTAGATTGTCTTCATCTCAAAAACTACCCATTTTCATTGGATTGAAACTATAGAATGATTTAAATGTTGATAAAAAATATTGTGAATGTAAATTTGTTAAAACCAAGTTGAAATCCCGATTAATAATGGAATACTAATAAAAATCTTGGATTAATGTACATTACTATTGTTTATTCATTTCTTGTGTGTAATCTAGGATTAAAGACAAATCTTGCGATTGTTCAGTTCTTATCTCTCGTGTATGATATTGATTTCTTTGTATGGTATTGGTATAATGCCTTCAATAATGACCTCGCATTTGTCTTATCGATAATGATATATAATTTAAGATTAATACATACCTTAACTATTAATAATACTTACTTATTTATTTATTATTAATTAATTAATAATAACTATGTTTTATTTTTAATAAGAGCCCAGCAAAGCCTAAAGCTTAAAGACCAAATTAAATATCATAAAATAAAGTCCAACTTCACAATTATTTATGTCATTGTAAATTGTAAAATCAATGTATTTATTTTATTATTAATAAAGGTTATTCAGTTCATTCAATTAATAGGCCGAGTGGCTTCGTGTTTTCCAAATGTAATATGATGTAATGTAGGGACTTCCTTTCAGGAATTATTTAGTAAAAGTGTTTAAACGTAAGTGGTAAAAAAATAAGTATCTTATCCGAATACATTATATTTACAACGTTTTGTTTAGTTCCACGTGAAATGTTGGTGCTTTTATTTTCTTGTAAACATTTTTCTCTTCTGAGATTTAAAAAATAATTATAATCATTCATTAACTTATTCCTAAACCAGTGATATATTCTGTAAAAATAAAAATTTGTTAAATGATAATAACTTGCTAAATTGAATAAACATATTTTCAAATATATTTTGTATATAAATGATTAATTAAGAATTTGACATTTAATAAAATAACGTACGATGATTTGGACTCAGCAACTGTGAGAATATTTTAGTAATATTAAAGTAAAGAAAGCTTGTAAAAACCTATAGTTAAATAAATCTTAACTGAAGGTAATTCTGGTACCATGGTTCTGATGGTCCTTTTTTGACGGTTTCCAAATGGCTTTCCTTCGTGGTTGTTGGGTCAAAACGTTACGAAACAACCTGGATTGTTATCCAGAAAGCGTTTGACTGGTGTCAACCTCTTTTATACTACCTTGAACTTAAAGGATTTTATAATAATAATAATAATAAAAATAATAATAATTGACTTAAACTTAAAAGATTCTATAACCCTACTCTCAATTTAAATTATTATATAACTTTGTTAATTCGAAAACTTCCCGAATCCTTACACACATACACACGTATGCACACTATATATACTATCAGGTCATCCCACAAGTAATGTCGTTTTTTACGATAGATTAAGTTTAAACTAGTCCTACTCGGTTTAAGCATAAATTTTCCGAAGGTTATATCTAAGAGGAGATCTATCGTGTTTCGCTACATACTTTACAGACCTTGACCAGTGAAGACGTGTGTTTTGCTTTATGTGAATCCCTCATAAACATGGCGGTATCAGAAGAGCATATCAGGCATACAATGCTTTACGAGTTCAAAAAAGGGAATAGTGCTACGGAAGCAACGCGAAACATTCAGGACGTTTATAGCAACGATATTCTGCATGTGAGGAAATGTCAAAGATGGTTTCAAAAGTTTAGGAATGGTGACTGCTGTGTCACAGATGCAGCACGCTCTGGACGCCCTGCTGAGTTTGATGATGACCTGCTGTTAGCCGCACTTGAAGAAGACTGTTCAACAACTGTCGAAGAATTGGCCCAGAAACTCAATTCATCCCCGTCCACCATCCATCGACATTTGCAACAACTCGGGAAAGTGTCTAAGTTAGGAAAATGGGTGCCACATGAATTGTCGGTCAACAATCTGAGGGGTACGGGTAAACATTAGCACAGCTCTTCATTCCCGTGAACTCCAAGATCAGTTTTTGCACCGTTTAGTGACTGGTGATGAAAAGTGGATACTGTACCAGAATGTTAAGCGTCGTCGACAGTGGGTTTGTGCCGGAGAACCAGCGACAACACAACCAAAACCAAATCTTCACCCTCGGAAGGTGTTGCTTAGTGTTTGGTGGGATAAAGGTGGTGTAATACACTTTGAAACCTTACCACATAACCAAACAATCACCGCTCAAGTCTACTGTCAACAACTGGATCGATTGAACACTGCACTAAAAGAAAAGAGACCTTCTTTGGTTAATCGGAAAGGAATCGTGTTCCACCACGACAACGCACATCCTCATACCGCTCGGATCACTTCTGCAAAAATTGAGGAGCTTGGGTGGGAAAAACTTCCACCTCCTCCATATTCTCCAAACCTTGCTCCTTCAGATTATCATCTCTTCAAGACTGCAAAACTATCTTGACGAGAAACAGTATACTTCTTTCGATGACCTGCACACCAGTCTTTGTGTTTTTTGCCTCAAAACCACCTGAATTTTATAAACATGGCATTGAAAAGCTAGTAGGACGTTTGGGCGAGTGTCATTGATTCCGATGGAAAATATATACTAGATTAAAAAGTTTCAGTTGAGTTTTTTTTTGTCCTTCAAATTCCGATCTAATAAACGACATTACTTATGGGATGACCTGATATATATACAAACCTTATGCTAAAATCATTGGATATCACAATAAACTATTTTATTGCATGTAAGTGCTAACTATGTAATTTAATCTTAAGCATTTTTTGCTTTCTATATATATCTTGCTCATGCATTTATTCAGTTAATTTAACAATCTTCTCAGCTAATCTGTCCCTCAAAATTGTAAGATACACACTTTGTACCTAGTACACACAAATACACACTAGACCACAGGTCTATACATCATCCATTACGTAATTCGATATTTTTACCTACAATAGTCAATAAAATTAGTTTAGAGACTGTACGATCAGGGTAACTTTGAAAAATAATTTATATTTTTCCTTTTTACCTACTATTCATGATGTATGTAATTTTCCCCACAGAAAATAAAACTTTGTTAAAAATTTAACAATATCATTCTTTGTCTAACTTAATTGTTTGTCTAAATTAACGTATTAATCTTTTTATTCTGTTTGCATAAAATTAAAGTTTTAATCTTTGAATTTTTATATTTTATAATAGCCCTCTAAGCAGGTGTCATGTTAAAGATTTGATTACGGTGCGTTGTACTCAACCACCCGAACTCACTTGTTCTTTATAAAATTGGTATTGTAAAGAGAAATTCGTCATCATCTAACTTGAATTCAGCAATTGTATTGTATTAATTGTATTGTATTGTATTAATTGTAGTGTATTAATTAATATCATTTTAAGGAGAGAGCACTGTAAAAAATGAACAATGAATAATCAATATTCATTTTTTACATGAGAAAACCAAAATCGCCCGAGCGAGTTTTGGATAGAATTTCGATTTGTACTTCTTTATTCATTACTCTATTTCTCTAATTCATCTTTTCTAATAAAGACTTATACTGTACGTATGACAATGTGAATAACTATGAAGTCATAAAGTAACTTAATTCTCTTCACGTTTTCCATACCGTGAATACTGAATCACCCATTTGGTATGTGGATATCTTTCATGTTCAATGTATGGTAAATTTGTTAATAATAATAATAAAAAAGAACCTTACGCTCTATACGTCATTATTTATATGTTGTGGTGTTACGTAGTATAAATATTATTATTCAACCATATTCATCTACAGTATACGTCCATATCTTATCTTGACCATTATCCAATATCAATTTTATTAAATATTCATTTTTACTCGTGTCAGTCTACGAAATGGTACGAAGCTTTATGCCTCCGTACCTGTTCGTTCAAAATCGTCCAAATACGTTCTCATGTATTATTTTTTTTTTTTTTTTACTTTTTATTTTTTAATTATTTCGCCTCCTGCAATGAACTCGAAAACGCTTATGCAAGTGTACGCAATTCGCTAATCACAGCATAAATCGAACATCTGAAAACGAAAGACCTCCTGTCCCTCTGATTTCAAATTTATAACTTATTATCATGTGTGTCATGTTGTGTATAAATTATCTCGTATGTGCCCATGTACTTTGTGTTGTACTAATAACCATATATAATAACCATATATAATAACCATATATAAATATAAAAACACTGTAAAAATTGTAAACGACGTAATGTACTTTAATGAAACTTTAATTAAACGATAATAATTTAATATATAATGTAATAATGTACTTTAAATGAAAGTGTAATTAAACGATACTAAGTGAATATAAACTAATCCATAATTATAATCATAATTGTTGTAAACCCGAAATTACAATGTACTCAGGGTGTACTTGGATTGTACTTAATGTACTACGAAATTATGTCGCCCTTTAGAAATGCCTACTCGGCGAAAATACGATTATTTTTTACTTTTATTTTTAAATTTTTATTTGGAATTTTTCATCTGATCATGTGTTTAAAAGGGGGGAAACTTAACCTTCAAACTGCATTCCCCAAAAATTTAGATTGTATATAAATCATGTAATTGTAAAATAATGTCACTTCTTCACTCCGACTTCGATTACTTCGAATCACTCCCTTGTTAGCAGCCTCTCAGCGAGGAGGGGGCAGAGGCCCTTTGCCTCCTTAATTTTTAGATTCCGGCCTGAGCCATGGTCGAAAGAGGTCGAACCTCTACCCCTGTAAATTCAGAGCACTACCTGTACATTTTTAGAAGTAAACTACAGTCAAAGGAAGTTTTTTTATCTTTTCATTCGAGCCGTGCCCTCGCCCGAGAAATCAGTCAGTAAAGTCGATAAGTTATAAAAAGAAAAGTCGAAAGTTTAGTATCAGAGAAAGTGTCAGAGTATTATAAAAAGAGAAGAATTAACAACTGTCGACCCTATAGCGAGAGAAAAAATTAGAATGTTATAGCAGAAACTACTGCAAGTAACAGATCCGTTGCTGCCTCCCAACCAGAACCCCCGTCGATTCGAACCAACCCAGGGCCATAGACGGAGGGGTTAACTTATATGTAGGAGAATTACGACTTCTGACTGATCGAGGCCCGTGGTGTAGTGGTAGCATATCTGACCGGCAATCGGAAGATCCTGGGTTCGATTCCCGGGCGGTCACCTCATTTTTCATTTGTTCGTTATTTCTCTTCCTCGTGTGCAGAACACTCCTCTATACTTACGTCGTTTCTATACATATACATATAAATATAATATATATTTATATAATTTAGGGTGATTAAAAAATATCGATTGTTAGATTTTTTCCGGCCCACCCTATAATTATGTTTAATTTGGTAAAAACGTAATGTATACAAAATTTCAGGTGATTCTAATGTATTTTAGGGGTCGCTACCGTAATCTAAACTATTACTTTTCTGTTTACTTTCAGGAAATTGAGTTTTGAACTGTGACGTTTTTCTTATAATATCTGTTCCGTGTGATAAGTGCGTTAATGCACATAGAGCTAACAGTGCTGAGTAAACACAACACTCTTGTAACCATGTACACTCTGTTGTGACCGAATATTGAGGGCAACCAGCACTTGTACACTGTACTGTCTGTATAGCTATAATTCAGTAGTCGTCTGATTGTCGTGAGTGTAAGAGGTTCTGCTGTCGACTCTCGTCATGGAACCCCCGCCATCTTCTAGTAGGGGTACTGCTATGCACACAAGAAAAGATACTAATGTTTGGCTTATTGGACAACCATCAGATGCACTCAAAACAACAGTTCTTCCATCAAAGCGAGAAACTATGGCTTTATTTATGGCTTACAGAAACAAAACACAAACAATTCGAGAAGCCTGCTTGTCTACTGCAAATGATGTGTTGGCAGTATGGGGAGGAGGACGAATTGCAACTAGAAAGAAGTCGCACATTGTTGACAAAATTGAGAAACTGTTCAAAGAATGGCAAGGATTAAAGAAAATAAAGAGAATAAGGCGAAACAATCAAAAAATCTATTACATAAACAAATCAAATCGAACCAAGAATTAGATAGCCTGTTTGATATAGCAAATGCAGATGCTATGAAGCTAATTGATATTGAAGAAGATAAGCTATTTCTAAAACTCCAGCGAGAACAGGGGCGAAAAGGAAAAATGGATGGGATTGATAAAGAGTTTGCAAAGAAAGAAAAGTATGCTAAGAAAAAGGAAGAACAATTAAACATAAGAAAAGCAAGAGAAATGTCGAGATTTGAAGAAACTAGTTCTCCGTGACTCAACTAGCAGTTCTGGTGCTGAAAGACAAAATACAACATCTGATGAAGAGTTTACGGTTGATCCTAGTGAACCATCCACCTCAAAACAGACTGTACTAAAGAAACAAAAATTGCTTGATGATACATTGCTTGCAGCCCTTGATGTAACAAAAATGAGCAATAGAAGTGCATCATTAGTGATGATACCAACGATTGAAGGTCTTGAAAACAATGCAGAAGAATTCAATGTCAGTTATTCATCTATAAGAAGAGCAAGAGAAAAATTTCAGAAAAAATATGGAGAAAATTTAAAGAAAGAGTTTAAAACTGATGTTCCTTTAACCATTCATTGGGACGGAAAACTAATAGAAGACATAACAGGACGAGAAGTTGTTGAACGACTCCCTATACTGATTTCAGGAAATGGCATTGATCAACTTCTTGGTGTTCCAAAAATCACTGCAAGCACAGGAGAATTAACTGAAAATGCCGTCCACCAAGCTTGTTTGGATTGGGATATCTCAGACAAAATAAAATGCATGTGTTTTGACACCACAGCATTGAATACAGGTCGTAGAAATGGTGCCTGTGTTCTTCTAGAACAGAAAATGAACAAACGTATGCTGTGGTTGGCCTGCAGACATCACATACTAGAAATAGTGTTAGAAGCTGTTGTTTCGCATTCATTGCCTGCATCATCAGGACCTGATATTGCAATTTTCAAACGATTTAGAATGAAATGGTCAAAATTAGACACAAAAAAATACAGAACAGCATTAGATGATCCAAATACCATACCCATTATTACTGATATAAAAGCAGAAGTGTTTGAGTTTGCTACCACTCAACTTGAAGAACATCAACCTCGTGACGATTACAAAGAATTGCTGGAACTGACAATCATTTTCCTTGGTGGAGTACCAAAGAGAGGAGTTTCATTCAGAAGACCAGCTGGCGTTCACCGAGCAAGATGGATGGCAAAAGTCATTTATGCCATGAAAATTTGGTTATTTAAAAAACAATTTAAATTAACACCCAGAGAAGAAAAAGGTCTTAGAGATATCTGCCTCTTTGCTGTACACATATGTTAAATCCTGGTTTACAGCGTCAGTTTCAGATCTCGCTCCTCGTCTCGATTTAGAGATGTTGAAGAAACTGCAACTGTACAAACTAAAAGATGAACGCATTGCAACTGCCGCCCTGAAGAAAATGATGAATCATTTATGGTATCTTTCAGAGGAGTTAATAGCATTTGCTTTCTTTGATGATGGCGTGCTACACCAAACTAAAAACCGAATGAAGCAAGCATTGCAAAACGGCGGGAAACCAAATCCAGAGAAAAAAGCGGTTATTGACCCTGAAGTTATTGAAAACAGAGAACTGGAAGACTTTGTTAGTGCAAATACAAAATAATTTTTTAATAGACTTGGTTTACCATCAAAGTTTCTTAATAAGAACTCTGAAGAGTGGAATGAAGATGACTGCTACAACAACGTAAAACAAGTCATAAGAAAAATTCAAGTTGTTAATGACTGCAGAAAGAGAAGTTAGATTAGCCGGTGAATACAACAAAATAATCACAAATGATGAAGAACAGAAACAGTATCTCCTCCAAGTGGTAAAGAAATATAAAGCTGCTCTTTCAAATAAAAACAAGAAGCCAATATCATCATTAAGAAATTAACATATATATATATATATATATATATATATATATATATATATATATATATATATATATATAAAATATAATATATATGTAATATAATATATATATATAATATAATATATATATATATATATATATAAAATTTTATATATATATATATTATATATATATATATATATATATATATATATATATATATATATATATATATATGATGAATAAAACCACGAAGGAAAGGAAACACAAAACGGTGCTCAAGCGCTTTCGTCTAATGACATCCTCAGGAACACTGAAATACATAAAAGGTTCCGGCCTATATATAGGTTACAGAAAAAAAATAAAAAAAAATAAATAAAAAATATATAAATAAATAACATACATACACACAAACACATATATATATATACACATACATATCTACACACATACACATATATATATATATTATATATATGCGATAAACGGAGAAGTAAAAATAAAACTTAAAAATTAAGGATTAGAGGATTAACAAAGAGGCAAATCGATTTTCAGCACAAGATCAAATGAGTTATAAAAATAATACAAATTTATACTGGATATACGCCCGGGTTTAACACTTGCCTTCTTGGAGTCAAGTTTCGATATATATAAAAATAAATTGAAGATTAAAAGTAAATAAAGTAGCTTACAAGTTTACCAAAGATTAAGTGTCCTACACTTTTTATCTAGGTTTGTTTTAAAGGAATTCAAAACAACAGGATCGAGTTGAAAAAGACCTTTGCTTATGTTGAAGTTATTTGAAAGTTGAATAATGGCAGACTCAAGAATATTTCTATTGACAATATTGCTCGAATGAAATAAAACTGAAGCATTATTCCAATCAATACAGTGGGATAACTCTGACAAATGGACAAAAAGAGCACTGGACAACTGTCCTGTTCTGACGGAATATTGATGCTGTTTTATACGTGTGTGCAAATCCTTTCCCGTCTGACCTAAGTAAAAGGAATCACATTGTTTACACCCAATTTTATAGATAATGCCTGAATTATTGGTAGGGCTATTTTTTTTTTTTTACTATGATATTTTTCACAATATTGTTATATGAAAATACTACATTAATATCCAAAAGTTTAAGTACATTAGCAATGCCTAAAAAGCCCGGGAAAAATGGAAGTACTAAAATATTTCAACTTTCAAATAACTTCAACATAAGCAAAGGTCTTTTTCAACTCGATCCTGTTGTTTTGAATTCCTTTAAAACAAACCTAGATAAAAAGTGTAGGACACTTAATCTTTGGTAAACTTGTAAGCTACTTTATTTACTTTTAATCTTCAATTTATTTTTATATATATCGAAACTTGACTCCAAGAAGGCAAGTGTTAAACCCGGGCGTATCTCCAGTATAAATTTGTATTTTTATAACTCATTTGATCTTGTGCTAAAAATCGATTTGCCTCTTTGTTAATCCTCTAATCCTTAATTTTTAAGTTTTATTTTTACTTCTCCGTTTATCGCATATATATATATATATATATATGTGTATGTGTGTATATATATGTATATGTGTTTGTGTGTATGTATGTTATTTATTTATATATTTTTTATTTATTTTTTTTTTTTTTTTCTGTAACCTATATATAGGCCGGAACCTTTTTGTATTTCAGTGTTCCTGAGGATGTCATTAGACGAAAGCGCTTGAGCACCGTTTTGTGTTTCCTTTCCTTCGTGGTTTTATTCATCATAAATATTTTTCACGTGTTACTTTCGTGAAATAATTTTCATATATATATATATATATATATATATATATATCCACTAAAATCACAAAATAACACGTGATCTTATTAATAAGCAAACAACCACAGGGAAAAGGAAACACGAAGTCCGAGCGCTTTCGTGATATATTCACATTATCAAGGAGGAACAGAAAATTGACGGAGATTACAAAGTAAATGAGTTAAATAGACAAGCAAAAAAATTCACAATCGGCACCTCAAATTAAAGGCCTTAAAGCCCTCTAAAGATTTTTTCAATTGATAACATAATCTGTAGGCTGCTAAATTACTAAATATAAAAGAAGTATATAGATGAAATTAGACAAAAAACCAATACAGAGAACAAAAATTATTATGATGGTTATTAACACTAATATTTAATTAAAGCAGGCAATTAAGTAGCAAGAATTTAATGAAAACAAATAGATAACATAGATAACAAAAAAAAAATATATATATATATATATATATATATATATATATGAAAATTATTTCACGAAAGTAACACGTGAAAAATATTTATGATGAATAAAACCACGAAGGAAAGGAAACACAGAATGGTGCTCAAGCGCTTTCGTCTAATAACATCCTCAGGAACACTGAAGTACATAAAGGGTTACAGCCTATATATAGGTTACAGAAAAAAAAAACTATACACACATATATACATATATATATATATATATATATATATATATATAGGGTGTCCGAGAATTATCTGTACAATTTTTGGCTGTTATTAAAAGTCAACCATGAAGTGTAGAAATTCCAGTGTTGTCCCATTTTACAGAGAATCTCATAAAGTTTTTCCTGATACCAAGTTTTGACAAGTTTTTTAGAAATTCCAGTGTGTCCGAAAATTATCTGTACAATTTCATCTTTTAATAAAATTCTTGATAACACACGTAAAATTCTTAAACAAGATTATTTAGAATCTGTATTTTCAAAAGTTTCTTTTATTAAAGTAACGTTGTTACAAACATTCGATATGTGCACCATTAGTGATTCGCAAAACATCCAATCGATACTCCAAATGTTGCCATGTACGCTGCAGCATATCCACATCAATTCGCTCAATAGCAGCTGTGATTCTTGCTTTTAAACCTTCAATGTCTGTCACCCGCGTACATTTCTAAAAAACTTGTCAAAACGTGGTATCAGAAAAAACATAATGAGATTCTCTGTAAAATGGGACAAGACTGGAATTTCTACACTTCATGGTTGACTTTTAATAACAGCCAAAAATTGTACAGATAATTCTCGGACACCCTGTATATATACAGGGCGTCCCAAAAAAATGTATACACACTTTAACAGCTGGTAGCTCAATTGATGTTTCTTTCTTTCCAAGTTAAACCCATTAGAATTAATAATGGCAGTGAGACTAAGCTTTGAACAAAGGAAATTCATTCTAAAATGCTACTGGAAGTGTGAAAACGCAGTTGAAGTGCAAAGACAGTTTAGGAGGGAGTTTCAAACAGATCCACCAACGCGACTTACCATCACTCGAATTAGAGATAAGTTTGAAGCCGATGGAACTGTTCAGAATGTCCACAAGAAGCGTTCCGGAAGACCACGGACATCGACAAGCCCCACAAAGCAAGAAAGAGTACTGGAAACGTATCACCAAAGTCCAAGAAAATCTGTGCGGCAAGCGAGTCGTGAGGTAGGAATTTCAGAATCGTCTGTCCAACGCATTTTGAAGCGCTGTCAATGGAAAAGTTACATTCCAAGATTAGTCCATGCTATTAATGAAGATGATCCGGACCGAAGAGTGGAGTATTGCGAGTGGTACTTGGCACGATGTGGATGTGGATTGGACGAAGGGGTTTCGTAGAATACCCTCCGCGTTCACCAGACCTCACACCACTAGACTTTTTTTTTATGGGGATACTTAAAAGACAAAGTCTACGCTATAAAACCTGCAACAGTCGCTGAATTGAGAGCAGCCATTGAACGAGAATGCACACAAATACCAAACGAAATGTTTCGTGATGTTTGCGATTCCATTGCTTCGCGTTATCAGCAGTGCCTGGACCAGAACGGACGTCAGTTTGAAAACAGGCGTTGACAAAACAATTAAATAATGTCTGTAGATTCTATTACATTTTGAAAATGAAATGTATTTTAATAAACACTGCCTTTATAAGTATTTAAAGTGTGTATACATTTTTTTGGGACGCCCTGTATATATATATATAAAATAAACGGAGAGATAAAAAATTATTAAACATTAAAGGATTGTGGGAGGAACATACAAATTTGTAAGGAAAAACTACCGATTTTTACCACAAGATAGATTAGCACAAGATTAGCACAAGATCAAATGAATTGTTTCCAACCAATGTTATAGAAAAAAAAATTAAAAAATACAAATTTATACTGGAAATCTGCCAGGGTTTTAACACTTTGCCCTTCTTGTTTAGATTCGATGTATATAAAAATAAATTTAAAAAAATACAAGTTATTTTAGTAGCATACAAGTTTACCAAAGATTTAGCGTTCTACCCTTCTTATCTAAATCTGTTCTGAAGGAATTCAAAACAACAGGATCGAGTTGAAAAAGACCTTTGCTTATGTTGAAGTTATTTTTAAGTTGGACAATGGCAGACTCCAGAATATTTCTATTAACAATGTTGCAAGAGTGAAATAAAACTGATGCATTATTACAATCAATACAGTGGGATAACTCTGACAAATGTACAAAAAGGGCACTGGACGACTGTCCTGTTCTAACGGAATATTGATGCTGTTTTATACGTGTGTGCAAATCCTTTCCCGTCTGGCCTATTATAGATAATGCCTGAATTATTGGTAGGGCTATTTTTTACTATGATATTTTTCACAATATTGTTATATGAAAATACTACATTAATATCCAAAAGTTTAAGTACATTAGCAATGCCTAAAAAGCCTGGGAAAAATGGAAGTACTAAAATATTTTTTGACAAAGTATGAGTGTTATTATTCACACGATAGAAAGTTCGTTTTGCCTTGTTGAGACAAGATTCCATAACGCAGATGGATAACACAGATCACTTCCAATACCGTTCATTTTTTTCAATTCGGCATCGATGTATTCCGGACTGGCGATCCTAAGGGCGCGGAGAAACATTGAAGAAAAAATGGCCTTCTTAGTGGGGGTGTCATGTCCCGAGTAAAAATCTACGTAGGACAAATTGTTTGTTTTTTTCCGATAGATACTAAACTTAAAACCTGGGCTTTCCCTATGTACACGCACATCCAAAAATGGGATTGAGTTGTCTTGTTCCACTTCTAAAGTAAACTTAATGGAGGGGACTTGATCATTTAACTGAAGGAGGAAGTTATCCAGGTCACGATTCATGGGCCAGATACACAAAATATCGTCGACGTACCGGCAAATAGTAGTTACGAAGATAACTTTCCTAAACGTTTCCGCAATAGCCTCTCACAATTAAAAAAAGATGGGGAGTTCTATATTACTAAAGCAGACAAGGCTAACACCATAGTTATTATGGACAAAGTGGACAACATCAGAAAGATGAACGGGCTTCTCCAGGACCCCGCCACATACAGCAAACTTAGGAAGAACCCGTAGGATGACGTCATCAAATCATTTAATAGTGGATTGAAACGCATTCTCAAAGATCACAAGGACTTAATTCCGCTTTTCATGTCCACTTCACCTTCTCTGCCCTACCTTTACGGTCTTATTAAAACCCACAAACCTGGCAACCCTATGCGCCCTATTATTAGCTCGGTGGGCTCTATTACTTATAAACTCTCCAAATGGCTTGTCAAAGTCCTGTCCCCCATTCTCGGAACTATCTCTGATTCACATGTAAAAAATTCCATGGATCTTACTGAAAAATTGAATAATGCACGTACTGAAACAAACGATAGATTGATCAGTTTTGACGTTTGTTCATTGTTTACAAAAGTACCGATTGACGATATGCTTGACTTTCTCTCCCGAGAATTACATAAGTATGACCTGCCACTACCTTCACACATTCTTTTGGAACTTATTAATCTTTGCATCAAAGACTGTAAATTCACTTTCAATAAAGAGTATTATCAACAAGTTTTTGGGATGGCCAATTGGCCATGGGCAACCCATTGTCGCCCCTCCTCTCCAATATTTATATGGAGTTTTTCGAAATTACTTACATTCCGAGAATCCTGGCGGTTGGCATTCCTTGGTTGCGGTACGTCGACGATATTTTGTGTATCTGGCCCATGAATCGTGACCTGGATAACTTCCTCCTTCAGTTAAATGATCAAGTCCCCTCCATTAAGTTTACTTTAGAAGTGGAACAAGACAACTCAATCCCATTTTTGGATGTGCGTGTACATAGGGAAAACCCAGGTTTTAAGTTTAGTATCTATCGGAAAAAAACAAACAATTTGTCCTACGTAGATTTTTACTCGGGACATGACCAATGTTCCCTCTAATTTTTTTTAGTCCGTGTGAGCAAGAAATTTTCGTTGTGCATACATTTAGATTCATGGTGAAAAATTGTGCAAACTTTTCTGAGCGCTATTATCTTCAAAATGAAATATATATAAATATTAAATACTTAATAAATATTATTTTCATAAGGTGAAAGCTTGATCATTACGGTACTATTAAATGGATATTAAAAAACTGTTTACAATATTATATATTCTTAAAAAAGAAAACATTTTATCCATTCTAAAAATATGAATAAAATAAAAAATAGTAAAATAAAATTCAACAAAATAAAGAAATAAAATAAAAATAACTAATTGAAAAATGACAATTTTAGTTATCATTTCTCAAAACAATTTTTAGCATTTAGCAATTTAAAATAGACTATAAAGATTAATACACGATTTTATCCATTCACAAAATAGGAATAAAATAAAAAATAATTATTTTTTATGAATTATGAGATAATTACTATTCGTTTTTATGCAAAAATAAGAAAGAGGTGGTGTATATTCAATGCGTTAATGTATAAAAGAAAAAAAAATGCAAATACATAGAGTAAAAAAAAATCCGTATTACGTAATTGCGCGGACGTCGGCGAAGTCGGGCGGAAGGGGTTAATACTTAAAAGAGCGACTATAGAGTATGTTGATGCAAATGGTCAGACCTTGTGTGACGGTATATTTTTTAAATTACTTCATTTACTGTTGTGACTCATGATACGCTTGAGCCTGTGCGCATTTTATTTTGCTGTGTGCGCGGGTTTCACAACGCGTGTGCGCGCGCACACGCGCACACCTTAGAGGGAACATTGGACATGACACCCCCACTAAGAAGGCCATTTTTTCTTCAATGTTTCTCCGCGCCCTTAGGATCGCCAGTCCGGAATACATCGATGCCGAATTGGAAAAAATCAACGGTATTGGAAGTGATCTGTGTTATCCATCTGCGTTTATGGAATCTTGTCTCAACAAGGCAAAACGAACTTTCTATCGTGTGAATAATAACACTCATACTTTGTCAAAAAATATTTTAGTACTTCCATTTTTCACGGGCTTTTTAGGCATTGCTAATGTACTTAAACTTTTGGATATTAATGTAGTATTTTCATATAACAATATTGTGAAAAATATCATAGTAAAAATAGCCCAACCAATAATTCAGGCATTATCTATAAAATTGGTTGTAAACAATGTGATTCCTTTTACATAGGTCAGACGGGAAAGGATTTGCACACACGTATAAAACAGCATCAATATTCCGTTAGAACAGGACAGTCGTCCAGTGCCCTTTTTGTCCATTTGTCAGAGTTATCCCACTGTATTGATTGGAATAATGCTTCAGTTTTATTTCACTCTAGCAACATTGTTAATAGAAATATTCTTGAGTCTGCCATTATCCAACTTACAAATAACTTCAACATAAGCAAAGGTCTTTTTCAACTCGATCCTGTTGTTTTGAATTCCTTCAGAACAGATTTAGATAAGAAGAGTAGAACGCTAAATCTTTGGTAAACTTGTATGCTACTCAAATAACGTATTTTTTTAAAATTTATTTTTATATACATCGAACCTAAACAAGAAGGGCAAAGTGCTAAAACCCGGGCAGATTTCCAGTATAAATTTGTATTTTTTTATTTATTTTTTTTTCTATAACATTGGTTGGAAACAATTCATTTGATCTTGTGCTAATCTTGTGCTAATCTTGTGCTAAAAATCGGTAGTTTTTCCTTACAAATTTGTATGCTCCTCCCACAATCCTTTAATGTTTAATAATTTTTTATCTCTCCGTTTATTGTAATATATTATATATATATATATATATATATATATGTGTGTGTGTGTGTATAGTTTTTTTTTTATGTAACCTATATATAGGCTGTAACCCTTTATGTACTTCAGTGTTCCTGAGGAGAGGATGTCATTAGACGAAAGCGCTTGAGCACCATTCTGTGTTTCCTTTCCTTCGTGGTTTTATTCATTATATATATATAAATAATATAATATATATATATATACACACATATATATATATATAATGTTATAATGATGTTATAATGTTTCAGACCAACAAAGACCCTAGGATCCACTCATGGTTGGTCTACCTAACTGTGTTCGTAATTGTGTATTGTGCATGTCCTCCGTGGTGGCGGAGGGGACCTACAATTTTACGTACGTTCCGAACCACAAAGAACATAAGAACATAAGAAATTTTTATAGTCGGCACACTAGGGGCCACTTCGGCCCATCGAGGTGGCTCCACTATATAAAAACTGCCGGTACATTGGCAACAACCAATTTTTACAAAACTAAATAATTATCAATTTAAAACTAAAGATAGAATCTCTGGATCCAGAGGATCAAGTCATGATAGACTACTATCCACAAATATGTTACACTCTATATCTATTTATAACCGACATGCAAATATATCAGATCCAAAGAATCCAGTCAATTTCATTACGGTATCCATCAATACCAGTACCTTGCCAACCAAAAATAAGTCACGGTCCATATCAATTGCGGACCAAGTCACAATTTACAACCATATACATTACAATATATATACTTAGGAGGAAAAGTGTAGGTGTGGCTGTAAAGACTGTACAGTAATGTAGAAATGTGTGTGCACCCATTATGGGTCTCCCATTTAAAGGTGTTTGTAGGGCAAGTGAAGATCATGAGTTTTTCAATACCTCACAGTACTATGGGGGGCACCGCTCGGCAGAGGAATCTCTTTAAATGGGGTGAGTAAGGACAGAGAGCATCCCCTATCTCAAGATGTTGCCTCCCTATATCCCACAACACTTGTAAAAGTATGTTTTCTTAAATTTGTTCCACATCTTGGCTTAAATAATTTCATACTGTGACCTCTAGTCTCGTTATTGTGATCTTTAATGAAAAGAGAATCAAAATCTATCTTATCCAACCATTAATTTTACTACCTTAAATTATACCCAATCTATCAACGTATGCGTCTAATCGATTTTTAAACATGTTTATAGATGTGCTACTAATTACTTCTACCGGCAAACTATTCCAGCTATTTACTATTCTATGCGTAAAAAAGTTTTTGGCAACTGTTGACTCGAACCTTCTACTTGTCAACTTACACCCGTTATTTCTAGTCCTATTATATTGAGATATTTCGAAAAAGCTATCTCTGTCTACGTTACCGAACCCATTCATAATTTTGAAAACCTGGATTAGATCACCCCTTTGCCTCCGAGTTTCGAGTGTAGTCAATTTTAACTCTTTAAGCCAATCCTCGTACAACATTGACCTAAGCGACGGAATCATCTTAGTTGCTCGTCTTTGAACTCTTTCGATTTTGTCTATATCTTTGCGCATATGCGGATTCCAAAATTGGATCGCGTACTACAAATGGGGTCTAACTAATGATTTATAAAGAGTAACTATAATATCGCGCGATTTGTACTCAAAAGTCCGAGTTATAAAACCTAAAACTTTGTTCGCTTCATTGACCACTGCTGTACTTTGTTTCGCTACTTTTAAATCACCAGTGACTATAACTCCTAAATCTTTTTCCTGCTCTACGCTTATCAACTCTTTCCCTGACATACTATACGCAAAATTACCGTTACGCGAACCTATATGTAAAATTTTGCACTTATCGACGTTAAATCTCATTTGCCATGTGACACCAATCAACGATTTTATTCAGATCGTTCTGGATTTTACCTCTAACTTCATCATTAATCGCCCTACCACCCAGCTTCGTGTCACCTGCAAACTTTGAAACTGTACTGACTAGGCCGACATCTAAATCGTTAATATATATATAAGAAAAAGCAAGGGGTCCAATACAGAACCCTGAGGAACGCCACTCGCTACATTAGCCCAAAACGACTCCGCTCCATCAACGACCACCCTCTGTTTCCTACCTCGCAACCACTCTTCTAGCCAATTTATTACTACACCCCTGATTCCATGAGCCTTAGTTTTCTCAATGAGTCTTTTGTGCGGTACGGTGTCAAACGCTTTTTGAAAATCTAAATGCACTATATCAACCGCCCGATGACTATCGTAAACGTCAACCACGCTTTGAAAAAATTCTAAAAGATTAGTTAAGCAAGATTTGTTTCGCCTAAAACCGTGCTGCGTATTTCTAACTAGGTTATGCAATTCTAAGTGTTCGACTATACGATCCGTAATTATTGATTGCAGTAGCTTACCTACAACAGACGTTAAACTGATTGGCCAATAATTTCCCGCCGCACCTTTATCACCTTTCTTAAAAGTAGGTGTTACGTTTGCTAACTTGAAATTATCTGGTACGCACGCCTCAGAAATAGACGCATTAAAAATCTTTGTTAGCGGCACAACAATGCTATCTTTTAATTCTTTTAGTTGTATGGGATATATGGAATCCGGTCCCGGTGATTTACGCGTTTTCATTTTATCAATATAGCGCATTACTTCCCCTTCACTAACCTGCTTGATCTGAAAATGTTAACATCTAATTCGTATACAGTATGACAGCCATCCATCTGGCGTGATGGAGAGCTCCTGGCTTGATCCAGTGTATTCCTCTGGCAGGAATTTCTCCTAAAACGAGCATAGTTGTTTCAGCTACCTCTTTGTAATCATCCCTAGGAAGGCTCTGGTTATCTTTGAGCAAATCTGTCATAAAATCTATGACGCATTTTTTCAGGTCCTTGAGATGTCTGTCATTGATAGATGGCTGTTTGAAGGGTTGCTTAGTATCTAGCTTCTCCCATATAACATCTCTGAAGGTCTTGAAAGATTCGTTTTCGGGTGAAGTAGATTTTCCAAATACCTTTAGATACACTGCTGACAAAACTCGTTCTGCCATATGGTGGCGACAAGCGAGCCATAATAATTTTTTTCCAAAGAGGTCTTCCAGTACTTTACAAGCCCCTTTTATCCAGCCAGTATTGGATGAAGTAGTATCGAATACCATTCCGTAAACCTTATCCTGTAATTCCCATTCTTGGATTGTGCTAAAAACAGTACAAGCTTGTGTCGATCCAGTTGAGACACCGATATCGGGTATCGAGAGAACTTTCTCAACATTCTCTCCCGATATAAGTATTGCCAATCGATCCTGCTTTCCTCCTGAAACATTCAGTATCATTTTGCTCTCCCAGTGGATTACACAATACTGAGGTGAGTTAATACAGGTGTTAACACAGCTAAGAATATATTTCATTCAGAATTCATCAGTGTAATGAAATGTTGACCACCAATAAACTCTTCCTAAATACCAGTAAAACAAATTTCATGATTTTTACTAATAAAATAAATGTATATCTTGATGAACTTAATGTTAATGAAATCGCCATAAAGGAGTGTACTGTAACAAAATTTCTTGGTGTAATGCTAGATAAGAATTTGCAATGGAGTGATCATGTAAATTATATCGCGAAAAAGATTTCAAGGAGCGTTGCTATAATGTTTAAACGTAGAAATGTAGTCCCTAAACAAGTTTTATTGACTCTTTATCATACTCTTGTTCTTCCTTATATAACATACTGCACCCTTGTTTGGGGAAACTCCGCTAACAACGCATTAAATGGTATCTTTGTCATCCAAAAACGAGCAATAAGGTATTATCTGTTGCTGATTTCCTTGATCACTCTAGTGTTACTTAAAGAGCTAAACCTACTAAAGCTCAACGATATAACCAAACTGGCACATTTTATTTTTATTTACACGTGTAAGAACAAAATCATTAATTTGCAATGGGTAAATAGATATTTTGTAACTCATCAAGAAATCCACTCGTATCAGACCAGAAATAGATCAAAACTTGTACCTCAATTTAGATTGTCTTCATCTCAAAAACTACCCATTTTCATTGGATTGAAACTATGGAATGACTTGCATGCCGATATAAAAAATATTGTGAATGTAAATTTGTTTAAAACCAAGTTGAAATCCCGATTAATAATGGCATACTAACAAAAATCTAGGATTAATGTCCACTAATATTGTTTAATATTGTCCATTAATATTGTTTAATATTGTAATACAAGTTTTAACTATTAATAATACTTATTTACTTATTTATTTATTTATTATTATTAATTTATAACAACTAGCTGCTCATTTTTAATAAGAGCCCAGTAAAGCCTAAAGCTTAAGGGCCAAATAAAATAAAATAAATAGTCGAAAAAAAATAGTGTCAGCAGTAGCTTTCCTCGACTTCTTCGCAGCTCGCGCAGAAGTACTTTTCGATAATGACCTCTTTTAAATCTAGCCCACATTCAGCTGCTACCACAGATGCGAATGTCGAGCGTTGTCCGAATGATAGTCCTAAACGATCAACTATATTAGATATTAATGTTGACTGAAGTAACTTAGGACGTTTTGATGGGCCTGGGCTCGGAGTAAAATCATCTTCACCATTACTTGAGTCCACTAACTCGCCTTCAGATAATTCAAGTTTGTGTCTCTCTTCTTCTAATGCCTTTCGCTCTTTTTCTTTCAATTTTCTTCGTTCTTCACCTTCTATTCTAGCAGTCTTTTTGATCAGTTTGGCTACATAAGCTTTATCGATCGAACCCAGAGAATATATGAGGGGTCCCGCGTCTTAAGGTACCTAAGCGCCAAAATTAAAATTCGCCAGAAATCGCCTCCAAAGTTCAGCAATATTCTCGCAATAGTATCTCTGTTATTATTTGAGTAGAACGTTCATTTTTGGCTAAATTAGAGTTCTAAGTATGCTAATGAAGATGTTGATGAGTTTTTGGAATAGATTTTCATATTTTATATTTTATATATATTTTTTTAAATTTTTTTATTTTCTTATTATGCCGAACTTTGGGTGAACTTTTGGCTGGCGAGAGAGGTGAAAAAAGTAGTTCGCTTCATAAGGTTTTCAACCATACTTCTAGTGTCGTAAGGTCATTATAACCCAAACCACGCGATAGAGGAAGGGTGAAAATAGTGATATCCATCAAAAACACGTTTTCGCCTGTGGTGGCGCTTAGGTACCGTAAGACGCGCGACCCCTCATATTCTAGCACTTCGCTAATCTTCCAGAAAGCGAAGATCCTCATTCTTCTGTTGTAATGTTCTCAATGTATCATTTTAGATCTCATTACATACATTTTCTGTTGATATATCAAATAAGTTATCTAAACGAGCCAGAAAAGATATCTTTTGGGTTTCAAAACATTTCTTCTTTATATTTTTACCCAACTTCTCATGCTCTTTTATCAAATTCCACAACATTTTTTGGGGTCCTTTCTGCTTTCTAACGGATTTTGAATGTATGCCAGCCATAATCCACACCTTTTCTACCTTATCTAATACTCTCAAAATATTTTCTTCCTTTGACACATTGTCGCTTTTCATTTGATCCCTTCTCAAGAAGAAAAAGTGACTGAGAACTTCACTATTCGTTGGAAGCATGCTTCCTTCTCTTGCGCATATGTCTTCCACTAACTTTCCAAATAAAGAATCATATTTTCTTAGGTCTGTTCTTATTAATATTGGCTTACTGTTAGCCATGACTATTGACTAATTTTAATAAACTATGAAATTAAGGAAATTTATAATAGAATTAATTCTGAAAGAAAAGCAAATTTATCATACATTTGGTTATATTTGCATACTTTTGTAGATAAAACCTGGAAATACTGTAAATAAATGTTATAGAAATGAAAACAGAGGGAAAAATTTCATAAGGTCCACTCAAATATCAGCACCGTATACAACTAAAATAGTTTTAAAACGTTCACAATAAGAGAATACCGTTATTCTCTACATTTTGGTAGCAAAATTTTTGAAATACGATGATTAGTAAGGAAACTATGACCAAAAATATCTCCAAAAATAGTGGGCTTATTTTTCAAATAGGGGGCGGGGACCCTAAATATTACCCGATTGTCGTTTTTTTTGTTTATTCATGGTTTCTGGTCAATTTGTCACAATATGAGGTAAGCACCATAACTTTTCAAAAAACATCCAAAAGTGACACACCCTAGTGATTAGCTTATCATCCGTAGTTATTACTAAATCTAAAATACTGTCCAACCTCGTAGGTTCCTCAACCTTTTGAATAAGAAAGCTATACTTGAGAAAATTAATTAAACGATTACCTTCCGCGTCTCCCTGCATTGTATCATAATTCCCGTTGGCGCAATTAAAGTCACCCATAACTAAAGCCTGCTCACTACCTATTATTATTCTCTTTAGTTCACGATATAACGCTTCGTCCGTATCAGCTGTTTGATTAGGGGGCCTATATATAACCGCAACAAGAAGTTTGAAATCGTTCAATTTAAGTTCTGCTATAGTCGAATCTATTGGTTCTGGAATTGTGTGCTTTACTTCTATAACGTTCGCAATATTATATTTGATATACAACATAACACCGCCTCCTCGCCTACCTATTCTGTTTTTAACGAAAAGTTTATAACCTCGAATTTGATACTCCCCTACAAAGTCACGTGTTTCAGTGCTAAGCCACGATTCATTTATTGCAATTAAATCATAGTCTTTACAAGCAAGTAAAGAAAAAAATTCATATATTTTATTTCGTAAGCTACGAGCATTTAAGGATAGAACCTTCAAATTATTTGTAATTGCGATACCTCCGCGAGCGCAAGGGAAATTTGAGGAAATTACGTTCGGACCGTTCGAGTTACTGCAGCCTTGTAACCTTGTTTTTTTGTGTTTAAGTAAGAAAATAAAATCAGTTATTTGTTCACAGTGATTGACAAGGCAATGAAGGTATTTACGATGACTAACAATTATATAACGGCATTTATAGTATGCGATGATAACAGGATTAGCAAATACGGAAATGGTTATACATATATTGGAAATGGTTATTGTTATATAAAGGTTATATAAATGGTTATATAAATGGTTATATATATATATATATATATATAGTTATATAAATGGTTATATAAATGAAATGGTTATTGTTAAGTAAAATACTAATTTATGGGGAGCTATTGAAGAATAGGGACCCCAGCCTTCTTTAGTTAGCTTTATAAGGTTAACTAACGAAAATATCATGACCTAACCTAATCAATTGTCAAGGGCGTACAGTTAACCTAACGATTGGTTAGGTTAGGTCGTGATATTTTCGTTAGTTAGCCTTATAAACCTAACTAAAGAAGGCTGGGGTCCTTATTCTTCAATAGCTCCATTTATGGTAGGCTAATGGTATGCAAAATGGAACACAGCATGAAATATGAAGCCTATTGATAACAGAAAATATGCACGTGCGTTTGGTGCACTGAATGGATGACGCAATACATTGATGTAGGTAGGCTAGTCATTACGCATAAAAGGAACATGGAATAAATGATGCAGCCTAATGATCATAGAAATTTTGTACGTACGTTTTGGTACACTGAATAGATTAGGCCGACAATTTAGTTAATTTAGCTGAGAATGCACCAAACACTATTTTTTTAAAGGCACTTCAACGAAAACCACTTATTCAATTGGTAACACTGGACACTCGATAAAACACGTCTTTTCACAAGGAAAGAGTAATCACTTATATATAATATATATATA
>JAJOZX010000098.1:1015000-1032500 GCA_023014485.1 Bathynomus jamesi | reverse complement strand
TCCAAAGAATCCAGTCAATTTCATTACGGTATCCATCAAGTCACGGTCCATATCGATTGCGGACCAAGTCAAAATTTACAACCATATACATTACAATATATACACTTACGAGGAAAAGTGTAGGTGTGGCTGTAAAGACTGTACAGTAATGTAGAAATGTGTGTGCACCCATTATGGGTCTCCCATTTAAAGGTGTTTGTGGCAGAGGAATCTCTTTAAATGGGGTGTGTAAGGACAGGGAGTATCCCCTAACACAAGACGCTGCCTCCCTATATCCCACAACACTTGTGTTGAGCTGTGGGATCTATCCCCACAAAGCCTTAATTTTACTACCTTAAACTATACCCTTTCTATCAACATGCGCGTCTAATCAATTTTTAAACATGTTCATAGACGTGCTACTAATTACTTCTACCAAAAAACTATTCCAGGTATTTACTATTCTATGCGTAAAAAGGTTTTTCGCAACTGCTGTCTCGAACCTTCTACTTGTCAACTTACACCCGTTATTTCTAGTCCTATTATATTGAGATATTTCGAAAAAGCTATCTCTATCTACGTTATCGAACCCATTCATAATTTTGAAAACCTGGATTAGATCACCCCTTAGCCCCCTAGTCTCGAGAGTAGTCAATTTTAACTCCTTTAGCCTATCCTCGTACGACTTTGACCTAAGAGACGGAATCATCTTAGTTGCTCGTCTTTGAACTCTTTCGATTTTGTCTATATCTTTGCGCATATGCGGATTCCAAAATTGGACCGCGTACTCCAAATGGGGTCTAACAAATGATTTATAAAGAGGAACTATAATATCGCGCGATTTGTACTGAAAATTTCGAGCTATAAAACCTAACACTTTGTTCGCCTTATTGACCGCTGCTGTACTTTGTTTCGCTACTTTTAAATCACATGTGACTATAACTCCTAAATCTTTTTCCTGCTCTACGCTTGTTAAATCTTTCCCTGACATACTATACGCAAAATTACCATTACGCGAACCTATATGCAAAATTTTGCACTTATCCACGTTAAATCTCATTTGCCATGTGACTGACCATTCAACGATTTTATTCAGATCTTCCTGAATTTTACCTCTATCTTCGTCATTAATCGCCCTACCACCCAGCTTCGTGTCATCCGCAAACATTGAAACTGTACTGACTAGGCCGACATCTAAATCGTTAATATATATAAGAAAAAGCAAGGGGCCCAATGCAGAACCCTGAGGAACGCCACTCGCTACATTAGCCCAACACGACTCCCCTCCATCAACGACCACCCTCTATTTCCTGCTTCGCAACCACTCTTCTAGCCAATTTATTACTACACCCCCTGATTCCATGAGCCTTACTTTTTTCAATGAGTCTTTTGTGCGGCACGGTGTCAAACGCTTTTTGAAAATCTAAATACACTACATCAACCGCCCGATGTCTATCGTAAACGTCAACCACGCTTTGAAAAAATTCTAAAAGATTAGTTAAGCAAGATTTGTTTCGCCTAAAACCGTGCTGCGTATTTCTAACCAGATTATGCACTTCTAAGTGTTCGACTATACGATCCCTAATTATTGATTCCAGTAGCTTACCTACAACAGACGTTAAACTGAGTGGCCTATAATTTCCCGCCGCACCTTTATCGCCTTTCTTAAAGATAGGTGTTACGTTTGCTAACTTGAAATTATCTGATACGCACCCCTCAGAAATAGACGCATTAAAAATCTTTGTTAGCGGCACAACAATGCTATCTTTTAATTCTTTTAGTTGTATGGGATATATGGAATCCGGACCCGGTGATTTACGCGTTTTCATTTTATCAATATAGCGCATTACTTCCCCTTCACTAACGACAATATTATCCAAAATATTACCATTATCAAAAGGTATTATCTCTATGACAGTAGGGATATTCGTTACATCTTCTATAGTAAAAACTGACGTAAAAAATTCGTTTAGCAAGGTAGCCATTTCCTTGTTTTCAGAGACTAGATCTCCATTTACATTTTTCAATGGACCTAAGACAGTTTTTACTGGATTTCTATTATTGACCTATTGAAAGAATCGCTTGAGGTTTTCTTTACCGTCACGAGCTATGGAGATTTCAAATTCGCGCTTGGACTTTTTTATTACACTTTTCGCTTCACGCCTGAGAGATATGTACAGGGTGGGCCGTAAGTTTCCATACATAGGAAAATTTAAATTATGGTCTTCACGTGCGTCGGTATTTGGATCAGCAGTTTCCGGATGCTTGGATTGGTCGGCGTGGTCCTGTGGAGTGGCCTCCCAGATCCCCAGATCTCACCCCCCTTGATTTCTATCTTTGGGGGCACTTGAAGGCCATGGTGTATCAGGAAAAGATACGAGACATAAATCATCTAAAGGAACGTATCACCAACGCCATTACAAGCATAACGTCAACTGTGCTAATGCGTGTTCATCAACAGTGGGGAACACGTATTGAAATGTGTTTTCAAAACAATGGCAACCATGTAGAGCATATTATATAAATAAAAATGGTTGTCCATAAAAAAATGTTTATTTTTCCTATGTATGGAAACTTACGGCCCACCCTGTAGTTGTTTCGTAACAACAAATTGTCTTTATCGCACTTATGTTACCTATAAGCCCAATCTTTACTCTTTATAATGTCTCGTACTCTAGAAGTAAACCACAAGGGCTTGTTGTTTACTTTCGCACGCTTAATTTTGTAAGGTACACATTCCTCATTTATAGTCCTAAATACCGTTACGAACGATTCCCACATTAGTTTTGCGTTGGAGTTCCCCATTACGTTTTCCCAATTGACGTGTGAAAATTTATTTCGAAATTTACAAAAGTCTGCGTGCTGGAAGTTATGAATTTTAGTCGAGTTAGTTGGCTTCGAGTGACTTACTGAGAGGACAAACTCCACCATATTGTGATCGCTATTGCTCAATGGTTCTATTACTTGAAGATCAGTAATTAGCCTATCATCCGTAGTTATTACTAAATCTAAAATACTGTCCAACCTCGTAGGTTCCCCAACCTTTTGAATAAGAAAGCTATCCTCGAGAAAATTAACTAAACGATTACCTTCCGCGTCTCCCTGCATTGTATCGTGATTCACGTTGGCGCAATTAAAGTCACCCATAACTAAAGCCTGCTCACTACCGATTATTCTCTTTAGTTCACGATATAACGCTTCGTCCGTATCAGCTGTTTGATTTGGGGGCCTATATATAACCGCAACAAGAAGTTTGAAATCGTTCAATTTAAGTTCTGTTATAGTCGAGTCTATCGGTTCTGGAATTGAGTGCTTTACTTCTATAACGTTCGCAATATTATCTTTGATATACAACATAACACCGCCTCCTCGCCTACCTATTCTGTTTTTAACAAAAAGTCTATAACCTTTAATTTGATACTCCCCTACAAAGTCACGTGTTTCAGTGCTAAGCCACGATTCATTTATCGCAATTAAATCATAGTCTTTACAAGCAATTAAATAAAAAAATTCGTTTATTTTATTTCGTAGGCTAAGAGCATTTAAGGATAGAACCTTCAAATTGTTTGTAATTGCGACACCTTCGCGAGCGCGGGGGAAATTTGTGGAATTTACGCTGGGACCGTTCGGGTTACGGCAGCCTGAAAAGAAGAGACAGTATTATGAAATAGTCTTCCTAAACGCGCAGCTCCAACTTCATTAAGACGAAGCCGATCTTCGAGAAACAAGTCCCTCCTGCCGTAGAAACTGTTCCAAAAATTTGCAAAATGCACCTCCTTCCTGTTGGCAAAGAGACTTTAGGTTATTGTTAATATAGGTCGCCTTGCTGTAGAAATCGCTTCGTTGGATAATTCGAGGAAGTATACTTGTTAAAACAATCTTATTAGTTTTCTCCTTTAATCGCTCTAATAAGTCCCTGTACCTAGCCAGCAGTTCTTCCGATCTAGAATTTAAAACGTTATTAGTACAGACATGAATAACATACGTTGTGTCTTCGGTGGTACCGTCTGTAAAATGGTCAACACTATTAGTTATATCCTCCACCCTTGCACCAGGGTAGCAGTAACGGCGCCTACGACGAGGGTTTCTTCCACAGAATTCCTCGAGCTGCCCTCGAACAATGGAATCGCCAACGAGTCGTATTTCCGGTTCATCAGCATCTTCGAAACCTACAACAGAAAACTTATTGCTTGTTATTACTGGTAGACAGGTCTTTGCTTTTCTCAATGGTGCTCCAGTTCGCACTCGAACGAAGGGTTGGGAACTAGGGGAAGAGAGAGGGCTATTTATATTATTAGTAGAAACTGAGGCAGGAGGGGTCGTAACTGGAGTCTCAAGGGATTCTAATTTTGCCGTCAGCAGCATCACGCTTTCTTCAAGTCTCACCCTGGCCTCCCTCTCACGTTCTAACTCGTTGCTCAGCACTTCCATGCTTGAGCACCACCTGCAAACTAACTGATCATTATTATTAGCCATTGTAAACGCGTAAGCAGCAAATTTCCCTTCACAGCGACTGCAAGTACTTGACGGGGGTGCCATGCTTTTAATTAGTTGAACAACAAAAAAAACAAAAAACGAGCGTTTGGAAATTAATAAATTACAACGTAGGTCTACCACGTGCTTATTGTGCCGTCACCTTCGAAAACCCGCAAAATTGTTCTTGAAACGCAGAAACAGGTTCTTGTAACACAATTTTATGCTAAATGAATATATAATTAAGTTACCGACGACAGAAATGCTATAGAAAAAGTATTAAATGAAACTTATCTGGTCGCTGTTTACTGACTTAATCCTTTTTTTCCCACGGTAGGTGACCCTTTTGGAGGTCAGGTAGTGTGTGAAGGAAAAATGAACCTTAAGAAACCACGATTCTGATAGATTTGAAAAACAACAAAGGCAAACCAAGGGAATTTCAACCTTATGACTGCACGTTTTCTGATTGATTTGAAAACCAAACAAGGCAAGCCACGTTCAGTAGCCTTGGTTTGATAAAATAATATAGTACTGAATAACGTCAATAAATGAAATATATTCGTTAATGAATGATTAGTAGCACGAAGTAATTTAGTTAAGAATGCACGGAAAACTTTTTTTTTTTAAACACTTCAACGAAAACCACTTATTCAATTGATAACACTCGACACTCGATAAAACACGTCTGTTCACAAGGAAAGAGACTGACCAAAAATGGAAAAGACTGACCATATATATATATATATATATCTATTATTATATATATATATATATATATATATATATATATATATATATATATATATGATGAATAAAACCACGAGGGAAAGGAAACACAAAAAGGTGCTCAAGCGCTTTCGTTTAATGACATCCTCAGGAACACTGAGCACCTTTTTGTGTTTCCTTTCCTTCGTGGTTTTATTCATCATAAATATTTTTCACGTGTTACTTTCGTGAAATAATTTTCATATATATATATATATATATATATATATATATATAATATATATATATATATGTATATATATGTAATAATATATATATATATATTATATATATATATTATATATATATATAGGGTGTTTGAAAACTTTCTGTACAAATTGTAATGGGGGATAGGCAACACCAAGACAAACCCTTTCGTCTATAAGTGTATGTCCGCTGACGTCACCATTCGGCGCGAGAGGGCGCCGCTGCAATTGGCTAAAAGGTGAAGTGGGCTAGACTCGCGCTTGCCGCGGGCATTCTTAAATCGGACGTAGTACGCGTAACATGGAGCGCTTCACGACTGCTGAGATGGCTGACATGCATATGGTTTATGGGGCTGCCAATGGAAACGGAAGAGCTGCTGTGAGGTTGTACCGACAGCGCTTCACAAACAGACGTGTGCCAAACCACCAAACGTTTGCGCATTTGCATCGGCGACTGCGAGAAACTGGAACATTCCATGCAAACATGCATGACAGTGGTCGGGAGAGAAACGTGCGCACTCCTGACATGGAAGAAGAAATCCTACGGCGATTTGAGGACAATCCAAGCGCAAGCACGCGAGGTGTTGCACGTATCCTCGGTGTGAACCACGACCTGGTCTGGAGAGTGTTGCACGAGCAGCAGTTACATCCGTTTCATCGTTAGAGAGTCCAGGCATTACAACGTCGGGATTACCCTCTTCGTGTGGAATTCGCAAGCTGGTTTCTGCAGCAGACAGCGGTGCAGCCTAATTTTCCAGCTTATGTGCTGTTCTCAGATGAGGCCTGCTTCACACGTGAGGGTGTGTTTAAGATGCACAATTCTCACGTGTGGGCGCACGCAAATCCACATGCTACACGGGTGCATGCTCATCAAGAACGGTTCGCCGTCATTGTTTGGGCGGGTATTGTCCATGGCAAGTTAATTGGGCCGTACCTGCTGCCTGCCCGACTCGACGGGCGGGTTTATCGGATATTTCTTGAAGAAACGTTGCCGGAACTGCTGGAAGATGTTGACGTGGCTATTCGTAAAAGAATGTGGTTTCAACACGACGGGGCCCCAGCACACTCCAGCAACGATGTGCGGGATTATCTGAACGCCACTTTTGGGGACCGATGGATAGGCCGGGGTGGGCCCGTAGCCTGGCCACCGAGATCGCCCGATTTAACATGCCTCGATTTCTTCCTGTGGGGACACATGAAGAACCTCGTGTACGAGACTCCCATTTACTCAGAAGAAGACCTCGTAGCAAGAATCGCTGTCGCCGCTGGAACTGTTCCCGAAATGCCGGGAATCTTTCGACGTGTACGTCTGTCAATGCTTCGACGCTGTCGGGCATGCATTGATGCTACCGGTCGCAACTTTCAGCACCTTCTTTAAATAAACATGCCTTCTTTAAATAAACATGTTACGCGTACTACGTCCGATTTAAGAATGCCCGCGGCAAGCGCGAGTCTAGCCCACTTCACCTTTTAGCCAATTGCAGCGGCGCCCTTTCGCGCCGAATGGTGACGTCAGCGGACATACACTTATAGACGAAAAGGGTTTGTCTTGGTGTGGCCTATCCCCCATTACAATTTGTACAGAAAGTTTCAAACACCCTGTATATATAAAATATATATATATATATATGTATAAAAATATATAAAATATAATATAAAATATATATATATATAATAAAAAATATATATATATATAAATTATATATATAAAATTTTTATATATATAATATATATTAATAATATATATATATAATATAACATATATATATATATATATATATATATATATATATATACATATATATATATATATATATATATATATATATATATATATATAAATATATATAATACATAATATATATATATAATACATTTATATAATATATATATATATATCACCATATAATATATGTATAATATATATATATACATATATATATATATATATATATATATATATAATATACATATATACATATTATATAATATATGCATATAACTGCAATGACCGCGCTATTCATATATATATATATATAGATAATACATATATGTTTATATATATAGATAATATATATGTATATATATATATATATATATAATAGGTATATGTATATATATATATATAAAATATAAATATATAAATATATGTATTTATATAATATAAATATATCTATAAAATATATATATATATATATATATACATATATATATATACAGGGCGTCCCAAAAAAATGCATACACACTTTAACAGCTGATAGCTCAATTGATGTTTCTTTCTTTCCAAGTTAAACCAATTAGAATTAATAATGGCAGTCAGACTAAGCTTTGAACAAAGGAAATTCATTCTAAAATGCTACTGGAAGTGTGAAAACGCAGTTGAAGTGCAAAGACAGTTTAGGAGGGAGTTTCAAACAGATCCACCAACGCGACTTACCATCACTCGAATTAGAGATAAGTTTGAGCCGATGGAACTGTTCAGAATGTCCACAAGAAGCGTTCCGGAAGGACCACGGACATCGACAAGCCCCACAAAGCAAGAAAGAGTACTGGAAACGTATCACCAAAGTCCAAGAAAATCTGTGCGGCAAGCGAGTCGTGAGGTAGGAATTTCAGAATCGTCTGTACAACGCATTTTGAAGCGCTGTCAATGGAAAAGTTACATTCCAAGATTAGTCCATGCTATTAATGAAGATGATCCGGACCGAAGAGTGGAGTATTGCGAGTGGTACTTGGCACGATGTGGATGTGGATTGGACGAAGGGGTTCGTAGAATACCCTCCGCGTTCACCAGATCCCACACCACTAGACTTTTTATGGGGATACTTAAAAGACAAAGTCTACGCTATAAAACCTGCAACAGTCGCTGAATTGAGAGCAGCCATTGAACGAGAATGCACACAAATACCAAACGAAATGTGTTCGTGATGTTTGCGATTCCATTGCTTCGCGTTATCAGCAGTGCCTGGACCAGAACGGACGTCGGTTTGAAAACAGGCGTTGACGAAACAATTAAATAATGTCTGTAGATTCTATTACATTTTGAAAATGAAATGTATTTTAATAAAACACTGCCTTTATAAGTATTTAAAGTGTGTATACATTTTTTTGGGACGCCCTGATATATTGATATATATATTATATATAATATATATATATATATATAAATATTTATATAAATATAATATTATATATATATATATATATATATATATATATATATATATATTATATATATAATGTTTCAGACCAACAAAGACCCTAGGATCACTCATGGCCGATCTGATCACCTAACTGTGTTCGTAATTGTGTACAGTATTGTGCATGTCCTCCGTAATGGCGGAGGAGACCTACAATTTTACGTGGGTTGGGTTCCGAACCACAAACAACATAAATTTTTTTATATATAATATAAATATATATATATATAATAATATATAATATATATATATATATATATATATATATATATATATATATATAAATATATATATTATATATATATATATATATATATATAATATATATATATGTAATGTATATTTTATATATATATAGTGGTGGTGGTGTAGTGGTTAGCGGCCGACTACGATCCCATCTCCAGGGTTCGAGATCCGACGGCAGCTGGCGCGCAGCAAACCCCAGCTGTTCATCCTTCCACACAATAAAGAAAGTGGTTGGTAGATAAATGGGTACCCTAGGTGGCCTAGTGGGTAAGACTTTGGGCTGCTTATGGGGCGTGTTTCGGTTTCCACGTTAAACTGTAGGTCTACGGTGGAATGAAAAGCCTGACCTTCGTCAGAATGAACAATTCGGGCGGAAGCTAAACACAGGTTTTATATATATATATATATATATATATATAAATGTAAAAATGAAATGAATAATCAATATTCATTTTTTACATAAGAACCAAAATCGCTTAACGCGAGTTTGGATAATAATTTTACTTGTAGCTTCCTTTTTTTTGTTCGTGTCACAACCCTACGATCTACCATATCTATGGTTTAGTCGTATCCATTTTCCATTTGTTATAGAAGTTATTATAATTAATTACACTGGGCAACACGTATTTTATTGAATGATATCTGACACTTGATTCTATGTAATTTGGGTGCGCTGAATACGAATTTCAACTCGGTTTGGCTCTATCAGGTCCTGATTCTTGTCGACAGCCTATGTGCCATTTTCCAGATTTTTCAAATTAGGACTAAAAAATTAAGTCATGTGTTAAATTTTTTTTTCAAGTTTCATGAATACAAGCAGTTCAAACTACAGTAAAATTACATTATAACGATAGAAATGACTTAAAATAAAAAAACAAACAGATATGAAGCTTTCACTGTGGCAAAAAGTTTCTTTTGTAAGACTTTCTAGCGTATTTGCTTGTTGATGGCAGGTCTCTTTTCAAGCACCAGCAGTAATCAGCCATCATGTGGGAATCCCAGCGGCCTTGGTACCGTTCCTCCATAATTTTGATATCTTGGTGGAATCTCTCCCCTTGTTCGTCACTTACATCACCTAAATTACTTGGAAATTGGTCAAGATGGCTATTAAAAAAATGCATTTTTATGCTCATACTGCAACCTAACTCTTTGTAGTCCCTTAAAAGTTTTTTTACGATTTCTTCGTAGTTATCTGCCCTATAATTGCCTAAAACGTTTTCTATCAAGTCCACGAATGAGAACCAGCCATTTTTTCGCGTTCATTCATGACATTAGGAAAATTGCTGTCTTTAATCATTGTTCTTATTTGTGGACCGTCGAAAATTCCCGCCTTGATTTTTCATAACTTAAACTTGGAAATTTTGAAGTTATGTATTTGAAACACTCGCCGTTCGTATCTAAAGCTTTTACATATTGTTTAATGAGGCCTAGTTTTATATGCAGAGGAGGAAATATGATTTATCTCTGCTCACTAAAGGGGGATTAATTACGTTTTTTTCTCCGACAGTAAGTGATGTTCGTGCTGGCCAGATTTGTTTGAAATAATGTTCTTCCTTGGCTCTGCTGTCCCATAAGCAAAGGAAGCAGGGATATTTAGTATACCCTCCTTGTTGTCCTAGCAGAAAATTAACCATTTTAAGTCAACACATATGATCCACTCGTGCTCCCTATATTTGATAAGATTTAAACCTTTTCTATATGTTCATACTTTTCTTTTAATTTTGTTGAGTGCCCAATCGGTATCGAGCCGTATAGATTGCCATTATGCAACAACACACACTTAAGACTTCTTTTCGAACTGTCTAAAAACAAGCGGCAATCATTTGCATCGTAAGACTCAACCCCATCTTCTTTAACAAACCAACTATGTCGCAGCAATATACTAAACTATCCTCTGTTCTAAAATATTTAACAAGTTCTTCTTCTCTTTTCTGTAAAATGAAATGTATGTGTTTGAAGTAAGCAAGTTTTTCTCTTTAAGTCTTGAAGCTAAAATTTCCGCAGCCTTTTTTGGCAAATTTAGATCCCTTACAAGATCATTCAACTCGGCCTGGTTAAACTTTTGCGGATCGTTTTGACTTTCAAATACGCTGGGGGTCAAAATCGGTGTCTGACTCCTCAAAGTGCATAACAATATTTTCAGGAACATCTTCAACTAATCTTGAGTTGGCAGACCCTTAAATTTTGGAATGGGGATCTCATTTGAATGTAGCACAGGTCGTATCGCGGTGTCGAAATTTGGGTACTCGATACAATGTTTATTTTTCTTAGTGAAGCCGAAGTCTGACAAAGCAAAGGTAGCAATCGGTCTCGTGGTTAGTAGGCTCTCGCCACACCTGATATGGAAAAAAAATTGTAAAGCGTTAACAAAAGCGACGAAAGACTTGTTTTTATGAATTTTATCAAAAGTTATCACCCAAACATTTAACATTTCTATGTGTTTCAACCTTATGCAATATTTGAGATTCTATAAACATTTTCTGTAAATTTTTGTTTATGTACCTAAGTTACAATTACATTTAGGTAAGTTACAGTATATAGTGATTAAATTACGTAGTTTTATGAAATCATAAACTTACCATCGGAACTCCAAAAGGTATTTTTGAATCCGAACCCTTCGTCCAATGTCGCAGTCTTTCAATGCATATAGTGCAGGCTTTATGTGGAGCCCACGATTTATCTTGGTCCCCCAGTTTTATGCCAAAATAAGCTAAGTAAGCTCTTTTACGAAGTCAGTTATATTGCTCGTTGATGGGAAGTGTAAAATTTCCACATATATAACAGAAGGAATCAGGGTTGTTTTGCATTTGAACTTTCTAGTGCTTGATGACATATTGCTTGATTGTTCTGCCAATTTGTAAAGGTATTTAAAGCCCTTAATTCATATAAATTTAAGAAAATCTGAAATATAAACACAAAAATTAGTTTAAATAGGTACTTATTATGAAATAGGTACTTACAATCTATGAAATTAAACTAGAAACACGGATGAGTAGGTACAATATAAATTACGTCTAATTAAATCAACTATATTAAATCACGATGACAAAATTACTCACTAAATCATATGCCAATTCAAAATTATGTTAATGCCCAAACTTAATTAACTAACTCAACTGATGACTGACTGACTGACTGATTGAATTGACTGATTAACTCTGGAAACGAGTCGCTTTTATATATTTTAGTTGTCCCTCTAGAATACTCTACAGAGAACAGAACGCTCGAGAAAATTTTAGAATTCTATGATATTTTTAGCTTAATTTACTAATATTAAAATGGGTTAAAAATGACAAAATTAAAAATATTTTTAGGGTGTACATATAAAAATATACATAATACAACAATACCATAACAATAGGTACAAATACCTAGATAAAAACCTAGTTGCATAATGTGTAACTGCAAAAAAGACTTAGCGAGTATTGAGAAAAAACCTTTTTATGAATACGACGAAAGAGGAGGGGTGTTGAGCAAAATCAGGACCTGATAGAGCAAAACCGAGTAAAAATTCGTGCTCAGCGCACCCAAATTACCTAGAACTAACTGTCAAATCTAATTCAATAGACAAAAAGTTGAAATTTGTTCCCGTGTTATGATTGTCTTGCATCTCACCCTCGACCCTAGATTATGCATATAACAGGATAATGATTTGTACTATACGTACAAATTCAATAACTATGACGTCATAAAGTAACTTAATTCTCTTCACGTTTTCCATACCTTGAACACTGAATCACGTGTTTAGCATTTGGACAGCTTCCGTATTGAATGTATGGTAAATTCTTTAATAATAATAATAATAATAATAATAAAAAGAAAAAAATTCATTCTCTATACATCATTATTTATGTTGTTTCCTACCTATTGTCTACTGATACCTATCAACCTATCAGTCCATATTTTACGCGCGTCTATATTACGCACACAACCTATTCTGTTACTTACATGTAAAATACGTCCACATGTATTTTTTCATTTTTCTTTTAAGTGCGTTCACCCCTCACAAGATATTCATAAATGCTTGGGTAGGTAAGTGGTCGAATTCGCGAATCACTGCAAAAATCGAACGTTTCTAAGATAAACAACATCTTTCGCTCTGATCCAAATTTATAACATATTATAATGTAATATAACATATTATGTTGTATATAAATTATCTTGTCATGTCTCATGTACTTGTGTTGTACTAATAACCATATATAATAACCATATAATATAACCATATAATATAACCATATAATATAACCATATATTATAACCATATATTATAACCATATATTATAACCATATATAAATATATAAAAACACTGTAAGAATGGTAAACGACGTAATGTACTTCAATGAAACTATAATTGAATGTAATGACTTTATATATAATGTAAGAATGTACTTTAATAGAACTGTAAGGGACAATCATAAGCGAATGGGAAGTAATCCATAATCGCAATCATAATTTTAATAAACCCAAACGAAAATGTACTCAGTCGTGTACTTCAATTGTACTTATGTACGACTATGAAATGATATCGCCTTCAGAAATGAAGATTCGGCAAAAAAAATAAGATTAGTTTTTATTTTTATTTATTTTTTAAACTTTTATTTGGAATCTTTCAAACATCTGATCGTGTTTAAAAGGGGGGGGAACTTAACCTCCAACTTCCGTCCCCCAATATTCAGGCTTATATTATACATGTATTTGTAAAATGAACGACACTTCATTACGGCTCTCTGCTTTGGTCACTGCTAAGACTCCCTTGTTAGCAGCTTCGCTGCGGGGAGGGGGCAGAGGCCCCTTGCCTCCTTAACTTTTTTTAGATTCCGGCCTGAGCCATGGTCGAAAGAGGTCGAACCTCTACCCCTGTAAAATTCAGACCACTACCTGTAAATTTTTAAGAAGAAAATTACAGTAAGAGAAACTTTTTATTTTCCCCTTCGAGCCGTGCTCTCTTCAGAAGAACTTAGTCAGTAAAGTCGATAAGTTATAAAAGAAAAGTCGATAATTTTAGTACCAAGAGAAAGTATCAGAGTATTATAGAAAGAGAAGAATTAACAGAGTGTCGAACCCATAAAGCAAGAGAAAAGAATTAGAAAGTTATAGAAGAAAAGTATATAGAAGAAATATCCGTTGCTGCATCCTAACTAGAACCCCCGTCAATTCGAACCACCCAGGGCCATAGACGGAGGGGTTAACAGAGTGGCGACCCTATAGCCAGGATAAATACATAGAAGAAGCAAGAGTTTAAACATTTGGAGACCCTACTACCAAGTTTTTAAGAAGAAGAATATTTTAAGAAGAAGAATATTTTAAGAAGAAGAATATTTTAAGAAGAATATTTTAAGAAGAAGAATATTTTTAGAAGAAGATTTTTAGAAGAGGATTTTAACACGTGGCCACTCTTTGGCCAAGATAGAAATTACCCTGCATCAGGATAAAACCAGTTGACCGGCGTGTCACGACTTCTAGTTCGTAACATCCACCCTTGAACCGGTGGGTCACGACTCCAAGTTCTCCACGCCTAGTTTTCATCGAAGAAGAAGTAGCCAGCAAGACACGTCTTCAGGACACGTCAAGGATTTCGCCTAGAAATTTTGTTAAGTACAGTTTTTTTTTTTTAAGAAATTTATAAACACTTGAAAAGTCAGTATTATTAACAGTTAATAATGAGTATCAAGTCAGAATTTACAAGAAACACAGTGAACATTTCAGACACCAGTGATACATTTTTTTTAGTGAAACTAATTTTCACAGAGTTAAAAGTCAGAGAGTTAAAAGCCAGAGTTAAAAGTCAGAGTTATTTTCACTATTATATTCAGTATAGAATAATTTTATTTTATGTACCAAACATAATAATACCGTACCTTCGCGTACATTCGAGTGAAATGTTGTTTACATTTTTTATTTTGTTTACAATTTTTTTCAAATTATTGAATTGAATTGACTTGCAAATTAAGAAAGAGAGAGTTTATAGAGAGTTTATCGTTTATAGAGATACTTGATAGCAGTTCAAGTAAGTCGGTTGCACCAAGAGGGACAACCGCCCCAGAGATTTATAGAAATACTTGATAAGAGTTCAAGTCAGAAGGTTGCATCCAGAGGGATAACCGTCCCAGAGATTTATAGAAATACTTGATAGCAGTTCAAGTTAGAAGGTTGCGTCCAGAGGGACAACCGTCCCAGAGATTATGGAAGTACTTCATAGAAGTTCAAGTCAGTTCAAGTCAGTTTTGAAGTCAGTTTCAGTCAGTTTTGAAGTTAGTTTCAAGTCTCAGTTTTCAAGTCCCAAGTCATTTCAGTGCAGTCAATTGAATTCAACTTTTTCTTTGTAGTTTAAGAAAATTTAATTTAAGAATTTAATTGAACCTTTCTTTTTGTTGCAAAAGAAAATTAAATTCAACCTGAATTGACCGGTTTGCGTCTTTAGTTAACCTTTTTTTTTGTTTGTAAGAAGAAAATTGAATGATTTGTCTTTTCTTTTCATGCCATTGTTGCGTATATAAATATATAGTTATGTATTTTATTATTTGTAACCAAAACCGTTTTTACAAAGGTTGTAACGATTTTGATAATTATTGTAATGTATATGAGGAACATGCCGTCCCTCCATTTTGTTTGAACTCCTTTAATTTTTGTTCTAGTAGTGTGACAAGCAATTTCTTTTCCTTTTAAAAAAAAACAAAAAAACGAAAAGACGTAATTGTCAATTTCAGACATATACCCCCGCTTAGTCACGCAATCCCTCCGAATGCAGTACTCCAAACTTTGTTTTTTTATTTTATTTTATTTTAACACCAACAACCCCAGTTGAATACAGTGTCAACCAGAGACATGGTTCAACCATGGTTAATTCCTCTTTGGTACTGTGGAACATAACCTCAATTTAGGTTTTTTTTTTTTATATTTTTAAGAATACTATAAAATTAATGTTTAGCTCATTAAAATGCATAGTTGATTTCTATTTTTAATTTGTATTTTTCATTTCTTTGTTCAATTAATCGTGAGTAATTGTCCTTAAATTTAGAATTTTATAATAATTGACCTTGAGCTTAAAGGATTTTATAATAATAATAATAATAATAATAATAATAACAATAATAATAACAATAATTGACTTAAACTTAAACAAGATTTTACAACCCTAAACCAATCTTAAATTATTATATATTATTTTTAAACTTTGTTAATTCTAAAACCTTCCAAATCCCTACACATATACACACATGTATGCACACTATATATACTATATATGCAAAGCTTATGCTAAAATCATTGGATATCACAATAAACTATTTCATTGCGTGTAAATGCTAACTATGTAATTTAATCTTAATCATTTTTGCTTTCTAATATGTCTTGCTCATGCATTTATTCAGTTAATTTAACAATCCTCTCAGCTAATCTGTCCCTCAAAATTATAATATACACACTTTGTACCTAGTACACACAAATACACACTAGACCACAGGTCTATACATCATCCATTACGTAATTCGATTTTTTACCTACAATAGTCAATGAAATTAGATATAGACTGTACAATCAGGGTAACTTTGAAAAATAATTTATATTTTTCCCTTTTCCCTACTATTCATTATGCATGTAATTTTTTCCACAGAAAAATAAAATTTTGTTAAAAAAATTAACAATATCATTCTTTGTCTAACTTAATTGTTTGTCTAAATTAACGTATTAATCCTTTTATTCTGTTTGCATAAAATTAAAGTTTTAATCTTTGAATTTTTATATTTTATAATAGCCCTCTAAGCAAGTGTCACGTTAAAGATTTGATTACTCCGCATTGTACCCAACCACCCGAACTCACTTATTCTGTATAAAAATTTGTAATGTAAAGAAAAATTCGTAATCTAACTTCAATTAGTTAGGATGTTATTTTCTCATTTGTATTGTATTAATTGTACCCTATCATATTATTGTATACATATTTTAAAGGGGAGAGCAATGTAAAAATGAACAATGAATAATCAATATTCATTTTTACATAAGAACCAAAATCGCTTAACGCGAGTTTGGATAAAAATTTTATTGGTAGCTTTCTATTTTCGTTTGTGTCACAACCCTACGATCTACCATTTGTATGGTTTAGTCGTATCCATTTTCCATTTGTTATAGAATTTATTATAATTAATTATGATTGTCTTGCATCTCACCCTTGACCCTGGACTATGCATACACATTGCATATAACAGGATTGAAACCCGTAGTTGTACTTCTTAGTCATTAATACCCACTCTTTGTCTCTAATTCGTTCTTGTAAATCTTCCTAATAATGATTTGTACTATACGTACAAATTCAATAACTATGACGTCATATTTCCCCGTCATTAATTTCCCTTCATCATATCTCTAGTATGCAATGTATGAAAATTCTTTAACATCATAATAAAAACTGTACACTCTATACAAGTCATTATTTATATGTTATGTAGTATAAATATAACTATTATTCGACCATATCCCCACCCCCACATACGTCCATATCTAATCTTGACCATTATCCATGTCAATTTTATTAAATATTAATTTTGCTCGTGAAATGCAAAACTTTATGCATTCGTTCGAAAACGCACAAATACGTTCTAGTATTATTTTTTTATTATTTTTTTTTCAAG
>JAJOZX010000098.1:975000-1010000 GCA_023014485.1 Bathynomus jamesi | reverse complement strand
CGTGATTCAGTGTTCAAGGTATGGAAACCGTAAAGGAAATTTAAGTTATTTTATGACGTCATACTGTATAAGTCATTATTGTGAGGATTTAAAAGAAACGAATTAGAGACAAGGAGTGGGTATTAAGGACTAAAAAGTACAACTACGGGTTCCAATCCTGTTATATGCAATGTGTATGCCTAATCAAGGGAAGAGAGTGAGATGCAAGACAATCATAATTAATTATAATAAATTCTTTAACAAATGAAAAATGGAAAATGGATTAGAGTAAACCATAGAAATGGTAGATCGTAAGGTTGTGACAAACAAAAATAGCGACAAATAAAATTTTTATAAAAAATCGCATCAGGCGATTTTGGTTCCTCTTGTAAAAATGAATATGGGTTATTCATTGTTCATTTATATATATAATATATATATATATATAATATATTTATATATATATATATATATATATATATATATAATATATATACACATATATATATAATATAATATATATATATATACATATTATTATATAGTATAATATATATATATATAATATATAATATATATATATATATATATATATATATATATATATATAAATTATATATATATATATATAAATATATATATATATATATATATATATATATATATATATGCAAATAAACTGCAATGACCGCGCAGTATATAAATGAATAGAAACGACATAAGTATTAAGGAACGTTTCTGCACACGAGGAGGAGAGATAACGAAATAATGAAAAATGAGGCGAACCGCCGACCGGCAATTGGAAGGCCCTGGGTTCGTTTCCCAGGCGGTTCGCCTCATTTTTCATTATTTCGTTATCTCTCCTCCTCGTGTGCAGAAACGTTCCTTAATACTTATGTCGTTTCTATTCATATATATATATATATATTAGTGATGGGACGATGCATCGCAATCGCAATCGCGATACAATCGCACATTTTTTACAATCGCAATCGCAATTGCAATCGCATTTAATGATTGCGATTGTTCCGATTGTGAACAAAAGATTATATCTCTAAAAAAGTTGCTATGAAAGCTGCTTTTTCATGCGTACTTAAAGGAAAGTTTAGCTAACAACAATACGGAATAATAAATAAATAATAAATAAGTCAAAAACAGAAATGAAAACGGGTTGCGAATTAGTTGAAAACAGAATAAAAAATTGGTTTAATAATAAAAATAAGTACCAGTATCAAAAAAATCACGGATGGAGTTGGTGAAGCCATTGGTTGAAACTGGACTTTCCTCACAGACTGAAGCAGGAGCTACATCAATACTTAACTCCCTGACTGAGGTAGGTAACACGTTTAGGTATATTTAAAGCATAAATGAGCGTTATGTGAGGCTAAAGCTAAAACATCGCAATCGCAATCGCGCGCTTTTCAAATTCTGACAATAGCAATCGCAATCGCAACAGCGATTGTATGAAATATGACAATCGTCCCATCACTAATATATACCTTACAACCTTACAAAGGTTCCGCGCGATGACTTCTCATTTCGCGAAGGTCAAGCTTGTCGCCCCTCCTCTCGAGTTGGCCTGGTGAAGTAGTGAGTTGGATTCTTGCGCTCTCCACCTCACATAGCCAGGTACGCCCGGCTTATCGGGGATTGTTCTGAGCCAGGCGTCTAGTCTTCTTTTGAAGATTTCCACTGCAACTCCCTTCGTGTTTCTTAGGTCTTTGGGCAACTGATTAAACAGTTTTGGTCCTCTCACTACAAAACTATTTTCTTTCAGGGTTAAGGATGTTCCCTGTCTCGCCTTCAATTTGGGAATATGACACAGTCTACCGCTTCTACTTTCCACCGTTGTTTGGGGAGTTATGGGATTCAGAGTAAGATTAGGGACTAGTTTCTCCATTATTTTCCAAGTGTAAATAATGGTGTATCTCTCTCTTCTCCTTTCCAGTGAATATAGGTCTAGTTCTCGTAACCTTTCCCAGTAATTTAGTTCTTTGCACCCATTGATCTTGGCTGTGAAGCTTCTTTGGATCCCCTCCAGCTGTCTAATGTCTTCTTTTTTATATGGGGATGTTAGGACCGAGCAGTATTCCAATTTGGGTATTATCAGTGTTTTCAGTAGAGGAATCATTACATTCCTATCCCTTCGTTTAAAGCAGGGGTGGGGAACCTGCGGCCTTTTGGGGTACTAGTTGCGGCCTTCTGCCTATTTCACATTCAGAATTCATACCGTACGATAATGGACAGCAACTGATACCCCTGTAGGGCTTTAGGTTATTTCATTAGATCATGGTTTCAGCTTCACTGCTTCTTACACATACAAGCCTTCTTTATGGCTTGAACAATAGGAAATATGGCAACGCTGCCAGTTGAAGCTGGCAGCGTTGCCTTACGGCTTACGACCTTACCTATCAACGATCAACTCGACTGGCTGACTGGATGACAGTTACTGACGATTCTCCGATAGTGACACGCACGCTTGTTTCCTTTAAAACTGTAAATCTTTGATCAATTCGTGTACCATTTTTATTTAAAAATCTTCTGGTACCCTAATCATTTCAAAAACTGTGAAAAGAAAATTAAAGGAAGAGAACAGAGTATTCCATGAAGAATAGGAATTGCAGTATTTCATAGTTGCTGAGAAAGATAAAATGATGTGTTTGCTCTGCAACGCCATAATTGCAACAGTGAAGCAATACAATGCATATCAGCATTATGCAACTCATAAGAACCACAAGTATGCTATATTGGAAGGAGAACCCCGAAAGTCTGCACTTACGAAGATGAAACTTCAAAAGCAGCAACAAGGCAAAATGACCTGAATATTTCTTTGCAAGGTAAAACTAAATCCATATATGAAATGTGGAAAAAAATCCAGGCTTTTCGAAGGAAGCTGCGCTTTTTCAAAAATATCCTTACCCGATCGGAACTTTTAGCTGAACACTTCCCTGAACTGGGAAAGGTAATTGATGAAGAAGATACAAGCAAATCATTAAGGGAATGCGATGTGAAAGAATACACAGCTGTCCTAGACTCCCTGATTGAAGAATACGATGAAGGATTTGAAGATTTTGAGAAACATTACTTCACACTGAAACTGGCTTTCCAACCACACTTGGTTGATGTCTCCAAAGCACCTGAAGATTTACAGATGGAGTTGATTGAGCTATTAGAAGATAATATCCTTAAGTCTCTATTTGATACTAAGAAGGATCCTGTTGAAATATGGAAAAATGCCGTTGAATACCCACGTCTGTGCCAACATGCTCGTCGAATGTTGTCTTGTTTCGGCACAACCTACTGTTGTGAATCAACGTTTTTGTATGTGACTCAAATCGAAACGCGCTTGAGATCTCAGATGACGAATATTCACCTGTAGGACCAACTAAAACTACGGTCAACGATGTTGGAACCAAATGTACGACTCCTGTCCAGCAATAAGCAGTCACAAAAAAGTCATTAAATGGTTTATCACTTTTTCACATAATATTGACATCATTTCACTTAATATCATTTTTCACTTAATATTAGTTCTATTGTCAATTATTCCCCCCCCCCCCCCCCCAAATAAATGCACTTGCTGAATTTTTTATTTATTATAAAAACCCTCACGTATTATCAAGTTTGATTTAAAATTAGTAAATATGTAGATTGTAGACTAAAATATGACATTTTGTTGTACTGTATATGTTAAATTCTCAGCATGCGGCCTAATAGGGTCTTGGTTAAATGAAATGCCGCCTTCCAATGAAAAAAGGTTCCCCACCCCTGGTTTAAAGGTTCTCAATATCTGACCCGTTATTCTCTTTGCTCTGTTTACTGCTATCTTATTTTGTGTTTCAAATTTCGGATCATCTGTCATTACAACCCCTAAATATTTTGCTCTGGAATTTCTCTGAATTTCCTGTCCATTTGGGGTATAATATTCCTTGGACTTTAGGGCTTCTCTTTTTCCGTACCGTAATAGCTGAAATTTCTTGGTGTTAAACTTCATATATATGCAGGGTGTACATAAAGTCAGGATCTATTTTTGTGAAGCACTTGGAAATTATATGGAATTCAATCATAAAATGATAAAGTGGTAACATTTATTAAATAATTAAGAGTAGGATTCGACGTGACGCCCATCAGTATCCCTGCACAGCTCAAATCGTTCCGCAGCATTTCTAAACACATTCTGGAGCATTTGCGGGGTTATGTTATCTGCAGCAGTTCGTATACGTGTACGTAAGTTTTCAAGACTCGTAATCTTCGTCTGATAGACGTGCGATTTGATAAAGCCCCATGCAAAGAAATCTAAAGGGGTTAAATCTGGTGATCTCGCTGGCCAAGTTCTGTTGCTTCCGCGTCCGATCCAGCGATTTGGAAAACATCCATTTAGATAATCCTGAACAATTTTGGCATAGTGACAAGGAGCACCATCATGTTGATAGACGACGGTACTAACAATCCAATCCCCGTCGTCTATCAACATGATGGTGCTCCTTGTCACTATGCCAAAATTGTTCAGGATTATCTAAATGGACGTTTTCCAAATCGCTGGATCGGAAGCGGAAGCAACAGACCTTGGCCAGCGAGATCACCAGATGTAACCCCTTTCGATTTCTTTGCATGGGGCTTTATCAAATCGCACGTCTATCAGACGAAGATTACGAGTCTTGAAAACTTACGTACACGTATACGAACTGCTGCAGATAACATAACCCTGCAAATGCTCCAGAATGTGTTTAGAAATGCTGCGGAACGATTTGAGCTGTGCAGGGATACTGATGGGCGTCACGTCGAATCCTACTCTTAATTATTTAATAAATGTTACCACTTTATCATTTTATGATTGAATTCCATATAATTTCCAAGTGCTTCACAAAAATAGATCCTGACTTTATGTACACCTTGTATATAAATAATATATATAAATAAATAAATATATATATATATATAAAATAATATATATATAAAATCAATATATATATATATAATATATATAATATATATATATATATAAATCAATATATATATATATATATATATATATATATATATATATATAAATAAAGAATATATAAATATATATATAAATAAATATATAAATATATATATAGATAAATATATAAATATATATAAATAAATATATATAAATAAATATATATATATAAATATATAATATATATATAAATAAATATATGTTATATATATAAATAAATATATATATATATAAAAATATATATATATATATATATATATATATATATATATATATATATATATATATTATAAATATATATATATATATAAAAATATATAATATATATAAATATTAATATATATATATATATATATAAAATATATATAAATATATATATAAATATATTAACAATAACCTAAAGTCTCTTTGCCAACAGGAAGGAGTGCATTTTGAGAATTTTTGGAACAGTTTCTGCGGCAGGAGGGACTTGTTCCTCGAGATGGACTTCATCTTAATGACGTAGGAGCTGCGCGTTTAGGAAGACTATTTCATAATACTGTCTCTTCTTTTCAGGCTGCCGTAACTCGAACGGTCCCAGCGTAAATTCCATAAATTTCCACTGCGCTCGCGAAGTTGTCGCAATTACAAACAATTTGAAGGTTCTATCCTTAAATGCTCGTAGCCTACGAAATAAAATAAACGAATTTTTTTCTTTAATTGCTTGTAAAGACTATGATATAATTGCGATAAATGAATCGTGGCTTAGCACTGAAACTCGTGACTTTGTAGGGGAGTATCAAATTAAAGGTTATAGACTTTTTGTTAAAAACAGAATAGGTAGGCGAGGAGGCGGTGTTATGTTGTATATCAAAGATAATAGCGAACGTTATAGAAGTAAAGCACACAATTCCAGAACCGATAGATTCGACTATAGCAGAACTTAAATTGAACGATTTCAAACTTGTTGTTGCGGTTATATATAGGCCCCCTAATCAAACAGCTGATACGGACGAAGCGTTATATCGTGAACTAAAGCGAATAATCGGTAGTGAGCAGGCTTTAGTTATGGGTGACTTTAATTGCGCAACGTAAATTACGATACAATGCAGGGAGACGCGGAAGGTAATCGTTTAGTTAATTTTCTCGAGGATAGCTTTCTTATTCAAAAGGTTGGGGAACCTACGAGGTTGGACAGTATTTTAGATTTAGTAATAACTACGGATGATAGGCTAATTACTGATCTTCAATAATAGAACCGTTGGCAATAGCGATCACAATATGGTAGAGTTTGTCCTCTCAGTAAGTCACTCGAAACCAGCTAACTCGACGAAAATTCCTAACTTCCAGCACGCAGACTTTAGTAAATTTCGAAATAAATTGTCACACGTCAATTGGGAAAACGTGATGGGGAACTCCAACGCAAAACTAATGTGGGAATCGTTCGAAACAGTATTTAGGACTATAAATGAGGAATGTGTACCGTACAAAATTAAGCGTGCGAAAGTAAACAACAAGCCCTTGTGGTTTACTTCTAGAGTAGGAGACATTATAAAGAGTAGAGATAGGGCTTATAGGCGCTACATAAGTGCGATAAAGACAATTTGTGTTACGAAACAACTACATATCTCTAAGGCGTGAAGCGAAAAGTGTAATAAAAAAGTCCAAGCGCGAATTTGAAATCTCCATAGCTCGTGACGGTAAAGAAAACCCCAAGCGATTCTTTCAATACGTCAATAATAGAAATCCAGTAAAAAGCGTCTTGGGGCCTTTGAAAAATCTAAACGGAGATCTAGTTTCTGAAAACAAGGAAATGGCTACCTTGCTAAACGAATTTTTTACGTCAGTTTTTACTATAGAAGATGTAACAAATATCCCTACGGTCAGACATAATACCTTTGATAATGGTAATATTTTGGATAATATGGTTAGTGAAGGGGAGGTAACGCGCTATATTGATAAAATGAAAACGCGTAAATCACCGGGCCGGATTCCATATATCCCATACAACTAAAAGAATTAAAAGATAGCATTGTTGTGCCGCTAACAAAGATTTTTAATGCGTCTATTTCTGAGGGGTGCGTACCAGATAATTTCAAGTTAGCAAACGTAACACCTATCTTTAAGAAAGGCGATAAAGGTGCGGCGGGAAATTATAGGCCAATCAGTTTAACGTCTGTTGTAGGTAAGCTACTGGAATCAATAATTAGGGATCGTATAGTCGAACACTTAGAATTCCATAAGCTAGTTAGAAATACGCAGCACGGATTTAGGCGAAACAAATCTTGCTTAACTAATCTTTTAGAATTTTTCCAAAGCGTGGTTGACGTTTACGATAGACATCGGGCGGTTGATGTAGTGTATTTAGATTTTCAAAAAGCGTTTGACACCGTGCCGCACAAAAGACTCATTGAAAAAACTAAGGCTCATGGAATCAGGGGTGTAGTAATAAATTGGCTAGAAGAGTGGTTGCGAGGCAGGAAACAGAGGGTGGTCGTTGATGGAGCGGAGTCGTGTTGGGCTAATGTAGCGAGTGGCGTTCCTCAGGGTTCTGTATTGGGCCCCTTGCTTTTTCTTATATATATTAACGATTTAGATGTCGGCCTAGTCAGTACAGTTTCAAAGTTTGCGGATGACACGAAGCTGGGTGGTAGGGCGATTAATGACGAAGATAGAGGTAAAATTCAGGAAGATCTGAATAAAATCGTTGATTGGTCAGTCACATGGCAAATGAGATTTAACGGATAAGTGCAAAATTTTGCATATAGGTTCGCGTAACGGTAATTTTGCGTATAGTATGTCAGGGAAAGATTTAACAAGCGTAGAGCAGGAAAAAGATTTAGGAGTTATAGTCACTGGTGATTTAAAAGTAGCGAAACAAAGTACAGCAGCGGTCAATAAGGCGAACAAAGTGTTAGGTTTTATAGCTCGAAATTTTGAGTACAAATCGCGCGATATTATAGTTCCACTTTATAAATCATTAGTTAGACCCCATTTGGAGTACGCGGTCCAATTTTGGAATCCGCATATGCGCAAAGATATAGACAAAATCGAAAGAGTTCAAAGACGAGCAACTAAGATGATTCCGTCGCTTAGGTCAAAGTCGTACGAGGATAGGCTTAAGGAGTTAAAATTGACAACACTCGAGACTAGGAGGTTAAGGGGTGATCTAATCCAGGTTTTCAAAATTATGAATGGGTTCGATAACGTAGATAGAGATAGCTTTTTCGAAATATCTCAATATAATAGGACTAGAAATAACGGGTGTAAGTTGACAAGTAGAAGGTTCGAGACAGCAGTTGCGAAAAACTTTTTTACGCATAGAATAGTAAATAGCTGGAATAGTTTGCCGGTAGAAGTAATTAGTAGCACGTCTATAAACATGTTTAAAAATCGATTAGACGCATGTTGATAGAAAGGGTATAGTTTAAGGTAGTAAAATTAAGGCTTTCTGGGGATAGATCCCACAGCTCAACACAAGTGTTGTGGGATATAGGGAGGCAGCGTCTTGGGTTAGGGGATACTCTCTGTCCTTACACACCCCATTTAAAGAGATTCCTCTGCCGAGCGGTGCCCCCCATAGTACTGTGAGGTATTGAAAAACTCATGATCTTCACTTGCCCCACAAACACCTTTAAATGGGAGACCCAAAATGGGTGCACACACATTTCTACATTACTGTACAGTCTTTACAGCCACACCTACACTTTTTCTCGTAAGTGTATATATTGTAATGTATATGATTGTAAATTTTGACTTGGTCCGCAATCGATATGGACCGTGACTTGATGGATACCGTAATGAAATTGACTGGATTCTTTGGATCTGATATATTTGCATGTCCGTTATAAATAGATATAGAGTGTAACATATTTGTGGATAGTAGTCTATTATGACTTGATCCTCTGGATCCAGAGATTCTATCTTTAGTTTTAAATCGATAATTAATTAGTTTTAAATTGATAATTATTTAGTTTCGTAAAAATTGGTCGTTGCCAATTTACCGGCAGTTTTTACATAAATTTCTTATGTTCTTGTGGTTCGGAACCCACGTAAAATTGTAGGTCCCCTCCGCCACCACGGAGGACATACACAATACACGATTACGAACACAGTTAGGTAGACCAGCCATGAGTGGATCCTAGGGTCTTTGTTGGTCTGAAACATTATAACATTATAACATTATATAAATATATATATATATATATATATATACATATAAATTATATATATATATTATATAAATAAATATATATATATATATATATATATATATATATATATATATATATATATATATATATAATATATATATATATATATATATATATATATATATATATATATAAATAATATATATATATATATATAAATATATATATATATATATATATATAATATATATATAAATATATATATATATATATATATATATAATATATATATATATATAGTATAGAAACGACGTAAGTATAGAGGAGCGTTCTGCACACGAGGAAGAGAAATAACGAACAATGAAAAATGAGGTGAACCGCCCGGGAATCGAACCCAGGATCTTCCGATTGCCGGTCAGATGCGCTATCCATTACACCACGGGCCTCGATCAGTCATAAGTCGAAATTCTCCTACATAGGGCAGAAACCAATGCCCTGAGAGGGCACCCTCGCAAATCGTGAATATGTACATTTAACTGCAATGACCACGCAGTATATTAATGTATAGAAACGACGTAAGTATAGAGGAGCGTTCTGCACACGAGGAAGAGAAATAACGAACAAATGAAAAATGAGGTGAACCGCCAGGGAATCGAACCCAGGATCTTCCGATTGCCGGTGAGATTCGTTTCTATACATTAATATACTGCGTGGTCATTGTAGTTAAATGTACATATTCACGATTTGCAAGGGTGCCCTCTCAGGGCATTGGTTTCTGCCCTATGTAGGAGAATTTCGACTTATGACTGATCGAGGCCCGTGGTGTAATGGATAGCGCATCTGACCGGCAATCGGAAGATCCTGGGTTCGATTCCCGGGCGGTTCACCTCATTTTTCATTTGTTCGTTATTTCTCTTCCTCGTGTGCAGAACGCTCCTCTATACTTACGTCGTTTCTATACATTAATATACTGCGTGGTCATTGCAGTTAAATGTACATATTCACGATTTGCGAGGGTGCCCTCTCAGGGCATTGGTTTCTGCCCTATGTAGGAGAATTTCGACTTATGACTGATCGAGGCCCGTGGTGTAATGGATAGCGCATCTGACCGGCAATCGGAAGATCCTGGGTTCGATTCCCGGGCGGTTCACCTCATTTTTCATTTGTTCGTTATTTCTCTTCCTCGTGTGCAGAACGCTCCTCTATACTTACGTCGTTTCTATACATTAATATACTGCGTGGTCATTGCAGTTAAATGTATATATATATATATATATGTATTTATATATATTTATTATATATATATATATATATATATATATATATATATATTTATATATATTTATATATATATATATATATATATTAATATATACACATATTTATGTATATGTATATTTATAATATTTATTTATATATATATTTATATATTTTAAATATATTATATATATATAAATATGTATATATATAAATATATATATAAATATGTATATATAAATATATATATAAATATATATATATAAAAAATATATGTATATAAATAAATATATATATATATATAAATATATATATATATATAAATATATATATACATAAATATATATATATATATATATATATATAAATATGTAAATATATATACATATAGTATATATATATATATATATATATATATATATATATATATATATATATATATAATATATATATACATATATATACATATATATATACAGGGTGTCCGAGAATTATCTGTACAATTTTTGGCTGTTATTAAAAGTCAAACATGAAGTGTAGAAATTCCAGTGTTGTCCCATTTTACAGAGAATCTCATTAAGTTTTTTCTGATACCAAGTTTTGACAAGTTTTTTAGAAATTCCAGTGTGTCCGAACATTATCTGTACAATTTCATCTTTTAATAAAATTCTTGATAACACACGTAAAATTCTTAAACAAGATTATTTAGAATCTGTATTTTCAAAAGTTTCTTTTATTAAAGTAACGTTGTTACAAACATTCGATATGTGCACCATTAGTGATTCGCAAAACATCCAATCGATACTCCAAATGTTGCCATGTACGCTGCAGCACATCCACATCAATTCGCTCAATAGCAGCTGTGATTCTTGCTTTTAAATCATCAATGTCTGTCACCCGCGTACATTTCTAAAAAACTTGTCAAAACGTGGAATCAGAAAAAACTTAATGAGATTCTCTGTAAAATGGGCAACACTCGAATTTCTACACTTCATGGTTGACTTTTAATAACAGCCAAACATTGTACAGATAATTCTCGGACACCCTGTATATATACACACACACACATATATATATATATAATATATATATATATATAAATATATAAGTAATGTCGTTTTTTATGATAGATTAAGTTTAAACTAGTCCTACTCGGTTTAAGCATAAATTTTCCGAAAGTTATATCTAAGAGGAGATCTATCGCGTTTCGCTACATACTTTACAGACCTTCACCAGTGAAGACGTGTGTTTTGCTTTATGTGAACCCCTCCTAAACATGGCGGTATCAGAAGGGCATATCAGGCATATAACCCTTTACGAGTTCAAAAAAGGAAATAGTGCTACTGAAGGAACGCGAAACATTCAGGACGTTCATGGCAACGATATTCTGCATGTGAGGAAATGTCAAAAGTGGTTTCTAAAGTTTAGGAACGGTGACTGCCGTTAGACAGATGCAGCACGCTCTGGACGCCCTGCTGAGTTTGATGATGACCTGCTGTTAGCCGCACTTGAAGAAGACTGTTCAACAACTGTCGAAGAATTGCTCCAGAAACTCAATTCATCCCCGTCCACCATCCATCGACATTTGCAACAACTCGGGAAAATGCCTAAGCTAGGAAAATGGGTGCCACATGAATTGTCGGTCGACAATCTGAGGGTGCGGGTAAACACTAGAACAGCTCTTCATTCCCGTGAACTCCAAGGTCCGTTTTTGCACCGTTTAGTGACTGGTGATGAAAAGTGGATACTGTACCAGAATGTTAAGCGCCGTCGACAGTGGGTTTGTGCCGGAGAACCAGCGACACCACAGCCAAAACCAAATCTTCACCCTCGGAAGGTGTTGCTTAGTGTTTGGTTAGGTGAAGGTGGTGTAATACACTTTGAAACCTTACCACACAACCAAACAATCACCGCTCAAGTCTACTTTCAACAACTGGATCGACTGAACACTGCACTAAAAGAAAAGAGACCTGCTTTGGTTAATCGGAAAGGAATCGTGTTCCACCACTACAACGCACGTCCTCATACCGCTTGGATCACTTCTGCAAAAATTGAGGAGCTTGGGTGGGAAAAACTTCCACATCCTCCATATTCTCCAAACCTTGCTCCTTCAGATTATCATCTCTTCAAGACTGCAAAACTATCTTGACGAGAAACAGTATACTTATTTAGATGACCTGCACACCAGTCTTTTTACCTTTTTTGCCTCAAAACCGCCTGAATCATATTTATATACATGGCAATGAAAAGCTAGTAGGACGTTGGAAGAGTGTCATTGATTCCGATGGACAATATATACTAGATTAAAAAGTTCAGTTTGTTTGTTTTTTGTCCTTCAAATTCCCATCTAAAAAACGACATTATTTTTGGGATGTACTGATAATATATATATAATATATATAATATATAAAAAATATGTATATAATATATATAAAATATATATATATATAATATATATAAAATATATATAATATATAAAAATATATATAATATATATATATATAAATAGATATATATATAGATATATAAACATATGTATATAATATATATATAAATATATATATATATAATATATATATAAATATAGATATATAAATAACTATATATGTAATTATATATATAAATATATACCTATATATATAATATAGTATATATATAAATATATAATATACATATAAATAATATATATACATATAATATATATATAAATGTATATATATAATATATATATATAATATATATATAAATATATATATATAATATATACATAATATATATATAAATATATATATAATATATATAAAATATATATATAAATATATATATATATATATAATATATATATAAATATATATATATATATAATATATATATAATATATATATAAATATATATATATACAATATATATATAAATATATATATATATAAATATATATAAATATATATATATATAATATATATATATAAATATATATATATATATATAATATATATATAAATATATATATATAATATATATATAAATATATATATATATAATATACATATATATAAATATATATATATATATAATATATATATAAATATATATAATATATATTAAATATATATATATATAGATATATATATATATAATATGCATATAATAAATATATATATATATATATAATAATATATATATATATAAACATGTTTATAGACGTGCTACTAATTACTTCTACCGGCAAACTATTCCAGCTCTTTACTATTATATGCGTAAAAAAGTTTTTCGCAACTGCTGTCTCGAACCTTCTACTTCTCAACTTACACCCGTTATTTCTAGTCCTATTATATTGAGATATTTCGAAAAAGCTATCTCTATCTACGTTATCGAACCCACTCATAATTTTGAAAACCTGGATTAGATCACCCCTTAACCTCCTAGTCTCGAGTGTTGTCAATTTTAACTCCTTAAGCCTATCCTCGTACGACTTTGACCTAAGCGACGGAATCATCTTTGTTGCTCGTCACTAGTGACTATAACTCCTAAATCTTTTTCCTGCTCTACGCTTGTTAAATCTTTCCCTGACATACTATATGCAAAATTACCGTTACGCGAACCTATATGCAAAATTTTGCACTTATCCACGTTAAATCTCATTTGCCATGTGACCGACCAATCAACGATTTTATTCAGATCTTCCTGAATTTCACCTCTATCTTCGTCATTAATCGCCCTACCACCCAGCTTCGTGTCATCCGCAAACTTTGAAGCTGTACTGACTAGGCCGACATCTAAATCGTTAATATATATAAGAAAAAGCAAGGGGCTCAATACAGAACCCTGAGGAACGCCACTCGCTACATTAGCCCAACACGACTCCGCTCCATCAACGATCACCCTCTGTTTCCTACATTGCAACCACTCTTCTAGCCAATTTATTACTACACCCCCGATTCCATGAGCCTTAGTTTTTTCAATGAGTCTTTTGTGCGGCACGGTGTCAAACGCTTTTTGAAAATCTAAATACACAACATCAACCGCCCGATGTCTATCGTAAACGTCAACCACGCTTTGGAAAAATTCTAAAAGATTAGTTAAGCAAGATTTATTTCGCCTAAAACCGTGCTGCGTATTTCTAACTAGTTTATGCACTTCTAAGTGTTCGACTATACGATCCCTAATTATTGATTCCAGTAGCTTACCTACAACAGACGTTAAACTGATTGGCCTATAATTTCCCGCTGCACCTTTATCGCCTTTCTTAAAGATAGGTGTTACGTTTGCTAACTTGAAATTATCTGGTACGCACCCCTCAGAAATAGACGCATTAAAAATCTTTGTTAGCGGCACAACAATGCTATCTTTTAATTCTTTTAGTTGTATGGGATATATGGAATCCGGATCGGTGATTTACGCGTTTTCATCTTATCAATATAGCGCATTACCTCCCCTTCACTAACGACAATATTATCCAAAATATTACCATTATCAAAAGGTATTATGTCTATGACCGTAGGGATATTCGTTACATCTTCTATAGTAAAAACTGACGTAAAAAATATGTTTTGCAAGGTAGCCATTTCCTTGTTTTCTGAAACTAGATCTCCGTTTACATTTTTCAATGGACCCAAGACACTTTTTACTGGATTTCTATTATTGACGTATTGAAAGAATCGCTTGGGGTTTTCTTTACCGTCACGAGCTATGGAGATTTCAAATTCGCGCTTGGACTTTTTTATTACACTTTTCGCTTCACGCCTCAGAGATATGTAGTTGTTTCGTAACAACAAATTGTCTTTATCGCACTTATGTTGCCTATAAGCCCTATCTCTACTCTTTATAATGTCTCCTACTCTAGAAGTAAACCACAAGGGCTTGTTGTTTACTTTCGCACGTTTAATTTTGTACGGTACACATTCCTCATTTATAGTCCTAAACACTGTTTCGAACGATTCCCACATTAGTTTTGCGTTGGAGTTCCCCATCACGTTTTCCCAATTGACGTGTGACAATTTATTTCGAAATTTACTAAAGTCTGCGTGCTGGAAGTTAGGAATTTTAGTCGAGTTAGTTGGTTTCGAGTGGCTTACTGAGAGGACAAACTCTACCATATTGTGATCGCTGTTGCTCAACGGTTCTATTAATTGAAGATCAGTAATTAGCCTATCATCCGTAGTTATTACTAAATCTAAAATACTGTCCAACCTCGTAGGTTCCCCAACCTTTAGAATAAGAAAGCTATCCTCGAGAAAATTAACTAAACGATTACCTTCCGCGTCTCCCTGCATTGTATCGTAATTCACGTTGGCGCAATTAAAGTCACCCATAACTAAAGCCTGCTCACTACCGATTATTCTCTTTAGTTCACGATATAACGCTTCGTCCGTATCAGCTGTTTGATTAGGGGGCCTATATATAACCGCAACAAGAAGTTTGAAATCGTTCAATTTAAGTTCTGCTACAGTCGAATCTATCGGTTCTGGAATTGAGTGCTTTACTTCTATAACGCTCGCAATATTATCTTTGATATACAACATAACACCGCCTCCTCGCCTACCTATTCTGTTTTTAACAAAAAGTCTATAACCTTTAATTTGATACTCCCCTACAAATTCACGTGTTTCAGTGCTAAACCACGATTCGTTTATCGCAATTAAATCATAGTCTTTACAAGCAATTAAAGAAAAAAATTCATTTATTTTATTTCGTAGACTACGAGCATTTAAGGATAGAACCTTCAAATTGTTTGTAATTACGACACCTTCGCGAGCGCAGTGGAAATTAGTGGAAATTACGCTGGGACCGTTCGAGTTACGGCAGCCTGAAAAGAAGAGACAGTTTTATGAAATAGTCTTCCTAAACGCGCAGCTCCTATGTCATTAAGATGAAGTCCATCTTCGAGGAACAAGTCCCTCCTGCCGTAGAAACTGTTCCAAAAATTTGCAAAATGCACTCCTTCCTGTTGGCAAAGAGACTTTAGGTTATTGTTAATATAGGTCGCCTTGCTGTGGAAATCGTTACGTTGGATAATTCGAGGAAGTATACCTGTTAAAACAATCTTATTAGTTTTCACCTTTAATCGCTCTAATAAGTCCCTGTACCTAGCCAGCAGTTCTTCCGATCTAGAATTTAAAACGTTATTAGTACAGACATGAATAACGTACGTTGTGTCCTCAGCGGTACCGTCTGTAAAATGGTCAACATTATTAGTTATATCCTCCACCCTTGCACCAGGGTAGCAGTAACGGCGCCTACGACGAGGCTTTCTCCCACAGAATTCCTCGAGCTGCCCTCGAACAATGGAATCGCCAACGAGTCGTATTTCCGCTTCATCAGTATCTTCGAAACCTAAAACAGAAAACTTATTGCTTGTTATTACTGGTAGACAAGTCTTTGCTTTTTGCAATGGGGCTCCATATATATATAAAATATATAACCTTACAACCTTACAAAGGTTTCGCGCGATGATTCCTCATTTTCCGAAGGTCAATCTTGTCGACTCTCCTCTCGAATTGGCCTGGTGAAGTAGCGAGTTGTTCTGAGCCAGGAGTCTAGTCTTGTTTTGAAGATGTCCACTGCAACTCCCTTCGTGTTTCTTAGGTCTTTGGACAACTGATTAAACTGTTTTTGTCCTCTCACTACAAAACTATTTTCTTTCGGGGTTGAGGATGTTCCCTGTCTCGCCTTCAATTTGGGAATACGACACAGTCTACCGTTTCTACCTTTCACCGTTGTTTGGGGAGTTATAGAGTTCAGAGTAAGATTAGGGACTAGTTTCTTCATTATTTTCCAAGTGTAAATAATGGTGTATCTCTCTCTTCTCCTTTCCAGTGAATATAGGTGTAGATCGCGTAACCTTTCCCGGTAATTTATTTCTTTGCACCCATTGATCTTGGCTGTGAAGCTTCTCTGGATCCCTTCTAGCTGTCTAATGTCTTCTTTTCTATATGGGGATGTTAGGACCGAGCAGTATTCTAATTTGGGTATGATCAAGTGTTTTCAGTAGAGGAATCATTACATTCCTATCCCTTCGTTTAAAGGTTCTCAAAATCTGTCCCGTTATTCTCTTTGCTCTGTTTACTGCTATCTTATTTGGTGTTTCAAATTTCGCATCATCTGTCATTACAACCCCTAAATCTTTTGCTCTTTAATTTCTCTGAATTTCCTGTCCATTTGGGGTATAATATTCGATGAATTTTAGGTTTTCTCTTTTTCCGTACCATAATAGCTGAAATTTCTCGGTGTTAAACTTCATATTGTTGTCTTCCGTCCACTTGTAGATTCTGTTTATGTCGGTTTGTAGAGATCCTATATCTTCTGGGTTTCTTATTTTTCTACTGATCTTTGTGTCATCAGCAAAGGATGTTACTGTGCTGTCTCTGGTAACGTCCTCATGTATGTCAGTTAGCATGATTATGAAGAGTAGTGGAGCTAATACTGTTCCTTGTGGTACTGAGCTGAGGACCTCTGATTCTGATGAAGATACTCCTTGTACTGTAGCGACTTGCCGCCGCTCACTAAGGAAATTACATATCCATTTCCCTACTTTTCCTGTTATTCACATACATTTCAGTTTATATACAGGGTGTACATAAAGTCAGGATCTATTTTTGTGAAGCACTTGGAAATTATATGGAATTCAATCATAAAATGATAAAGTGGTAACATTTATTAAATAATTAAGAGTAGGATTCGACGTGACGCCCATCACTATCCCTGCACAGCTCAAATCGTTCCGCAGCATTTCTAAACACATTCTGGAGCATTTGCGGGGTTATGTTATCTGCAGCAGTTCGTATACGTGTACGTAAGTTTTCAAGACTCGTAATCTTCGTCTGATAGACGTGCGATTTGATAAAGCCCCATGCAAAGAAATCTAAAGGGGGTAAATCTGGTGATCTCGCTGGCCAAGGTCTGTTGCTTCCGCGTCCGATCCAGCGATTTGGAAAACGTCCATTTAGATAATCCTGAACAATTTTGGCATAGTGACAAGGAGCACCATCATGTTGATAGACGACGGGGATAGAATTGTTAGTACCGTCGTCTATCAACATGATGGTGCTCCTTGTCACTATGCCAAAATTGTTCAGGATTATCTAAATGGACGTTTACCAAATCGCTGGATCGGACGCGGAAGCAACAGACCTTGGCCACCGAGATCACCAGATTTAACCCCTTTAGATTTCTTTGCATGAGGCTTTATCAAATCGCACGTCTATCAGACGAAGATTACGAGTCTTGAAAACTTACGTACACGTATACGAACTGCTGCAGATAACATAACCCTGCAAATGCTCCAGAATGTGTTTAGAAATGCTGCGGAATGATTTGAGCTGTGCAGGGATACTGATGGGCGTCACGTCGAATCCTACTCTTAATTATTTAATAAATGTTACCACTTTATCATTTTATGATTGAATTCCATATAATTTCCAAGTGCTTCACAAAAATAGATCCTGACTTTATGTACACCCTGTATTATGATTCCATGGTCACACTTGTCGAACGCTTTAGCAAAGTCTGTGTAGAGTACATCATAGTTTTCATTACTTTCAAGTGCATCAATAATGTTGTAGTGTTCCATTTAGTTGTGATAGGCATGATCTGCCTGACCGAAACCCGTGTTGGTTATCAGTGAATTTTTTCTGAGTTTCCAAAAAGTCATAGATTTTCTGTCTAACTATTCTTTCAAATATTTTAGTGAGATGAGATGTAAGCGACACTGGCCTATAGTTTTTGGCCTCAGATCGATCTCCTCCTTTATACACCGATAAGTGAGTGGCGATTCTATGTCAGTTAGCATAGTGTACTAATATCTTTGATATCTAATAAATGTCTATGCTTTTTTCAATTAAGCTAGCTTCACATGAAATCCAAATTTTTTATTTTGCAGTAATTCATGTGTATTCCTGTTTGTTCTGGTTTTTCATTGTTTTATTTTTATTATTTCTAATTATTGGCGTTGCAATGGCTGAGGTAGACGCACGTGTTGATAAAATTTGTGATCAAAGTCCCTACACATATGAAACACGGATATTAGCAGCAACATGGTGGCACGAATCTGGAAAAACCAAGCATTGCATGAAGGTAGTACGCGAAAGGTTTGAACAAAGATTTAATGATGTGTCGCCAAAGGGCGAAATTATTAGAAATGGGAACACAAATTATTCACAACTGGGATGATAATTGATAAAAAACGCCGTGGTCGCCCCAAAGCAAGAGCAAGATTGGAAGATGATGTTCAAGTGTCAATTCGACAATCGCCAACCAAAAGTATTCGTAGGCGTGCATCTGCATTAAATGTTCCGAAATCAACACTGCATGATTTGATGAAAAAAGACTTGCATTTTAAAGCTTTCGGCCCAACCTCCGTTCATTTTTTATCGCCACAAGATAAAATTGTCAGAGTTAATGGTTGTTAACAAATTCTTGAAGCTTTTCCAAGTAAAGCCGAGAGAGATCGTACGTTCTTCAGTGATGAATGTGCCCTTTATGGCGATGGCAAAAGCAAATTTTCGTTTTTTTGGTCGAAAGAAAATCCTCATTATTATGATCAAGTAAAACAGTATCCCCCTCGAATCATGATATGGTGTGCAATATCAGCGCATTGTTTAATTGGTCCATTTGTGTGCACTGGTCGAATTACTTCAGGAAGTTATATCGACATGTTGGAGAACAGATTTCTACCCGCTTTAAGAAATACGAATATTCGCAACCCTATTTTTCAGCAAGATGGTGCTCCAGGACACACCGCTTTCGCTGCGCGTGAGTTCCTAGACAGAAATTTTCCTGGCAGATGGATCGGAAAGTATGGTCCTGTACCTTGGCCTCCGCGGAGTCCGGACTTGACTACCCCGATAATACCCTCTGGGGAATCCTCAAGATGCAGATTAATGGCCGTGAAAATCAAAGTGAATCTGATCTGACAAAAATCGCAGAAGTTGTTGTGTTAAGTGACATCAATGAGGATAAAGAACCTTTACAAAAAATGTCAGACAGGACATGGAGACGCATACAGCTTGCTGTTCGTGTAAATGGCGATCAGGTTGATCCCTATGACAATTAATTATCGAATTAATTGTAAGTTTACTAATAATAAAATTCCTTCTAATAAAATTTTTATTATCCTTTATCTTTTATTTATAAATTGTTCCCGAATCGCCACTCACCTATCGGACGACCTGTATATTGGGACTATATTTGCGCTCTTCAAGATACCCGGTATTTCTCCCGTGTCTAATGATCGTCTCCATATCCAGTATAGGGGCTCAGCGATTGCATTCTTGCAGTTTTTGATCAGGGTGGCATTCCACTTATCCGGTCCTGCCGATGAGTGTGTTTTTAGTTTCCCTATGGCTTGTGTTATATCATTCGTCGTAAAGTCGAAATCCGTTAGACTTTTCCCTTGTGGTTCTTCTTCAAAGAATGCGTTTCTATCGCATATCAATTTGTCAGTTTTTGAGATACTGGAAGATGATTCGTACTGAGCTCTTAATATTTCAAATACTTCTGTTAAATCATCAGATAAAGCACTGTTCTCATTTTTTAAATTGGCACTCTTCTTTGATGCTCGTTTTTTCTGTTCACTCGTTGCGTTCCTTCGAGGGTGGTGGTACCATATATATATATATATATATATATATATATATATATATATATATATATATACACAGACAGATCTCGGACGATATGAAAAACGAGGTAAACATACAGTAGATCGTTATCTATTCATATGAAACTCTGTTTAGTATAATATACATAACAAATGATTTGTTGAACATATAAGAATACATTCTTTGTGTCTGTATTTGAAGACGAAATCATTTAGTTTGGGAGTAAAAAGAAAAATGAAAATAATGTGATATTGAATATAAATCTCCCTCTTTTCTTTTGAGAGACTTCAGCGTGGATACCATAGAAAACCAGCATTGCTCTTAGTCTTACACAAAATTATATTACTTAATACCTCTTTGAATTTTAAAAAAACTAATAAAACCATTCGTAAAACAGTCGAAAGTTAACAAAAAAAATTAAATTAAGAGTGTTCAGGAAAGGCACCTGAAAAAAGAAATATATATGGATAAATACAAGTACAATGACCGTACTGTATAAATAATATTAAAATCCTCAAGATTACAGAAATAAAAGTTTAAAAATAACCTTAGCCTTTTGAAGGAAAACAACCTTCTTCTTCTAGGTCAAACTTAAAACTGATTGAAATATAGAAATTAGAGACATATGGATAACTGGAGGCGCATGCGCGAGCTACGTGGTTGTTTCCTGAAATATCTTAAGACATCTATTAAAATAAAGATCACTGAGTAAAATATTGTTTAAAATATCGTTTATGTCAAAAGATCTTTTGTTATTATTAAAGTTTTCAGTATTCTTTATAAGGATTCTGTTAATTTTTATTATCTTTCAGAAATAGTTAAAAGAACAGATAAGTTCTTTAAAACTAATCTATAGTTATATTCAGCTCGATGTGAGTGAAGAGAAGATGAACTACTGTATCACCATTTCTTAGACTATATTTGTGTTGATATTTCCTTCTTTTAAAATCATTACTTTCCCTAACATAAAACTTATTACAATCATGACATTTTATTTTATATACTCTAGTGTTATTAATATTGTTCTTAAAAGAATTATTTGGACTTACTTAGGAGTGTGCCTTATCTAAAAGCATTTCTGTATAACCATAATAATAAGGTTATGCAGAAATCTATTTTACGTTCAGATATAAATGTTAAGCTTAATAATCCATTCCAAGATTACCATAAAGATATTCTGGAAAAGAAAATTCTGAGCATACATTTTGAAACTAACAAAGTTCTCAAAGTTTAGAGAAAGTTTAATTAATTTCTCTTACTCTTCAGACACCTCAACTTAAATGATGATCAATCGACTAAGATTTTGGATTATTGCCATGCCTTTGTCAAAGATACAACAATTCATTTAAAGGGGAAACTTGACAACAAACTCAATAACCTTTTTAAAGATAGTTTATGGTGTAAATTTCCAACCATGACCTTTAGTTAATCTCTCTTCTTCCACTCTCTCATTTTACGATAAAGTTATTCTTGGATATGGAATTTCTTTTGGAAACAACAAATTCAATAAGTATTTGGGTGATTTTATCATCTCTTTTGAAAACTTTCTTAGGAAGTCTGATTTGAACCATAATGACTGAACCTGTCTGAAAGGATTAATTCTTAATGATTTGATTAGAAATTCAGTAAAAGGATTAAATATTTAAAAATTGTGGGACTAGTATGTTTCATGGACTGCTCTCGATTTTCCTACGAAATTGCAAACAAGGGCAGTCGATGACCCTGATTTTGTTTCTGCAATAGGTTTTCTTGAGAAATGATGAAGAAAAATGTTATTGGATATTGAATAAATTTATTTACTGAAACGACGCAATACACTCCAACATCTTTTTGAATAAATCCGAGCTGGTGTGGCGCTTACGCCATACAAATTCACAAAAAATGACAAGAATTAGTGCGATATCTTGCAAAAAACAATAGTATAAGAAACTCGATTAGGTCAGGTTAGGTTAGGTTAGGTTAGGTCAGGCTAGGTCAGGTTAGGTTTCTCAATAAAACCGATTGCAGAAACAAAATCAGGGTCGTCGACTGCCCTTGTTTGCAATTTCGTAGGAAAATCGAGAGCAGTCCATGAAACATACTAGGTCCAAAATTGTTGTGGAACTCTCTAATGATTGAATGATTTAAAAAAAATTGGTACTTACGTATTATTGGGACTACCAAACTGTTTATTATATATTTTTGCTCTCGTCATTTTCGTTTAAACTAACGAAAATATCACAACTTAACCTAACCAATCATCAAGGGCGTACAGTTGACCTAACTGGGCATTCACTTGACCTAACCAGGCATTCAATTAACCTAACCGGGCATTCAATTAACCTAACAGGTTAACTGAATGCCCGGTTAGGTCATCTGAATGCCTGGTTAGGTTAATTGAATGCCCGGTTAGGTCAACTGTACGCCCTTGATGATTGGTTAGGTTAAGTTGTGATAATGTGATATTTTCGTTAGTTTAAAAGAAAATGACGAAAGCAAAAATACATAATAAACAGTTTGGTAGTCCCGATAATACGTAAGTACCTAAAAATTTAGTAATAACAAAGTCTGATACGGGAAAAAAAATTGTTTCAATGGGTGAAACTGAATATAAAAGAAAGGCAGAAGAACTTTCAATCGATCCTAACACTTGCAGTACGTTACAAGTTGAATGCAAATCCATTAACAGTTTCACAACGAAATTTTAACAAGAGTCTAAAAGCATTAATTAATGGCTGCCCTGACTTACAATTTTTTTTGTTTCATACCTACCTAGATTACGATATTTTTATGAACTTTCTAAGATTCATAAGCGAGGCACCCTTCTGAGACCTATTTTTTTTAATATTGGTGATCCAACCTATGACTTAGTCATATGGCTCTCTGAATCCCTTTCTCCCTTAGTCGGCAATATATCAAGTGCCCATATAAAAAACACAGAAGACTTTATTACTCAAGCAAGCAAGAAGGATTTGTCAGAAGAAACTATGGTTAGCTTTGATGTAGTTTCTTTGTTTACGAAAGTCCTTTTACGACTTTAGAATGGTTAGACGAATTTCTAACTGAAAATTACATTATTTTACCCCTTTTTCACAAGATATTTTTAAATCTACTCAGACTTTGCCTTTCATATTTGTTCCTTGATTTTAATGGTGCTTTTAATCGATAGAAAGAAGGTTTGAGCATGGGTTCACTCCTCTCCGCTACCTTAAGCAACGTTTTTGTGGAGCTTTTTGAGAAGAAATTCCTCCACTAAATTCTAAATTCTTCGGGGGTCTGGTACAGTTACGTAATTGATGTAATTTCTATTCTTCCTAATAACACTGATGCTAGTGTTTTACGTAGTTTAAAGAGTATTTTATCTTCACTACTTTCTACCTTGGAAAGAACAACGCTCAAATATCTTTCTTTGATGTTTGCATCATTAGATCAACATCAAATACGAGAAGACCGACCTTTACAGTTCATAGAAAAGACGCTCATTTAAATTCATAAGTCGAGTGAATTTCATAATATTCCTCCTCTACAAACAAAGGCATTATAATAAATAGTTTTTTACGAGCTCTAAAAGTACGTTGTCCTCAATTTTTAGACGCTGAAATTAAATATCCACTGACACTTTTTCCAGTTCAGGTTACCCAAAGTATTTTATTTTTAATTCTCTTAACATTGCAAAGAAAAACTTGTACGGCATTAAACTTAATACTAAATTCGAAACCAAAAACATACCGACTTTACCCTTCGATTGCAGAACATTAAGAACCAATCTTCCCCAAAATATTAAGTCTTCAGAGTGCCTTGCGCCACCAAGAATTCTTTACGGAAACTAAATTCGACAACACTAATAACATTGGAGTATAAAATAAAATGTTGTGGTTGCAATAGGTTTTATGTTGAAGAAGTTAATGATTTTAAAAGAAGGAAATATCGAAAGGAATATAGTCTAAGAAACAGTGGTAGTTCTTCTTCGCTTCACTCACATGCAGCTGAATATAACCATAGATTAGTTTTCAAGAACTCATCTGTTCTTTTAACTATTTTTGAAAGATAATATAAATTAAGAGAATCTTTTCTTATAAAGAATACTGAAAATTTTAATAATAACAAAAGATCTTTTGACATAAACGATATTTTAGGTCGGCCGCACAGAGGATCGTCTTGGGACTCAGACTGACGACTGAAATCGCGTGTGATTTTACATTAACAGAATGGAAGCCCCACACACTGCAGCGACCGTGACGCGATTCTGGTATATTTCAGGAACCAACCACGTAGCTTGCGCATGCGCCTCCAGTCATCAATCTGTCTCTAACTTCTATATTTCAATTAGTTTTAAGTGTAGCCAAGAAGACGAAAGTGGTTCTCCTTCGAAAGGGTTTGGTCATTTTAAAATTTTACTTCTTATATCTTTTGGATTTTAATATTATGTGCACACACCTTGATTAACTTGGTTTTGCTAGAGTTACAGCTTAACGTGGAGTCCGACCCACGACCACCACGGTGGTCAGAAATTACAAAATCCTTGCAGGGCTCGATCTCACGACCTCCCAGCCTCTTAACCACTAGGTCATGCAGGGTACCCATTTATCTATCGACCTTTTTTCTGAAAAGATGAACAGCTGGGTAAGCTGCGCGCTGCCTGCTTTTGCCGGGGATCGAACTCGGGGCCGGTGGATTCGTAGTCAGCGATATATATATATATATATATATATACATTTTCAACTGCAAAGAACACGCAGTATAATTAACGTAAAGAACGACGCTTGTATAGAGAGAGAGAGAGAGAGAGAGAGAGAGAGAGAGAGAGAAAACTCATCTATAAATTTTCGGTTAGTTCTATATGCATAGAAGGATTATAGTGCAGAATTTTAGGAAATAACTTAACTCTCAAACTTTATAATTCATTCTCACTGATGTATACAGTGACTGAAGGCGCAAGTAAAAACAGTCACTTTCTCAATATGTCTTAATGGAGAGTGAAAGGTCGAAAGTGCGAGTAATATCTTTGTAATTAAGTTACGCAACGTATAAATTGCTCTCATTATGAAATCATCTCGTAATTAAAATTTAACAATTTAGAATTCCTCGAGAATAATTTATACTTATTATGCATTTATATATATATATATATACACGGTGAACCAAAAGTAGGTGGACAGTAGGTTGAATACGGTTTGTGTTATATTATATTATAACTATGGTGTTCATTATAACTATGGTGTTTGTGTTATATTATATTAAATATTATAACTAAATTTATTTAAATTTTATTTTGTATTATAGTATACAAAAAAATTAAATATGTATTCTCAAAATAAACGTTATCATTTACTGTCCACCTACATTTGGTTCACCCAATATATATATATATATACATATATATATATATATATATATATATATATGATGAATAAAACCACGAAGGGAAAAGAAACACAAAGTGGTGCTCAAGCGCTTTCGTCTAATCTAATGACATCCTCAGGAACACTGGAGTGAAAGGAGAGTTCAAGGCAATATATAGTTTACAAAAATAAACATATATATATATATATATATATATATATATATTATATATATATATACACACATTTATATATATATATATATATATATATATATATATATGATGAATAAAACCACGAAGGAAAGAAAACACAGAATGGTGCTCAAGCGCTTTCGTCTAATGACATCCTCAGGAACACTCAGTGTTCCTGAGGATGTCATTAGACGAAAGCGCTTGAGCACCATTCTGTGTTTCCTTTCCTTTGTGGTTTTATTCATCATAAATATTTTTCACGTGTTACTTTCGTGAAATAATTTTCATATATATATATATATATATATATATATATATATAATTCTTTACTTCGCTGTTGTTCAGCTCGGACGTATTAAGGTGTATCTGATTAACTTTTATTGGATTTGACAAATGCTGGAATGTTTTCAATTTGTTTGGATGAAAGTACAGATGTCACATCACAGGCCCGTCTAGCAGTTATTGCAAGATTTTATTCCGAAAATATAATGAAGGAAGAGATAAATAAATTGATGATACTGTCTGAGAAAACCACAAGACAGGATATTATGAAAGAATTAAAGAAGGAATTCATCCACATGGGCATTAATTTCAGAAGTATTGTATCTGTGACGACTGATGGAGCTCCGAGTATGATTGGAAAAAATGTTGGATTTGTTCAATTACTTAAACAAGAAGTGAAACACCCTTTAGTTGAATTTCATTGTATTTTACACCAAGAAGCTCTTTGGGCAAAAAAAGTTTAAACTCACTTGAAATTGTGATGTCTCTGACAAAGATTGTCAATTTTATAGTTGCTCACGATCTTAACAAACGTCAATTTACCGAACTATTAGATGAGGTTGACTCTCAATTTTCAGGGTTTGTCATGTATAACAATGTCAGATGGTTAAGTCGTGGTCAAGTTTTGAATCGCTTTGTTGAATTGTTAGAAGAAGTAAGATATTTTTTGAATAAAAAGGAACATGACTATCCAGAACTGACTGACATGAATTGGTTGAATGACTTACATTTTTTCGCTGATTTCACATTGCATTACAATGCTTTACATAAAAAGTTGCAAAGTCGAGGCTGTGTTGTATCATCAATTTTTTAAAAATAATATAGCTTTTGAAAAAAACAATATTTTCTCAAAAGATCTGGAAGAAGAAAAATTGAAATATTTTCCATTATTGCAGAAACACTTCTTGACTTCAAAATATTTAGCAGACAATGAAGAAAATGAATCCGACGTGCTCAAATAATAAGAGATGCCAGACAATCACTTTCAGAGAGGTTTTCAATTCCGACAAATTGATGCAACATTACAATTCATCCAATTCCCCCATACTATTCAATTTGAAGATCTTCAGTTATCAGCTTTTCATTGGCTTGACATTGGTAATTTAGAAATTGAATTAGTTGACTTCCAAGAAAGTGCAGTGTGGAAGACTAAATTTATTGATCTTAATCTGAAGTTATAAGAAAAGGAATTGGAGTCGTTAATTTTGGGTGTAACCAGAGAACAACAATCAATAGAAAGAGTAGAGAATCTTATTCTTGCAGAATGGAACTCTCTATCAAGTTCTTTTGCATCAATGAAAAAGTTAGCATTAGCTCTACTAACAATGTTTGGTTCATCTTATTCATGTGAACAGTTGTTTTCCTCCTTGAATTTCATCAAATCCACCACTAGGAATCGCCTTGGCACAGATATGAGTGCTGCATGTGTGAGACTAAAGACAACTAAATATAAACCTCGGATCAAAACATTAGCAGCTAAAATACAAGAAGTTTCTCACTAAAAAATAGTAAGTAAATAAATTATTGTGACCCAATTTCGTTTTTTTAAAAATCAAAAGTAACAAAAATGACCCGCCAGCAAAAAAGGTTCCCCACCACTGCTCTAGACGGTACTTTTCGGTTATACCCCGCAATTTTAATAAGCCCCCAATGTCAATCCCCCTTGACGATTCGTTAGGTTTAGTCATGATATTTTCGTTGTTTTGTGTATATATATATATATATATATATATATATATATATATACATATATATATATATATACACTCTGACGATTCGTTAAGTCGTAATATTTTCGTTAGTTTTAACGAAAATATCACGACTAAACCTAACCAATCGTTAAGGGCGACTGACATTGAGGGCTTTAGTCTTCAGGTGTTTTATGTCGTAATTTTTTATTGTGTCCATAATAAATGCCTAAACATTATAAAACATTATAAATAAGCTTACCATTTGCCGTGGGAGATAACAGAAAAGTACCCTCTAGACTTCTCAATTCTCTCAGTTACTTACTAAAAAAAAAAAAAAATTGTGCTTATGTGTAGGAATTCCTTCTACTGGTATTTCCGGACTCTTGTTTCCTGTTTTTAGGTCATTAATCCATAATTCTTTCCAGATTGTTCTGCCTACCGTTAGAGTGGGAAATTAATTTTAATTTTTAGTGGGAACAGTTTTCTAGATATGGCTCATAAGTCATAACCTACGTGAGTGTCCCGACTGCGGCTGAAAATTTCCTTAGTACTTTTTCACCGATCCATCTTCTAACCCTTTAGTGTGCAGATTTTGCATAAACCGACAGGAACTACGAAACGAGGTTATTTCGAAGAGAGACGAACTTCGAAGGAGCAGGAGGGAGGTGAATGCATTGAGAAAAGAATTTAGTGCTTTGGCGGCAAGGTTCAACTCGCTCAGGATTTTGTTTCGGGGAGTCTGGGCGCGAGTTCTCACACAGAGCGGATATGGCGCGAAGATTGTACGACAAATCTACAACCAGTCGTCATTCCCGCCCCCACTTCACCTTCTGGGGACCGACTGTTTGAGCCAGTTCGAAATGAGGACCGACCAAGGCAGCATAAATCTTACTTAAGAGTAGTTACAACTAATAGATTTTCTGTCTTAGAGCAAGAACAGAATGACACGCAAGAAATTAGGCTGGTTGGCGATTCCACTATTCGAGGGCAATTGCAGGAGTTCTGTGACAGGGACTTAACTCGGAAAAGGAGGTACTGCTATCCTGGAGCTCGTGTTGACGACATCACGGACTCTATAGACTAGTTTGGTGAAGATGCTGATGATAGTGCGATATTTATGGTGCATGTTGGGTCTAACGATGTTAAGAATTCCAGGTCAGAAGAGCTAATAGAGAAATACAAGCTGTTGATGCGGACTCTAAAGGATAGTACTAATAAATTAATTATTTTCAGGAATTCTACCAAGAATAGTAGGATCCTACGACTTTTCTATCTACATGAATAATATTCTTAAGTCGCTTCGTAAACAGGAAAATATTGAATTTGTCGATTTGTGGAGTCATTTTTCGAATAAAAAGGATTTATTTTTGCGTGATGGTCTTCACCTGAATGACGTGGGAGCAGCTCCTCTTGGTAGACATTGTATGGATCTGCGATGGCTTTTCAGGCATAAAACGGCGTAACTCCTATGAAAGCGACCAGCCCAACATAAATTTTCTCACAGTGAACGATTGCCTCCTCAAAGAACCTCGAGATTCTACTGCGGTACTCAAGGTTTTATAAAGGTATTTTATATTAATGTTTGAAATTTAACCCTATATGGACAGAATTTTCTGTAGGGTTAAGTTATAAATGCGTGTATATGAAAGGTTAGAAATTTGTAGCAGTTGTCCATGTAGGGTTAAGATTTAAATTTGATGAACTATTAAGTATTGTTCTTCACCAAAAATTTGAGGTTGCAGCAATTACTGAATCCTGGCTAAATACAGAGAATACCATATCCCTGGTCATGAAATGTTTAATCCTTTATCGCGCAGTACGACTTCACCGATTTTGTTCTGGCTAACGTAGGGTTAAGAGACGTTTGCTTAATCCTTTACTGCACAGAGGTCTTTCCGAGTAAAGGATTAAGCAAACGTCTGTTAACCCTTTACAGCACAGAGGTCTTTCCGAGACTGAATAAAATTGTCTAGCGTTAGCCAGAACAGAATCAGTAAAGTCACACTGCCCGACAAAGAGTTAACAATGATAGAGTAGAAAGAAAGGGTGGTACAGTATTATACGTTCGGTCACACTTAAAACCCATAATTAAAAGTACTGCAGAAATTGCTAATATAAATGCGACGTTTGTTGAAATTAAAGACAACTCACGAAAGAAATTAATTATAGGTTTAGTATATAGACCTCCCTCTCAGAGTGTCGATAGTGATAATAGGCTCAGGAACTAATTTTTTATGCAAGTAGCGAACGTGATGCGGTAATTGTAGGAGATCTTAATTTGCCTTGCAGGGATTGTGGGTGGTCCTTTACAGTCTAATTCCGTTGGTCGACTGAACGAGGGTTGTTCGAAAGTTCACTTTTCAAATGGTCAAGGAACCCACTAGAGAACGCAATATTCTAGATTTAGTTTTAAGTACAGACCAAGACTTAATTGATAATATCTCTGTAGGAGACTACTTCTCCACCAGCGATCATAGGCAAATAACAGAGCAATCCAAGAATAAACATCTCGAAGTCCCCAATCCAAGAAAAAGCACCCCAGTTAGATCCCAATCCAAGAAAAAGCACCCCAGTTCGACCTCAATCAAAATGAAAGGATGTTAACATCAACTTTCCTCGAAAACTTTGTCCAGGTCATTCCTTGATCGCACTTAGCACACAGCATCACTTTTTTAATAAGATTTTTTCCCTTATACCAATTTATTACTGGCAATGGATCTTCAACCAATAATCGTAACACTTCACTTTGAATTGCTACCATTATTATGGGGTGCTTATTCTTGGATTGCCCATATATATATATATATATATATTGAATGCCCGGTTAGGTTAATTGAATGCCATGTTAGGTCAACTGTACGCCCTTGACGATTGGTTAGGTTAAGTCGTGATATTTTCGTTAAAACTAACGAAAATATCACGACTTAACCTAACCAATTGTCAAGTGCGTACAGTTGACCTAACGATTCGTTAGGTTAAGTCGTGATATTTTAGTTAGTTAGCCTTCTAAGGCTAACTAATAAAGGCTTGGAGCCCTACTCTTCAGGTGATCCCATTTTTTTTAAATGAATCCATCAAATAAAACGTTAAAACTAACGAAAATATTACGACGTAACCTACCCAATCGTCAATTTATATATATATATATATATATATATATATATATATATATATATATATATAATATATAAAAGAAGAATCAACACAACGGCAAACATTTTCATTTATTTGTACATCAGACGTTTCGACAAATCTTTTGTCATCATCAGTGAGTTAAGTCTTAAAACCTTAAAACAAAATTGAAAAGTGAAAGTTACATCAATACAATATTAAAACCATTAAAATTAAAACCTTAAAGCAAAATGAAAATTGCATCAATACAAAATTAAAATCATTTAAATTTTATCACTATAAAAACTAAAATTAAATTAAATTTCATCACTATAAAAACTAAAATTAAATTACCTCAATAGGTAAATACACAGTGTTTACATCCACATCCATACTTGGCAAAGTCTAAGGGAATACTGGATGGTCAGAGGATTAGAAAGGATATGTCTGTGAAAACGGTTGGTTAGTTTAAAAGAGTTGTAATTTGTAGGATGAGCTATTATTATTAAGGGAGGGTTTGTTTCTATAGATGTACAAAGATTCTAAAATTCGGAGTTCTGTACGGTTATTGGATCTAGTTAAAATTTCAAACTGAGTTTTGTGAAGGGGATGGTCGTTTTCATTACTATGGTTTCTAATTGCGGATTGTGGAGGGCTACTGAGGGGACGGTTGGTACGGACTGACAAGCCCAAATGTTGAGAAAGGCGCACCTCCAGTTGGAGTTGAGTGCTGCCAATATACGCAGCCTTACAGCTGTCGCACGTGTATTTGTAAACAACATTGGGGCATACAGTTTTGGGGAATTCATCTTTGAACTTTAAAAAATTTGATAATTTAAGTGGGTTGACGAAGGCGACTCTAAAATTTATTTGGGGATAACTAGACTTGAGTAGTTTGGACAATTCACCTCGAATACGCAATGATAAATAACCATAAAAAGGTAATTTAATATATCTGGTTTCTTTTTGTACTGTAGTTATGGGGAGTTTAGTATCAAAAGTGTTATTTAAAAATTTCTTTAATTGGTTATCGAATAGATGAGAAGGGTAGTAATTGTTAATAAAGTACTGTTTTAAAAATTTAAATTCTTCGTTTACCGAAAAGTAATCCGAACAAATACGGTAACTTCTTGTTAATAATGTTACTATAGCACTAATCTTATATTTATAAAACATACAACTTAAATAATTGGTTCCCAAGCCAGTAAAAGTTTGTTTCCGAAATAGTGAAGTATGGAACTTATTATGGGCCCGTTTAACTAAAACATCCAGAAAGGTAAACTATTATTGTTTCGTTTTCACACGTGTACTTAATATTACTATGTCGTTTATTAAGATAATCAAGAAAAAGTTTTACGTGTGAAGGATGGTTAAATATTAAGAAAGTGTCATCCACGTATCTTCTGTAATATATGGGTTTTAAAACTACTAGGACAATTTTCCAACCAAATTTCTTCGTAATGGCAAAGAAATGCATTTGCTAGTGTTGGGCTTAACGGGGAACCCATAGCTACCCCATCAATTTGGCTGTAAAGGTTGGTATTAAATAAGAAAAGATTATCAAAACACACTATTTCGAGAAGGTTTTTAAATTGAGTCTGAGTGAGGCCATTAATAAGAGTATTATCAGTAGTGAATAACTTATTTAGTATGATATTTAATGTTTCTTTTAACGGGACATTAGTAAACAATGACGAGACATCAAAACTGGCCATAGTAAGAGAATCGGTATAGTAACATTATTAACAAGAAGTTACCGTATTTGTTCGGATTACTTTTCGGTAAACGAAGAATTTAAATTTTTAAAACAGTACTTTATTAACAATTACTACCCTTCTCATCTATTCGATAACCAATTAAAGAAATTTTTAAATAACACTTTTGATACTAAACTCCCCATAACTACAGTACAAAAAGAAACCAGATATATTAAATTACCTTTTTATGGTTATTTATCATTGCGTATTCGAGGTGAATTGTCCAAACTACTGAAGTCTAGTTATCCCCAAATAAATTTTAGATTCGCCTTCGTCAACCCTTAAATTATCAAATTTTTTAAAGTTCAAAGATGAATTCCCCAAAACTGTATGCCCCAATGTTGTTTACAAATACACGTGCGACAGCTGTAAGGCTGCGTATATTGGCAGCACTCAACTCCAACTGGAGGTGCGCCTTTCTCAACATTTGGGCTTGTCAGTCCGTACCAACCGTCCCCTCAGTAGCCCTCCACAATCCGCAATTAGAAACATAGTAATGAAAACGACCATCCCCTTCACAAAACTCAGTTTGAAATTTTAACTAGATCCAATAACCGTAACAGAACTCCGAATTTTAGAATCTTTGTACATCTATAGAAACAAACCCTCCCTTAATAATAGAGCTCATCCTACAAATTACAACTCTTTTAAAAACTAACCAACCGTTTTCACAGACATATCCTTTCTAATCCTCTGACCATCCAGTATTCCCTTAGACTTTGCCAAGTATGGAGGTGGATGTAAACATTGTGTATTTACCTATTGAGGTAATTTAATTTTAGTTTTTTATAGTGATGAAATTTAATTTAATTTTAGTTTTTATAGTGATAAAATTTAAATGATTTTAATTTTGTATTGATGCAATTTTCATTTTGCTTTAAGGTTTTAATTTTAATGGTTTTTAATATTGTATTGATGTAACTTTCACTTTCAATTTGTTTTAAGGTTTTAAGACTTAACTCACTGATGATGACAAAAGATTTGTCGAAACGTCTGATGTACAAATAAATGAAAATGTTGCCGTTGTGTTGATTCTTCTTTTCATCTGTAAGCTCCGTTTCCCTAAGGAGAAGTCAATAGTTTTGATATATATATATATATACAGGGTGGGCGGAAAGTAGCTCCCTATTTTGGATTGGTAAAAAAATACGTATATTATCCATTTATTTCAGAAGAGATAATATGAAAAGGTAGGCATACATGGTAGGTTTTCTCTAAAATTCAATGTGGGCTCCAACTCTTTCCACCAGCTTCTGGAGCCGCCCAGGAATGGCGTCCACTGACTTTAGCAGGAACTCCGGCGGGATGGAGGACATGACTTCCCGAATTCGGTCCTCCAGTTCTTCCAATGTCCTCGGTTTGGTGCGGTAGACTTCTTCCTTTACCCACCCCCAAAGAAAGAAGTCGCACGGTGTCAAGTCGGGGCTCCTGGCTGGCCATTGATGTGGACCACGACGACCCATCCAACGCCCAGGGAAGTGGGCATCCAGCCACTCACGGACAACAAGAGCGAAGTGCGGAGGGGCGTCATCTTGCATAAATATCAGATCGTCGATGTTCTCCCATGTGCTGACAACCGGCCAGACCTCGTTTCGCAACATAGCAAGGTACCGCTCAGCATTCATGGTGTTGCGCAGAAGGAACGGCCCACAACCTGATCTGAGGTCATACCACACCACACCGTTACACTGAA
>JAJOZX010000098.1:860000-970000 GCA_023014485.1 Bathynomus jamesi | reverse complement strand
TCACTTAGAAATTAATAAATTAATCAAAGATTCTCAACACGGCTTTCGACGTAATCGTTCTTGTCTTACTAATTTCTTCGATTCCCTTAATGATATTGTAAATATATTTGACGAGAGTAAAACAGTAGATATTATATATTTCGATTTTCAAAAAGCGTTTAATATAGTGCCACTCACAAGACTATTAGTTAAACTTCATTTCACGAAATTGATGGTAATGTTCTCAAATAGATTGGGTTAGTAGAAGTAAAGAAAGAGTGGTCATTAATGACAAAGCGTCTAACCGGGAAAGTGTAACTAGCGGCGTGCCTCAGAGATCACTTCTGGGACCAGTTCTTTTTATTATTTATATAGTGACATCGACACAGGAATTAAGAATATAATTTAAAAATTTGCGGATGATACGAAACTGTATTTTTATCATATCGCCTTTTCCCTTCATTCCCTGACGACAGAGGCGTCATGCCTATAGACTTTGGGTGGGCACGTGCCCACCCAAACTTACTGGAATAAATTTAAATTTACGAAATAATATTTAGTAAAGATAAGAGAATTCAAATAAATTAACCATATATATATACTGTTAACTTTTCTTATCCTTAAAATGTAGTTAAAACACTGAATTACTGATTTCTTACAACTGATTAAAAATTATTTATCTGATAGTGTCTTCCCCCCCCCCAAAAATATATTTTTTGCATAACGCCCCTGCCTGCCGAGGTGTATTGTTGAATACACGAAAGGCCTGTGATAGTGTACGAAATATATAATTTTGTTGTTGGTAAGAATTCTGCCGGACACCCTGTATATATATACAGTATATATATATATATATATATATATATATATATATATATATATATATATATATATATATATATAAATACAATATATATGGGATGAATTTCACAATTAAACACGTGAAATGAATGAATGCTGTAAATCCACAAGGAAAAAGATTCCAAGGCCTTTCGTGTATTCAGAGTTACACCTCGTCAGGGAATGAAGAGAGAAGGCAAGATGCCTATAAATATATACAACGTAGCAGAAACCAAAACATTTAGCACATACTTAACAAGAGTTAATGAGAGGCAAAAGGAATTTTAACAAGATGTTGTAAATTTTATACATTCCCGCACTGTTATTGAAGTTGTTTTTATAATGGATAAATGCACATTCTAGAATATTTCTTTCTATTATATCTCTGTTTTCAACAAGCGCTTTAGAACTATCCCAGTTGAGGCTATGATTACATCTATACATATGGTTAAGCAAAGTATTGGAATTATTAGCTGTTCTACACGCATATTTATGCTGTTTTATCCGAATATCTAACGTTCTACCCGTTTGGCCTATATATACTGAGTTACATTGTGTACATCCGATCGAATACACACAACCAACATTATCCGGGCTATTCTTTATTAGGCGTGATTTAACAGTATTAAAAAATGAAATAGGATAACATAATTTAGTACCAATATTCATGATTATTGCATAACTCGGAATCTAAAAATTCAGGACTGACAACTCTCAATGCTCTAAGAAACATAGCAGAGAAAATAGAGGATTTAATCGAGGGATAATGGTCAGAATAAAAATGCACATAAGAGTTATTATTAGTAGGCTTGCGATAGACTTCAAATTTGAACTGTCTTAGGAAAGCCAAGAATGTATTATAATAATGTAATTGTAAATGAATTTGGGCGTAAAAATATCCTTAGCCTACCTTACCATGTTAATTTTCAATATCTTCCGACTTTACTTAAAGCACTTGGCATCAATGTGGTCTTTAAGTATAATAATACTGTTAAATTACGCCTAATGAAGAATAGCTGGGATAATATTGTTGGTTGTGTGTATTCGATCGGATGTACACAATGTAACTCAGTATATATAGGCCAAACGGGTAAAACGTTAGATATTCGGATAAAACAGCATAAATATGCGTGTAGAACAGCTAATAATTCCAATACTTTGTTTAACCATATGTATAGATGTAATCATAGCATCAACTGGGATAGTTCTAAAGCGCTTGTTGAAAACAGAGATATAATAGAAAGAAAAGATCATGTCAAGAATAGCGAACCCAACACCTGCAGGGTTCGCTATTCTTGACAAGGGAATTTTTGGGTTCGCTATTCTTGACATGGTAAAATTGGGTTCGCTACTCTTGACATGGGAAGTCCTCAAGGACGTTTTCATAACTTCAGACGGTAGGTTTATGTTTCCCAATTTTAAGTAATTAGTTAAGGACGTATTAAATGCTTTTATATTAGTCTTTTTTTATTTAACCAAACTAGCACGACTTAACCTAACCAATCGTCAATGCCGTACAGTATAAAGAATCCTCTTCTCTTAATATATAAAAATAAATAAAAAAAAAATTTATTGTTTTTTATTTATTTTTTAAGCTAATTGTACGCCCTTGACGATTGGTTAGGTTAAGTCGTGATAGTTTGGTTAATTAGGTAATTTTGGCCAATAATCCAAATTACCAGCACAGAACCGTCAACCACTCTTTGCACTTCGTTAATCCACAGACAGGCGTTCATACACAACATATTGAATCGTATTGGGGAAGACATAAGGCTAAAATTAACAACATGCGAGGATGCAAACGCGAATTTCTTCCAGGTTATTTACAACAGTTCATGTGGATGGAAAGAAATAAAGTAAACAGGTTAATTAATTTCTGTAACGCAATTGCCACTCAATTTAATTTCCTTTTTAATAAATTAGTATACGGTTCATTTTCATTTCAGTAAATTGTTTTATTTATTCTTTCATCAATAAAGTGAAGATTACATATGTTTAACTTTTCCTTTACATGATATTTATATTGGGTTTGCTATTCTTGAAATGGGAACTTTTGGGTTCGCTATTCTTGACAAGGGAATTTTTGGGTTCGCTATTCTTGACATGGTAAAATTGGGTTCGCTATTCTTGACATGATCCGAAAGGGATCGAAAGAAGTATTCTAGAATGTGCATTTATCCATTATAAAAACAATTTCAATAACAGTGCGGGAATGTATAAAATTGACATCTTGTTAAAATTCCTTTTGCCTCTCATTAACTCTTGTTAAGTATGTGCTAATTGTTTTGGTTTCCGCTACGTTGTATATATTTATGGGCATCTTGCCTTCTCTCTTCATTCCCTGACGAGGTGTAACTCTGAATACACGAAAGGCCTTGGAATCGTTTTTCTTTTTCCTTGTGAGTTTGCAGTATATATGTATATATATATATATATATATACACAGGGTGTCCGGCAGAATTCCTACCAATAACAAAATTATATATTTCGTAAACTATCACAGATCATAAGGTTTTCACCCTCAGATGCAGAAACTCACCAAGTTTTTCCTCCTACAGATTTAGTGGCTCCACCTACTATCTAACGCAAGCGCGTGGCGCTCTAGCGCCTGCGCGGTGACTATCGCTCAGTCTCAAAATGGCGCCGTTCACAGTGCAGCAGAAAGTGCAGTGTTGTTTTTGATTAGCGGAATTCAAGTTTCCGGTTACTGTGCAAAGGAGATTCAGGCGAGGATAAGGACAGGATCCACCAGAGCGACAAAGCATTGTGGCTTGACATAAACAGTTGATAAAAACTGGTTCTGTGTTGAGAAAGAAAGGAAACGGTAATCAGACAGTGAATGCGAATGTTGTTGAAACGATAAGGAAACTTTTCAACGTAGTCCCCGAAAATCCATTCGTCGAGCCAGTCACGAATTGCGTATTCCACGGTCTACGGTAGACGATGTTGTCCACAAAAGACTGCAGCTCAGAGCCTACAAGGTTCAGGTGGTACAGAAGTTAAAAGCAAATGACAAACCTATCCGTAACACGTTCGCCTTGAAAATGTTATCGCGGATAGATGATGACGATGCATTTCTCAATCACGTTGCCTTCTCTGATGAGGTCACCTTTCACGTTTGTGGTAGGTTAAACAGACACAATTGTCGAATTTGGGGAAGTGAAAATCCACACGAATTTCAGGAACTTGAACGTGACAGTCCAAAAATTAACGTGCGGTGTGCCCTGACATCTGATTCCGTGAGAGGGCCATTATTTTTTGCCGAAGCCACAGTAACAGGGGCAACATACCTGGACATGCTGAAAAATTATGCAATATCTCGGATGCCACAAGGATATCTCTTCCAGCAAGATGGAGCCCCGTCACTTCCAGTGAAAATGGAGTCCCGTCCAATCCAGTGAAAGCCTTCCTGAATGAGCAATTTCCAGGTAAATGGATTGGGAGAGGGTCCCATCGTATGGCCTCCTAGGTCACCGGATTTGACCCCTCTAGATTTCTTTTTATGGGGATACATAAAGGACTTCGTGTACCAAACGCGGGTGCAGGATTTGACTAACCTGCTTCGCCAAATCATTGCAGCTTGTGAATCTGTCACACCGATGATGCTACAAAACACTTGGCGAGAGGTAGAGTATCGTCTTGACATTTGTCGGGCCACCAAGGGCTCACACGTGGAGGTCTACTGAAGGACACTGAAACTTGATGAGTTTCTGTATCTGATGGTGAAAACCCTATGATTCTATCTGTGATAGTTTACGAAATATATAATTTTGTTATTGGTAGAAATTCTGCCGGACACCCTATGTATACACACACACACACACACACACACACACATATATATATTATATATATATATATATATATATATATATATATGGATATAAGGATATTTTTTGTAATATATCCGACTTATTTTGAAGCATTATAAACACTAGTTGCGAACCACTAGAAAATCCACCATGGCCCACTGGTTGGAAACCTATGTTCTAGAATATTCATTATATGTTTTTAACGAAAATTTTAGAACTCTTACACTTAATACTATGATTACATCTATGCATATAGTTAAACAATGCATTAGAATTATTTCCCGTTTGACCTATATAAACTGAGTTACATTGTGTACATCCGATCGAATAGACACAGCCAACAGCATTATCTGGGCTATTCTTTATTAGGCAAGATTTAAGTATTATTATATCATACTTAAAGACTACGTTGATGCCAATTGTTTTAAGTAAGGTCGGAAGATATTTAAAATTTATTTTTGTGATTAAATTCATTTACAATTACACTCTTATAATACCTTTTCTTAGCTTTCCTAAAAAAGTTATCTAGAAATGGAATAGGATAACATAATTTCGTACCAACATTCATGGTATTGTACTGTATAACTCGTTTATAAAATACAGAGATATAAATACATTAATTTCTGATTTTTATTTATGTTCAAACGATGCACAGGACGGGGAAGGCGAGCGGGGATTTTATCATTTACTGTAAAATTTGACAGTGGAGAGAGATTCTTTTAAGTAAATTTAAAATGACAATTAAATCTTAGAAACTAAAACGGCCTTACTGAAACACACCACGCCCCAGGACGGGCTTTTGAGTATTTCATACCTCCGACCTCAGTGCACTTCGAGTGTTGCCAAACATTATTTTACATTTCAAACAATTTTATTTTACATATCTTAATTTCACAGTTTTAATCAGTTTATTATACTCTAAACACTTATACAAACATGCGCACGTGTGTGTGTGTGTGTGTGTGTGTGTGTGTGGTCAAATGACAAGTCTCTCAGACACCTGCATGGAACTGATAACAAAAGCTGCGTTCTAAAAATATACAGGTGTTCACAACAAAAAGAGAAGAGGATATACAGCTTATTGACCAAATAACTGAAGAAATGAATTTGAAATATATTTATTATATTGATTTTTGGCGTGTACCTTCAGGAGAATGAAGGCATTATAATTATTTGGAAATTTTTAATTAATTTAATTTGTCTCTGTAGTACCATTGCGGCACTTACCTTCAAACATAAAGACAAACAAACGTTCAATAAAGAATCAATCCTTAATGAAAGGCGTATTGGTATAAAATTTTAAAATGCAACTTTAGATAAGAGAGTGTTTGAATGTAACGAACCTCTAAGGTATTTTAACTATTATGTCTAAATTTCTAAATTTACACTTAATTCATTTTTCCCTCTATCCCATTAATTTTTTCTAAAACCTTTAAGGAAAAATTGATTTAATTTTGAAATTGCTGTTTCAAAAATACCTTCAATATAATCCCTTCAGGTCGTACGACAATTATTTATTTTAATTAAGTTCAAATCAGTTATAATTAGCGTATATGTACTATTAATTATTTGTTCAATAAATATAATTACTGTATGTATGAGTATTTAAATTGCATGTAGTCAATGTAATTAATTTTTGTCATGAATGGCAGTTCTTATTGCCTTAAATTTGTCACTTCTTTAGATATAGTACTTAAAATTCTCTGCTCTTATTGTAGTAATTGTACTTGTATATTGACTGTATGTATTTTATGAACAATTAAAAATTTGAATTTCAACTATGTGTTTACTTACTACAATTCCATTGGGTGTTACCAAGAGATAAGATAATTAGATAATGATAATTAATTATAAGCTTTATTGGCAGAATATAAATCCCATAAAACAGTACAATATTCTTTAAGGTAATAAAATATTTAAAACAATAATAAATTTAAAAAACTAAAAATTATGACTAAAAGTGAAATAAGAATAGAACACTTATGAAACAAATAATTAATTACAAAAACTACCCACAGCTAAGAGTAAAAAAAGAAAGAAATGGAAATAAAAATAAAATGTATACGTAGTGACAATACCAACATGTATATGGTAGTGATAATGATGATAATGATAATGATATTGATAATGTTTATTGGCAGGAGACAGATCCATTAAAAAAGGTACAGTATCCATCAAGGTAATCAACGATACAACTAATAAAACAGTAAGTTTAAAATCGCAAACGAAAAAGGATTACAGTAACAAAGAAATAACAATAATACACGTAAAGAAAGGAGAAATAATAAAGTTAGTAATAACAGCTTCATAAGAATAAAAATTCAAGTAATAGAATGATTAATGCAGGGCTTAAGTAGAACTATAGACAAATATTTTCATACAGAGAGGTCCACATCGAGAAAACATAAAGCAGGACTGATAAATAGTGTGGACAATTGGAATGTTTGAGTTTTTAATTCTTCGCATTAGACTGTATTAACCACGCCTTGTTACTGCAGGGAGGCTCGGAACGTTGCGGTTAGCGAACATTTGAGAGGCTGAGCATCTTGCAGGTAATTTATGCAGCAGTCTATAAGATCTGTTGTGAAGCAAACTGAGGATTCTGCAGGAGACTTTTTATAATTAACCCAGAGTTGCTGCCCATAAATATTAGTGCAGAAAGTACGAAAACGAGTGTCTTTAGCTTCGCTTGTACAGAATTTGAAGTTCCTTATAATCATCTTTGTCTTCGCATTGTAACTTTGATATTGTTTCCTTATGTCTGAGACGTCACTCAGGAGCTGGTGATAGTTTGACCCAGATACTTACATTCTTGTACCTGCTCTATTGTTTCAACTCTTATTTTCGAAATAATATTAGCTGTTTGGTTAGTTATTTCTTCATCCCTAGGCACTCCATGAATTGTTGATGGGGTGAAATTCTTAGTACACGCGATCGAAAAGTCGTGCAACTCGCATCAAGATTTGAATAAGTGCTAGGCGAGCCTAAACTTAGATTAATCTGACTGAGAGGTAACCGTGCGAGGGGGAAAGAAAATTTTTTCCCAAGATCAACGTGTTTTTATTGTTGAACATTTTTACAAGCTGCATCAAGGGTAAATAAAAAAAATTTGACGCTTCATATATGATCATTTTTTTATAGCAAATGTTAAGAAAAAAACATCTATTAACATTTATTAACATTTATTCCCTTTAATAATCTCAATATCCTTCAGTAAATCTTACCAACCAACAAACTTAACACATCCTCCAAGAAGTTACATCCATCATTCCCTCATTCTCTGTTGGGCCTGTCATCAAGTACAATGAGACATTTGAGACACTGATTTTCAACTTTATGAATTTGTAAGTTTCAGAATTAAAATAATCAATTAAGAGAGAATTGTTAGAATATTCCTAATTATAATTTCGGTTACTTATCTTATTGAGACATTGGTACCCTTCTTTTCTGAACGAGAATGAATCCTTTACAATTAATATATAGTAGATATCACTTTTTATGCGAGGAATGAATTATCATATAATAAGAGCGCGTCACGTTTTCTTTCGTGTAGGAGAGACTTAGTCTTTTACTATTTTTATTTATATTTGAGCCACACCATGCGAATTTCCTTTCGGGATTTTCTCTCGGAACTCTCGGAAGGCGTACAGTCCTGATGGTGTTCCTCCTAATGTTCTTAGGAACTGTGCTTCTGTTCTGACACCCTGCTTAGGCAAACTCTTTTGTCTTTCTCTTTCATCTGGTACTTTTAGTTCCTGCTGGAAGTTCGCTTTCATTTAATCTGTCCCAAAGAAGGGTGACCGCTCTCAACCCTCCAACTATCGTCCAAATGCTTTGATTTCTTGCCTTTCTAGTTTTTAATCTATCCTTAATAGGAAGATTCTTAAACATCTCTCTTCTCACAATATTCTTTCAGATCGTCAGTATGGGTTCCGCAAGGGACGCTCTACTGGAGATCTTCTTGCATATCTCTCTGACTCTTGGTCATCTTCTTTTCGGGATTTCGGTGAAACCTTTGATGTTGCGCTCGATATATCAAAAGCTTTTGATAGTCTGACACAAATCCTTAATTTCGAAACTGCCCTTCTTCGGTTTCTATCCTTCAATCTGTGCCTTCTTTTCTGGCCGGTCTATATCTGCGGTTGTAGATGGCTACCGTTCTTCTCATAAAGCTATTAATAGTGGTGTTCCTAAGGGCTCTGTCCTGTCACCCACATTTTTCCTTTTATTTATCAATGATTTATTAAGTCACACTTCGTGATTATCCACTCCGACAGTATGCCGATGATTCCACACTTCACTTTCCCACCCGCTTCACAAAGCGTCCCTCTCAACAGTCACTCCATGTTTCGCGTGAGATGGCTATGGCGCACCTGACTTTTGATCTTTCTACTATCTCTGATTGGAGGAGAGAAAACTTTGTGGCTTTCACTGCCGCAGAAATTCAGTTCCTTCATCTGTCTACTCATCACAATCTTCCATACGACTATCCCCTTATTTTCAACAATTACACAACTCAATCCTTCCTTTTCTCTTCACATTCTTGGCGTTTCTCGTTATCTTTCTGGAAAGCTCTCATAAACTCTCTTTCCAAATCAGCTTCTTAGTAGTTAGGTGTGTGTATCGGCTCCGCAGTCTCTTCATCCACACTCAGTTGCAGCCTCTATACAGGAATATTGTCCGCCCCTATATGGAGCGGAGTCATGTATGGGGTGGCTCAACCCGCACATTTCTACTTGACCGGGTGAAATCAAAGGTTTTCGTCTCATCAATTCCCAGCCTTTTATTGATTGTCCTCAATCTCTCTCTCTTCTCCGCAATATTGCTTCACTCTCTCTTTACTCTTTTCTGTCGTTATCTTTACGAACACTGCTCTTCTGAACTCTCTAACTGCATGACTCCTCCTTTAAGGAGAGCATACAGTACTAGACTTTCAGCACATTTTTATTCCTCTTTTGTCCAATTCTCTGACGCAAGGGTTAATCGGTATTCTCAATCCTTCATCTACTCAACCGGTGAACTCTGGAACAATTTTCCTCAATCCATCTTTCCCTGTCTATGACCTCCATTTTTTGAAACGCAGAATGCCCAGGCATCTTGAAAACTTTGGACCTTGATTTTGGTTCTCTTCTATGGGGGAGGAAAGTTCTTGCAGACATTCGCCCTTGACGAATATATATACACGTGTGTGTGTGTGTGTGTGTATATATATATATATATATATATATATATATATATACACACGAGGGTAATTCAATAAGTATCCGCACTTTTTATTTTCACAATTTTAGGATCTTTTCCGTTTGACTGCCGCCATTGAAACATAATTGAACTTTTTGTATTTTAACTGAAATGTCTTGATGATACAAAATAAGTTACTTTATAAAAAAGCTTTTCTTAATTTCCCCTTCAAATTTTGTTTCTTATAAACAATTTTAATTACTTTCAAGATCCATGCTTAATTTTTAAGTTTTAATCGTGTACTCAGAAAAATAAGGGGATCACTTGAAGATCAGGGCCTCCAGCCTTCTTTAGTTAGCTTTATAAGGCTAACTAACAAAAATATCACGACCTAACCTAACCAATCGCCAAGGTCGTACAGTTGACCTAACGATTGGTTAGGTTAGGTCGTGATATTTTCGTTAGTTAGCCTTATAAGGCTAAGTAAAGAAGGCTGGGGGCACTCACCTCTTATGTTTCAATGGCGGCAGTCAAACGGAAAAGATCCCAATTTTATTTTCACATCTGATAGATTACACTGGTTTGCATGAAAATCGATTTCTTTATTTTGAGTTGTGATTCTGAAGAAGTTCGCTGCGCTGAATTAAAAAATGCTACCAGTTTTTTTCTATCACCCACAGTTTTAAAGTTATTAGCAAAACAATTTTGGAGCGTTTTGTAATTTTTTACCTTTTTTATCTTTAATTAATTTCGTTTTTTCATATTTTTCAGATAGATAATTCTAACATTACGTCATTAAAATTTTAATAATGGCTTCTAGAGGATGTACCCATAGTCCAGATATATTTGGTTATATTTGTGGTCGGTATGTTGTAAAACAAAGGACAAATGTAACGACCTTCATTAAGAGAGCTTATTATACTTATTATGGAATTAAATTAGGAGATCAAGACAAAAGTTGGGCTCCACACAAGGTTTGTCTTACGTGTGTTGCGGCACTAAGGAATTGGAGCAAAGGTAAAAAGAAAAGTTTGCCATTTGGGATCCCTATGGTATGGCGCGAGCCTAGAAACCATACCGACGACTGCTACTTCTGTTCTTGCAATGTTAAAGGTTATAATGCAAAGAATAAAGAGAGCCTTCAATACCCAAGTCTTCCATCTGCAATAAGGCCGGTACCCCATGGTCCAGAAGTTCCTATTCCCCGCCCACCCGAGAGTCTGGATCAATACAATTCAGATTCTGATTCAACTCCAAATCCAGACAATGATGATATTTATGAACAGCCAACAGCTGACCGAGATCCTCCTAAACCATTAACCCAAGCCGAACTAAATGACTTAGTCAGGGATTTGAATCTGCCTAAGGACTCTGCAGAACTTTTGGGGTCTAGATTGCAGGAGAACAATTTATTGGCATCCGACACATACTTCGCTTGGTACAGAAATCGTGAGAAAGACTTCGTGCCTTTTTTCGAAGAAGATGGTCCCTTAGTATTTTGCAAGGACATCACAGGATTAGTGTGCAAGCTAGGCATCGAATACCAAACCACTGACTGGAGGTTGTTTATAGATTCCTCTAAAACCAGTCAAAAAGGAGTGTTACTGCACAACGGTAACAAATATGCATCAATCCCAGTGGCCCATTCTACTCATTTAAAAGAGACCTATGATAACATGAAACTGCTTCTGAAAAAAATTCAGTATCAAAATCACAGATGGATATTGTGTGGGGATCTCAAAGTCCTTTGCATGTTACTTGGGCAGCAATCAGGATACACTAAGATGCCATGTTTCATCTGCGAATGGGATAGTCGAGCACGTGACCAGCACTGGAAGAGGAAAACTTGGCCTCCTAGAGAGAATCTTACCCCAGGATCAAAGAACATTTTACATGAACATCTAGTTGAACCAAATAAAATCCTCCTACCACCCTTGCACATTAAGTTAGGCTTGATGAAGCAGTATGTCAAAGCATTGAATAGAGAAGGTGAGTGTTTCAAGTACATTTGTTCAAAATATCCAAAGATTAGCTACGAGAAAATAAAGGAAGGTGTTTTTATAGGTCCTCAGATTAGAAAGTTATTGACAGACGATCATTTCCTGAACACAATGACCAATAAAGAAAAAGAAGCATGGCTTGGTTTCAAAGATGTTGTTGAAAACTTCTTGGGAAACTACAAAAGCCAAAATTATGAAAGACTGGTGGAAAATATGTTTAAAAAGTTTTGCGCCTTAGGCTGCAACGTGAGCCTGAAAGTTCACTTCTTATTTTCGCATCTTGACCGTTTTCCCGAAAATCTCGGAGATGTCAGTGAGGAGCAAGGGGAACGATTTCACCAGGACATCAAAACCATGGAAAGAAGATATCAAGGAAGATGGCATACAAATATGATGGCGGATTACTGCTGGTGTCTGCAACGAGATCAGCCTAACGCACAGCAAGCATAAGAAAACATCAAAGAAGCACCGGTTTAGTCGTCATTAGTCAGATCTACCTTCGTAGTCTTAAGTCTTTGGAATAAGTCCTGAAATGTTTGCAAGTAAAGAAGGTAAATATATTTTGTTTCTTTCAGTTATTTTTTTATTCTTTCATAAACAAGCAATATGCTTGTCTAAGAGCTAGGAGCTATTTAATTCTGCTTTAATTAGGTTTTACTCTATCACCTAAAGATTTCGTGCTACAAGGGGTGCTGTAATACCTCATCTGTCCCCAAATGTTAACCACCCATTGATGAGAGAGGAGAGAGTATTTTGCTGGGAACGGGACTGGTTGTTATATATATTTACCCTACATTATTATGTAAGCGTTACTGTAGTTTATAACAACAAAATTTATGGTTTAGCATGTGCAATCCAATGTTGGTCTCGATAAGATGGTTCACATTTGGGGATAAATGGGGGATTTATGACACACCCTGTAGTAAGAAAACCATACGTGATAGGGAAAAACTAACTATATTTTTGAGATCAGCGCACTCAAATTATATAGAATCACCAACTAGTTTGTAAAAATCGATCGACAAGTTTTCAAATGTGTACTGATGTAATTTATCAGGTAGAAAGGAGGAAAGATTAGCAATACTAGTTACTGAGGAAAATGATTTTGAGAAATTACTCTCCGTAGCAAAAATCAAAGACTATCGGATCAGCTCAAGCAAAAAGCGTGTTTGAAACCATCTCAGAATGGAAGCTAGAAGATAATGTGTATGGGCTAGTATTTGATACAACTGCCTCAAACACCGGATGGAAAAAAGGTGCATGCCAAAAGGTGGAAGAACTTCTTGGAAAAAAATTATTGTGGATGGCATGCCGTCATCATATTTCTGAGAGGATTTTAGCTACTGTCTACATCAGACTATTTGGCGAAACTAATTCACCTGAAAATGAAGCCCTTCAAGAACTTTAGAGAAAGTGTTTCAAAAATATTGACACTAAACTGCCTCACAGACACCTTAAACTAAAAGATAGGTATTTAAGAGATATGAAAGAATCCAGCATCAGTTTCATGAATGATATTCTTAACCAAAAGAGTTCGCTTCCTCGCGATGACTATAGAGAATTGGCAGAGACAATTCTCCTCATTCTGAATGAAGTGCCTTCCAGAGGAATTCATTGGATTAAGCCAGGAGCCTTCCATCAGGCAAGATGGATGGCTTCAATCCTTTACACCGATAAAATGTATGCCTTCTCTCACCAAGCTGGCTACGATGATGTCACTATTCAAAAACTTGAAAGATTTTTTCAGTTTACATCCCTTTTTCATGAAAAATATTGGTTGTCCTGTACTAAATCATCCGACGCTCCTGGAAATGATCTTAGATTCTACAATAAATTGATAAAATACAAAAAAATAGACAGTGAGGTTGCCGAATCTGCCTTCGAGGTCATTATTGGTACTTGACTGAAGAGCTCGTCCCCATGGCTTTGTTTGGCTTTGTTAATAATGAAGAAAAGGTTAGATGGTCCAAGAATTAACAAAATATGATCCTCCTCAAGAGTACACACCAGGTCAGCCTATCTTCCCTATTCTGAAGCAGGGTGTCAGACTTCATCGCCTCATAGGTCCAAGATCCTTAGGGAATGGATTAAAAAACCCATATCATTATGGGAAGAAGATGACGATTTTAAAAGAATGAGGGGCCTTATTTCGTCTGCCAAAGTAGTAAATGACACGGCAGAGCGTGGCGTCAAGCTCATGCAAGATTTTCATGGGCATTGTAAGGATGAAAGTGAGTTTCAACAACTTTTGCAGGTCGTTGAACAAAATAGACATACAATCCCAAACATGACGAAGAAAAATTTGGTCACTGCTCTGAGGTTAAAATGTAACTAAGATTATTTGTTTTTGTTTTTTATTTTAAGCTTTGTTTCAAGCGAATAAAAATTTGTTCATTGCTTTAAGTGCAAAAAGGTTCCTAGGATTACTTTCTTTTGTTTTAACCTTTATTTTCTTATGTTATTGGTTAAGATCTTTTTGTGTTATTTTTGAGAAATAAATTTTAAAAAACGATGGGACTTTGTTAACATTGTCAAAAGCTTAAAGTATTTTAATTTATATAATTTTAACCTAATGTTAACTAGGTTCTTCCCACTTCGATTCGATAAGATGACTAAAGTTCTTATTCGTCTTATCCTTTCGAGGCCTATCGCCGCAGAGCTGCATTGAGATGATGCTCTAAGGGGGGCGGTAACACCCTACTGCTGTTTCTTGTACCTTACTGAATAAAGCTTCAAATTATCTTTCTTTTGATATCAAATATGTTGATATTTGACAAAAATCTTGTTCATTTAAGTTGATTACAATAAAAAAAATGAGTATTTCTAGCATTTTCAGGGGGGCCCATTTTTCGGGGTGGGTCAGGGACCCCAAAATTGTTAAAATGAATATTATTTTTATATATTTAGTAAACGTGAACCATTTCTAACAGGAAAAAAGGTATGTTCAATGGATCTGAAAAAAAAAGGTCATAAGTGGGACACCGTTGCCTGTATATATATATTAAACGTGTATTTTGTTGTATATAGATTTCTTCTGTACTAGCTGGATTATTTTTTGCGTATATATATATATATATATATATATATATATATATATATATATATACACATACTGTATATATATATATATATATATATATATATATATATATATATATATATATATGTGTGTGTGTGTGTGTGTGTGTGTATATATATATATGTATATATATATATATATATATATATATATATATATATATATATATATATATATAGTATATATACACATACTGTATATATATATATATATATATATATATATATATTACGTGTATTTTGTTTTATATAGAATTCTTCTGTACTAGCTGTATTATTTTTGATACGTATATACAATATATGTTAAATAACTCCAATTATTCTTCTTTTTGCGCCTAATGCAATTTTTCTCTACTGTTCGTGTTATATATGTTAAATAATTCCAATTATCCCTGTTTTGCGACTAATGTATATACATATTTTGTATTCCGATATATATTAAATAAACAGAACGATATAGCTGTGTTTTATTTCAAACAAATATAAATGAAGGGTGTATATACAGTATATATAAACAATACAGTGTGTGTGTGTGTGTGTGTGTGTGTGTGTGTGTGTGTGTCTAAGACGACTGGCTGTATTCTTTGGCTGTTTCGACTGGTGGGGGCTCGGAAACCCATTAGGATGGCTACATTTAAGAATTTGTTGTGAGTGGTGGTGCCGTTCCAGTTAGCCTATATATGATGCTCCTAAAGCCGCCCAGGACGACTTGTTAATATTGTGTGTGGGTGTGTGGGTGTGTCCTTCTAAAGAAACTGGCTGTTTACGATTGACTTTGTCATGGTAGGCTTCTAAGCCAACTGGCTCTGATGCTAAAGCCGCACAGGATGGCTGGTCAAACTCCATTATGCGCCGAGACATGCCAGCGAGAACATCTTCCTTTCTCTCTCCTCCTCTCTTTCCGTTTTATTACCCTTGTTAGGTTAGGTTACCCTCTTTGAAGGGCTACTCCCTGGGCCCTATTCAAACCCCACTCTCCTCCGTTGTTAGATTAAATTACCCTCTCCCCTCTTCATGCATACTCCCCTTGGAGGGTCTAACTCCCTTCCCCCTTGTTGAATACCCTCTCTTCTCCTCAGAGTTGCTATACCTCCTCCCTCCATTATTGATCATGTTGCATTCAATTGATTTGCACTCTACTTTTTTGTGGGATACTACTGACACCGATAATCGAGGCGACCTATTCAGGGCGCCCATAAATTATCCTTACAAATTCAATTTCAGTTGGATTTGTAAAGATAATTTATGGCTGCCCTGTATATCTGTTTGGTTTTATATTGTCGTCGTCGTCATTGTACCATTTTAGCTTTTGCATTTTCTGAAAGACAATCATGTCATACCGGCTACGTCGTGACCAGAGTCGTAACACCGCTTCCAGTCGATCAGCAAAGTTAAGCGATACTGGGTCTGAGTGAAGTTAGATGGGAGACCGTCTTCCGCGTTCAGATTATGCAGTGACCCATGGTTCGGATCCCACGTAAAACTGTAGGTCTTCTCCGTCATAAGCTGGGAATGGGGTTAAACAACTCCCATCAAACATCATAATACCATACAAATTATCTTGAAAATCGAAGGTGACGTATTTTTCAGTTTAAATTGTTTTCAAGTCATGCATATTTTCGGACATTTTGTGATTGTTTATGTGTGTGTGTGTGTGTGTGTTTCGGGATGCTCAAGAGTATTAGAATAGCAATATACCATTCTAATTCTTATACTATCGTTAGTGAAAGCACTTAATTGTAGTATAAAACTTATGCCAAGTTATTTATGCTTCTTCAATCTGTGATACACAAAATGATCGCCAAAACAGTTAACTTCGAGTTTCAACGGAATAGGTTAAAAACTTAAGGATTTATGATAATTTAAAAATATTGTAAGGAATTACGTCACTATCGAAAAGTATCTTAAAAAGAATAAAATCAGGTATGAATATTTGGAGCTTTTCCGAAATTTGGACTGTTTCCGATTTTTTTGAAAATAAGATATTTAATGTAGAATTTTACGCTAATTTAAAAAATGTAAGTCTTTTTTTTGGGGAAATGAGCGGTTCAAAAGTTATGTTTGTTATTGTAATTTTGTATTAGGTCAAAAACTATAACAATACAACTGAAAACTAATACAAGAGTTATTGTATTTTTTAGTAATATTGGCTTATGTTATATTTGTGTGAATAGATTTCGACCGTTATGTTTCTGTCGCCACATGAATTCGCTAAAGTAGGTATCAATCAAGTCAACTGAATGCCCGGTTAGGTTAATTGAATGCCCGGTTAGGTCAACTGAATGCCCGATTAGATTAATTGAATGCCTGGTTAGGTTAATTGAATGCCCGGTTAGGTTAATTGTATGCCCTTGACGATTGGTTAGGTTAAGTCATGATATTTTCGTTAGTTTTTACGTTATCTCATATCTATAGAAAAGCTGAAATTTATAAAAAAATAGTATTAACAATATGACAAATCAATATATACATGCAAAAGATTTTTCTACAGTAACTATAGGTAAACTAGTACACCCTGTAACTTTTAAAATAGTAACTATACGTAAACTAGAACACCGTGTAACTTTTAAAATAAAAATTTCTCCAAGAAAAACTTACATTTTTTAAATCAGCTTAAAAATCTACATTAAATATCTTATTTAAAAAAAAATAGGAAACAGTCCAAACTTCGGAAAAGGCCCGAATATCTTAAGGCAGAAGGACACTAAGATGAAATTCTGAATTTTTTTTTAAAGTGTTATACAGGGTGTCCCATAAGTCCGGCATCATAGGAAAAATAATAAAAAAGGCAAAACAAAAGCTTTTATTTACAGAACGTGCTCAGTATGTCCACCATTGTTTTCAATACACAAATTCAGACGTGATACCCAGTCAGCAAGCACACGGTGAATGATGTCAGGAGTAATGGTGTTACATGCCCCAATAATGCGCTGCCGCAAATGTTCAACACTCCTAATTTTCTCTGCGTATACCAGCGCTTTCAAGTGGCCCCAGAGATAAAAATCTAGTGGCGTGAGATCCGGGCTTCTAGCTGGCCATTCCACAGGCCCTCGACGTCCTATCCAATGACCAGGAAATTGTTGGTACAGGTATTCCCTTACTTGGGTGCTGTAATGTGCAGGAGCGCCGTCTTGCTGGAACCATGTTGGGAAATTTCCTTCTTCGTTGAAGACACTGGGAAATGCTTCTTCCTTGAGCATACGTAGGTAGGTGCCTCCAGTGACATGTTCATCGAAAAAGAGGTGGCCTATGATGCGATCCTTCCAAATGCCACACCATACCATCACCCGAGATGCACCTTGTTCCTTTGAAGAGGTATACCAGTGAGGGTTGTTTTGAGACCAGTAGCGGGTGTTCTGTCGATTTACCTCACCATTTCCATAAAAAACAGCCTCGTCACTGAAGAGAATGGTGGACGGGAAATTGGCATCCCGAGCATATGAATTATGGTTTGTAGAAATATAAAAATATGAATGTCTCCTATGATGCCGGACTTATGGGACACCCTGTATAATGTAAGGGCGGAGATCATTATAAAAAGTCGAGCTTTGAATTTTACAGACAAAACATCACATGAAGGAATGCATGGAATATAGAGCTGTTATAATCAGTAAAAATTTTGGATCACCTGAAGATCAGGGCCCCCAGCCTTCGTTAGTTAGCATTATAAGGCTAACTAATGAAAATATCACGACTTAACCTAACCAATCCTTAGGTCAACTGTACGCCCTTGACGATTGGTTAGGTTAAGTCGTGATATTTTCGTTAGTTAGCCTCATAAGGCTAACTAAAGAAGGCTGGGGGCCCTGATCTTCAGGTGATCCAAAATTTTAACTAGAAAGAATAAATATTATACAGGATACAGAAGTCTATAATATACATGAAAACCCTGATAAAAAAGAATAAAAGGAAAAATGATTTTTTTTAGCCATTAAAGTGAATAATTTACAAGAAAAACTTTTGATGGATACGGGCACCGAGACGTCAATCCTCGAAGAGTAAGTTACATTAGATTTGAGTTATGCTGGCTTCAAAGTCAAGGATAAACCCGCCATAAAACGTATATAGATAATAAATCTATTGAACGAAATATATTAAAGCTTAATGTGTATTTTAAAAAGGCAAACATCATGAGAGTTTAATATCATTCATATGAGTTAATTCGTAATGAGTTAGTTAATTTTAGGTTTATTTAACTTAAAGTTGATTATTAAATACTCGATCTTCCTCGTAATTAACTGCATCAAGAACTGAAAGTAAAGACAAATGTTTGTTTATTCCGATTCAAATAATGAGAACTTCCTGTGCGTGATTGTTAAATACAATTAAATTAAAAGCTTAAAACACTCGTTTATTGCGAGTTCAAGGTAAACTGGGTGCTACTGTAGTATGCGGTCTACCTACGATTCGGCGGTCTACCTTTTAATTATAGCTTCTTATCTTGTTTACTAATTGTTTGTTTACATCCCATTGTCAATCGCCCTTGACGATTGGTTAGGTTTAGTCATGATATTTTCGTTAGTTTTAACGAAAATATCATGATTAAACCTAACCAATCGTAGGTAGACCGCATACTACAGTAGCACTGTAAACGTAAACTATATGCAAGGAATTGATCAGTATAATGTTTGAGTTTGTGTAACGTCTTTCTTAATAGCAAAGGTCGTATGACAGAAGGATTTACGGCTTTACATGGAAACCGAACCACCTGAACGCGGAGAACTATCCCCCAGCTATACGATCTACCCATACACAACGTCGCTTAACTTCGCTGATCTAGCGGGAAGCGGTGTCACGATGTAGCCACTATGTAGCCTGGGAAATGATGAAATTAAAGAGCTTACTGTTATTAATGAAACTGTAACAATGCTTCATAGTTTTCACAATATTAAATATAATAACACTTCCGGGGTGAAATTGTCAATTTTTCTTTTAACCTTTTATGGACGACCGGTACAAACTGGGGATCACCTGAAGATCAGGGCTCACATCTACGTCTCACTCATTGTGCTTTACACCTAACAGCAGAAATTTTACTAATATTTACATATCATAAACATTTATGTAAATGTAAATCAACCTTAGATCTTCTCAGTGCCTAATTCTTTCTATGTCCTGGGATTATTCAAAAGATTGTTTAGACCTTCATTTTGGTAGTAAGCCTATATTCTTCACAAAGACGTTCCAATATAAAGAAATAAAACGTCGTCTCTCATAGTAAAATAATGTTAAACTTAACCCGGATCACCTGAAGATCAGGGCCTCCAGCCTTCTTTAGTCAGCTTTATAAGGCTAACTAACGAAAATATCACGACCTAACCTAACAAATCGTTAAGGGCGTACAGTTGACCTAACGATTGGTTAGGTTAGGTCGTGATATTTTCGTTAGTTAACCTTATAAGGCTAGCTGAAGAAGGCTGGGGGCCCTGATCTCCAGGTGATCCCAAATTGGTAATTTTTCAAATACACGCATTCATAACCTTAACTCTACAAAAAAATAAACCGGTGTTAAACGGGTAAGATAAGTTGCAGTGAGTATATACTAGTGACGAGTCACGATGTTTTACTTGAAAGTTACGATGAATTACCGAATGCCGATGATCAAGGGACTAATGGAACCATTTTAGATTTGGTTTATTTTCCCAAAAAGGGGTTCATCTGAAGATCAGGGCCCCCATATATTTTTGTTTTTTGCTTTATAGTACCAAATATAATAATAAATTAAATTAAATGCCCGGTTAGGTCAACTGTACGCCCTTGATGATTGGTTAGGTTAAGTCGTGATATTTTCGTTAGTTTTAACGCTAAATATGTTACAGATATTTGTTAAATACTCATACAATGTGAGTAAAAATTATTCAGGCTTAAGAATTATTGATTTAGTTGAATATGAAATAGTTTAGAAGATGCACGTAGAGACTAGAGTGCAAGAGTTAGCTTAAGGGAAGAAATAAAAAAATATAGATTGGGAAATAACAATAAATCATAGTAAGGTTTTTTTTGCCAGTCATAGTTCTCGCCAGGAAACATGATGATTCATTTATTTATTTATTGCTGTATTTGTACGTGTAAAAGGAACATAGGCTGGATGTAACAATAAATATATTAAGAGCGTGCGTAGATTATTATAGGCCCTTAAGCAAAATTATACGCTGAGTATTTTACTATCACCGATCTTACCAAGAGGAATTATTAAATAACAATGGATCCTATAATATTCGTTCTTATACAGCTTTTGTACGAAGGAAAGGTTTGGGATGATGGACGTTCTGTTGGCTTTTCAAAAACCTATAAATCTAGTTTTCAAGGACTTTTACTGTGACCACGTTATCACCATTTAGCTGATGCATTATAATAGGACGGTTTTCTAAGGAACAAAAGGAACAGTCCAGAACAAAGTTACAGCCTGTTTAAATAAACATAAAGGTAATGAACATACATTTTAAGATTAAGCCAAGTATGTCTCAATCTAAAAGATAGAGACTTTCCTTTTAACCTTTCAAAGGTTCCGGCGATGATTCCTCATTTCACGAAGGTGACGCTAACCACTACACCACCGAGGTGTAGCTCGGGTAGCTTTAGAGCATAGGTACTCACATTTCTCAACTACCAGGACTGTTACATCTGAGATCTACTCTTAACCATGTTATAAAATTTTTGATCCACAACGCCAGAACCACTTAATATTATTGAAGTCAATATACAGGGTGTACATAAAGTCAGGATCTATTTTTGTGAAGCACTTGGAAATTATATGGAATTCAATCATAAAATGATAAAGTGGTAACATTTATTAAATAATTAAGAGTAGGATTCGACGTGACGCCCATCAGTATCCCTGCACAGCTCAAATCGTTCCGCAGCATTTCTAAACACATTCTGGAGCATTTGCGGGGTTATGTTATCTGCAGCAGTTCGTATACGTGTACGTAAGTTTTCAAGACTCGTAATCTTCGTCTGATAGACGTGCGATTTGATAAAGCCCCATGCAAAGAAATCTAAAGGGGTTAAATCTGGTGATCTCGCTGGACAAGGTCTGTTGCTTCCGCGTCCGATCCAGCGATTTGGAAAACGTCCATTTAGATAATCCTGAACAATTTTGGTATAGTGACAAGGAGCACCATCATGTTGATAGACGACGGTACTAACAATCCTATCCCCGTCGTCTATCAACATGATGGTGCTCCTTGTCACTATGCCAAAATTGTTCAGGATTATCTAAATGGACGTTTTCCAAATCGCTGGATCGGACGCGGAAGCAACAGACCTTGGCCAGCGAGATCACCAGATTTAACCCCTTTAGATTTCTTTGCATGGGGCTTTATCAAATCGCACGTCTATCAGACGAAGATTACGAGTCTTGAAAACTTACGTACACGTATACGAACTGCTGCAGATAACATAACCCCGCAAATGCTCCAGAATGTGTTTAGAAATGCTGCGGAACGATTTGAGCTGTGCAGGGATACTGATGGGCGTCACGTCGAATCCTACTCTTAATTTTTTAATAAATGTTACCACTTTATCAGTTTATGATTGAATTCCATATAATTTCCAAGTGCTTCACAAAAATAGATCCTGACTTTATGTACACCCGGTATTATAGTTTAATATTACTCAAACCGAAACTGTTTAATATTTAAGGTACAGTCATATCTGAACCAAACCACTTTAGAAATTTACAAATACATCCAAACCGTTTCAACAAAATAAAAGTATCCCATAAAAGGATGTAATTATCCTAATGAAAGGTGAAATATTTCAAAATAAAAATTATTCTTTTCCCAACCTCCGCCACATAGCGCCTCTATAGCTCGTATTGTCCCGATCCTACATTCCGATCAAAACTGAGTTCAGAGAACCGCAGCTTCTCCGGTCTTGTGAGTGATTAGTCTAGAGACCGGATTTTGCCCTTTTTGCCTTTTTTATTCCCGTTTATAGATTCATAGGCTTCTTTTAGAGAAATCCATTTCGGGACTGTGGGATGTATATAATTAAATGTTATAGTGCCTATAAACGCCTATTTTGATGGTTAATGCCTAATTTTAAAATACGTGCCTATATATGCCTTTTTAAATTTTATTGTACTAAGAAAAATAACTCGCATTTTTTTAAAACTTGTAGGCCTAAATAGGGCAGGGGATGGAAAAACCGAGGCTTGTCCTGAGGCAACCAGCACAGCCAATCAGATCACAATACGTCAGCCAAATACAGCCAATCAGATCACAATACGTCATTGTGACGCGTTCGGCCTCAATCATTTTGTTTGGTGCGTGCAACGTGGTGTCTTTGTTCAAGTGCTTTTGCTAAATAAAATCTCACGTTTGTGCTTACAGCTTTTTTTACAAGTGAGAAAAAATGCCTAAGGACAAGACAGCCAAAAGTGTTCTGTTGAGGCAGTGGCTCAAGAAGGACTCAAACTTCACTACGGATGGTAGAGTTATTTTCTGCCAACCTTGTTCCAAAGAGGTACGTTGCAACATTTTTTATTATCTATCCAAAATAACAAACCCACTCGATGTAAACAAATGCATGCGAGGGAATTTGACGCTCCAACAATGAGTGATAATGTGAGCTTTTCCGAATTTAATAGCATCCTAAAGATAAATTGGTAAAGAGTGGTGAAAAACAAATTGTTTTAAATTATTTTAATATTAATTTAATTAATCGAACAACCAACTTCGACGGTCGACTAATGCATTTTATAATTTAGTTACCCTAAAAATTGTCGTTTTCTGTAGTTTCTGAAAAAAAAAAAGATTGGTATCTAAAGAAATTATTAAGTTAAGTTGGGTTCTTATAATGAATAGAGAATAATAGCTTTTTGTTTGTTGTTAATTTGATTTATTTTAATGCATGGCGCAGTAATTAAGTTTGTTTTTCAGTAATGTTTTTCAGCATGTGACTTGCCAGGCTCATGCTCTCCATCGGGTGGCAGAAAACATCCGGGGACATTTTCGGAACGTAAATGCACTTGTATCGTCAGTGAAGAAGGTCTTTCTCAAGGCACCTTCATGAATTGCTGCTTTCAAGGCAGCTCTTCCAGAAACACCCTTGCCACCTCAGCCAGTTTTGACTCGATGGGTTTCCTGGCTTCAAGCTGCCATGTATTATGCTGAAAATATCAGCGAAATTGCCAAGGTACGAAACATATTCAGTTTAATTAGTACATTCTTCTACAGCCATTTCAAAAGCAGCAAAGCACATTTCATCTTAATTCTGTTTTTTGTTGCAGGTCGTTGAAAACTTAGACGAGCATGAGGCAGTCGTGATAGGAGAAGCGAAGGAGGCCTTATCGTGTCTAACCCTTCGAGGAGACCTGGTCTACATCATGGCCAATTTCGGACGGGTGCCAGGGACCAGGGGTGCAGTGCCAATTTTATAGGTGCCGGAGCTCTGGTGGGCCTGACAAAAGCCTGCCATTTCCTATCCTGTTTCTATATATGCCACACGATGACTAAGTATTTCGTGTTTGCACTCACTCACTAAACTGTTGATAATTAATGGAGACAATTTTTTTGTTGCTTGTTATGGTAATTCCTCCAAACTTCCTCTTGCAGAGGTGCCGGAGCGGCGCTCCGGTGAGCTCCGGCAGCACTGCACCCCTGCCAGGGACCATAACCAAACTGGAGGAGAGAGGCCTGCCGTTTGTTGAAGCAGTGGAAATAGCTCAAAATTTAAGGAAGGAGCTGAGCCAGGTTCCTGGTAACGTAGGGAAAGAAGTGGTAGCAAAATTTGAAAATGTTCTCAGACGCAATCCTGGTTGGCAAACGTGAACGTTTCAATAGTGTTCAAAGGAGAGTGTCAGGAGGTTCTGGACTTTGAGCCAAGCGAATTAGCATCTTTGAAGTTCGCACCAATTACGTCTTGCGATGTCGGAAGGTCGTTTTCTCGATATAAAAATGTATTGAGTGACAGGCGATGTCAATTTAAGCCACAGAACCTTGAAAAATTTTTAATCATCAATTGCCATTTCAATTTATAGTTTAGTTGAGTTTTTGTAAGAAGATAGTTTAAATGTTTGGATTTTACTTTGATTCAAAGAAAATATTTGATGGTTTTTGAGATGTTTAGTTTATTTTTTACAATAAAAATCCTGATATTCATCAGAACTGTAAATGGGTTTACAGTAAGTCAACAATAATAAGAGAAAAGTGGGAAAATAGAAATGCCTATTAAGTGCCTTTTTTAGCTTTTAGTGCCTATTTAAGCGACTATTTTATGGCTTCTTTAGTGCCTTTTTGCCTACCTATTATTGATTTTTTAGTGCCTATCAATCCTAACTCTAGACTGATTACATTCCAATTAACATTCCGATTACTACATTCCCGAATGACAGCCATAAAACGATTAAACTATAAAAGTTGTACGCTAGACACAATCCCAAACGGAATTTACGAAGAGTACGCAAACCTAATTGCGCTCACGCTTTCAAAGGTCATAAAACTACCCATTCAAAATGGTTTCTTCCCAGACGACCTAAAAAAAGGGTAGAGTATGCCCTATCTATAAATCGGGTGATAAAACTTCACCCCTCAAACTACAGACCTATTTCCATTCTCCCAACCGCCAGTAAACTATACAAGAGAGTAATATATAATAAAATAATAAAATTCACATTCAATTACAAAATCATTCACAAACAACAATTTGGCTTTCTAAGTAAACACACGACAAATGACGCGATAATCGCAATATTAGAGGAACTTTATAGCAATCTCAACGACAAAAATACTTCAATAATCATCCTACTTGATCTAGTTAAGGTCTTTGATACAGTATCTCATGACACTCTCTAAAACCTCGGACACTACGGCTTCAGAGGACTACCCTTAAGATGGTTCAACTCATACTTGGCTAGCAGGAAACAATTTATAGCACAGAACTCTTTTACCTCAAGAAGAGTTTCACACGGGGTACCCCAAGGGAGCATTCCGGTACCTATCCTGTCCCTTCATTATATAAACGACTTTCACAAGTCACTAAATAACTCTTCCTGCTACAAGTATGCAGATGATACTTTTTGCCGCTTTTACCACTTTTTTCCACCATGCTTTACTAAGCACCATCATTAAAGAAGGAAAGAAGATGCAGGTACTACCGAGTAAAACCCATAGGGAGGGTTGACTGTGGTGTTCAGTCTTGAATATTTAGCCTTGCCTAAAAAATTATATTTATTCTAATGATATTCATCGACATTTGTACTAAATCAAAAGCTTGATTTTGGCCATGCACGTTATCGTTAAATAATTCGAAATTTATTTGGACGATAAATTGGACAGCATGCAGACTCGTCATAGGCATCGATCGCTTCTCAAAAGTGGGTGGAACATTTCAGAAATGACAAAGAGCAAGAAGTGTGAAGCAGTAACCTCATATATTTTTCGAACAAAATTATTATTTACATTCGTTGAATTCAACTGAAACAAATTACACTTCTGTTAAGAAACTTGCTACTTTAGATACACATAAATAAATGACACATTCAAAAATTATCAAAGATAGATATATTAAAGAAATACAACTTTAAATAAACATGGTAATTATAAAAAAAAAAAGAGAGAGAGAGAGAGAGAGATTCACAATTATACGATTGCGCACCACCTAAAAGAGCCTCACTTAACATCGGTAGTACACATACCACAGGATGGGAATCGCTAATATAGAGGATCAATGTACAAACGAAGCATTTGTACGTGACTCATCACCACTGAAATCAACAGTGCTTTGATTTTTTGTATTTCAATGAAACTGACTACGCTCCATTATCCTACTATGTACTTGCGTTTGTCGTTACTTTGCATTCCAGACACTCATAGTTTGATAGGGCCCGATGCATGATTGATCAGGCAGAAAAGGCTCCGCAAGTTTATATTCTATCCCCCAGTGTAATACAAATGTACCTATTCAAATAAAATTTATTCATCGAAAACTCAGAATATTTGCAATTTCAACCTTCGGTTCATGCAGGCCTACATCGTTTATATACTCGTATATCAGGTGATGTTTTAAGCATCTGACACTTTAAAAAGTTTATACTGTTTTATTAACTGAAATAAAATCATGAAATTTTAACTGTACTTTCTTTACACATGGGGAATTAGGACAAAACTTGCTCTATGTGATGTCATCTTAGCTCATTAACTAATGAGCTGATATATATATATATATATACATATATATATATATATATATATCAGGCACGTGCCGTGAGTAAATACTCAGGGTAGGCAGACTCAATGCGCGAGCGAAGCGAGCGGTTCCAAGCTAGGGGGTCTGGGGTGGGCGCGAGCTCCCCCAGCGGGTTCCGGGCCGGAGCCCCAGCCACCAACGAATTTTAAGCATAATTAACCCCTTCCGCACCATTTGTGCTAATTTTTGGTCAACAACAAATATTTACTTACCGCTTTATTTGTAGATGAATTCCATTCTTCTCTCTTTGTTAGTAACAAAAATATCTGTAATTTTTTCAAAGAAATTGTAAGTGGGATTTTGCTCCATTTTAGTAAATCTTTCCTTTTCAATTGAAATTAGGGCAAGTGATGAAAGCCTTTCCTGTTTCATTCTATTCCTGGTGTAGCTTTTAATTCTTTTCAAAGCTGAAAATGACCTCTCAACAGAAACTGTTGTAGCTGGAATTGTTAAAATCAATTGCAACAGCTTCACCGCTTCAGGAAACGTTAGTTCAAGTCCATTTTGAAATATGAAAGCAAGCAAATCTTTAATTGATTTATCCCTGAACACTTGTGCACTATAAATTCCAGCTAGATCAGTTTTCAATCTTATGACATCGAAGAAGTTACCATAATTCTTCTCTAAACTTTCTAGTGCATCCTTATCAATTTCTGTAGCTAGTTTTAGAAACTTTTTACTATCAACTAATGAAATAAATTGTAAATTTTTGAAGTCACTGTATCTTGCTTCCATATGCTGCAGTATATCATTCAATATTAGACAGAATATTCTCTCTTTTTCTTTTTTAATTGGACCTTTTGTACGACATTTTGATTCAGTCAAGTTATTTTCTTTGAAACATTCTTCAAACTTCTCATAGATATCATCAAAATTTTTGCGCAGACCCTCGAGGGAATTCATTGTTTCATTGATTCTTTCAATGCAATATGGAATATCTATAATTTTAGTTTGTAAGATATTGAAGAGTGTGTCAGTTCTAATGAAAATCTTATCATATACCATGAGAAGAAAGTATGTTGAATCTTTCGTTAGCCAATTATAAAATCCATTACTCCTCACTAAAGTATCTGAGTCCCACAATAAAGGATTGCTGTCAATGTTGTTGAAAAGTTTACAAAGGTCACTATGATAGTGTAAAATAGTTTGCACTAGCTTTGAGTTAGAACTCCATCTCGTTGGTGCAGCCTTTGGAATGCGTTTATGTACTATTTCATCAAGAAATTGCGTTCGTTTTGTAGAGTGATTGAAAAATGCAGCAAGACCATCAATGGTCTTGAAAAAGATTGTACATTCAGGTATAAATTTCGCTGACTGAGATAGAACAAGATTCAACTTGTGAGCGTAGCAATGGGTAAATAACGCTGATGATGCCTTTTCTCTTACTTTAGCTTGAACGCCATTTAAATGCGATGCCATTACCGATGCTCCATCATATGTCTGTGCTACAAGCTTCTCAGCACAGTTGTATTTATCTAAATTTTTAAATATGCATTCTGTTACACCAGTAGCTCTTCTGTCTAAGTTCGTCAAATCCTATGAAAGCCTCTTTAATTTCAGAATCCAATACATATCTTAAAACTGTGGAACATTGAGCTGTATTTGAAATATCAGTCGATTCATCCACTTCTATAGCAATGAATGGGGATCTTGCGATATCTTCTTTAATATTATTTTCTACAGCTATGCCTACTGCTTCAATCAAGTCATTTTGTATCTTGTTAGAAACGCCAGTAAACACGGATGAAGTCTGTAAATGTTGTGCTAATTTTTGGTCAAATTTTGCAGTGTAGTTCAGTAACTCAATATAGTTTCCACGATTTAAAGAGGATTTATCTTCATTATCACCGCGGAAAGCAAGTTCTTGTTTAATCAAAAAGCAAGTAGCAGAAATTAATGTTTTCAGTATGTCTCTGTTTTCCTTTACCTTTTTATTGTGAATTTCAATGCTAAGTTTTTTTTGCTTATCTATGCTCAAGTCGATTCGTGTAGATCCAAATGTTTTCAACGATATTTGACTTTCATAATGCGCAGCAGACCTCTCGTGCTTACTTAAAGCATTAGTCAAATTATTTAAATCACAATATCCTGTTCTTATCCACACACTTTCACTAGATACGGAAAATAACAAGCATGGAAAACAAAAGAGTCTACCTGTTGTAACACAACCACACAACCACTCTTTCTTGCTGTACCACGTCGTTTGAAACGTTCTGATTATTTTTGTTCCTTTACGCTGTAGCAACTGTTTCAGTTCCGGTGTCGGCCTACCATTTTTAATCACATTCAACCTTTCTTCATAAGACAGTTTAGAAAAATTCTTAAGATACTCACTGTCCATATTTGAAAAGGGTTAAATTTTGAAAAAAAATGTCTAAAATTTAGTTCAATCACCAGAGGCAAACGACAACACAGACGCGCGCACAGCCACACACCCGACCATGTGCCCGAACGGCAAAACACTGAGTGAAAAGCAGAACTAAATCTGCTTATATAGCGCAGTATTTGTCACAGCTTGGAGCTCCACTCACGGCACGTGAGAAAATTTAATTGTCAAGCGTTAATATATATAGAGGTTGAAAGGCACGGGGAAATTGTGCTTCTGACACAATATTATCCATTTACAAATTTATACATTGAATTTCATACATTAAATTAACATTTATATAATGAAGTGAAAATCATTTACTTTTTATATTTAATATTTTTAGTTTTATTCAGGGTAAGCACTGCCTACCTTGACTACCCAGAGGGCACGTCCCTGATATATATATATATATATAATATACACATACACTGTATGTATATATATATATATATATATATATATATATATATATATATATGCCGTATAACTGCAAATAAGTGCCAAGGAAACTGCGAACACTGTATCGATAAGAAAGAATTGCCTATCGATGGATTCAACTTACTAAGAGCGGATACAACAACGAGATGTAAAGGTGGCTGTCTGTGCTATTTATATACATGAGAGGCACATGACAGAGACGGTAATAAGTAAATCAAACAGCTTCGTGGAAACCCTTGCAGTGAAAATAGAGAAACTAAACAACGTGGTACTGATAGTCCTCTTAGACCTCCAAACTCTCCAAATGAAAAATTTTCGGATGCCATTGATGATATCAGAACCCTAACAAAGTCCCTAAACTCTCCATCCCCTAATATAATACTCTGCGGCGATTTTAATTTTCCATTTGTAAAATACAAAAAGGTGGGTAGAAATATATTTATACAAGATAAGGGGGACAGAAGAGAGGACCAGGAGCAAGCAAAAATGCTGATGACTCTCACAAACGAGTTTATGCTGACACAGGAGATAACAGAAAATATCAGGAAAAATAACTGCCTAGATCTGGTATTCACAAATAACACGAACTTTATTGCCGATATAAAAATAACCCCAACTATTATCTCAGACCGCAATATAATCGAGTTTTCAACAAATATGGGGATAACTTTAAAAGACATTACACATGCGGAAGGAAGAAGCAAATTTGGGGCTTTTAACGTAAACTCCAAGACCATAAATTGGGAAGAAATCAGATCACACATGGCCCAAATAGAGTGGAGAACAGCTTGAGAGAATAAGACAACTGAGGAAATGCTAACAACCTTGGAAGAAAAGACGTTGAGAATTTTGGAAAAATATGCTCCGAAAGCACAGCCAAAAGGAAAGAGGAACTGGCTGGAGAGGCAAAAGAGAAGAATATTCCGCAAAAGAAAGAGTAGCGACGAAGTTAGCAAATTGCGGCGACAACAATGCCAGGAAAGCAATACAAGAAAAACTGGAGAGAATCTATAGGGAAATACAAACTCTGATAAAGGGCCATACAGACAGGAAAGAGGAAAAGGCGGTAGAAGCAATAAAGGAGAATCCAAAATACTTCTACACCTATGCGAAAAGGTAAACAAAAACACGCGCTACTATCGGGCCCTTAAGGAAAGGGAATAATGAACTAACAGTCGATCTAAAAGAAATATCTGAAAAATTGAGAACCCAGTATGAATTTCATTATGAACTTCAGTACCCCAAAAAGTGACAAAGCGATACCTGACATAGATGCATTCTTCGAAGAGAAATTGCAAGGAGAATGTATAACAGACTTTGATTTTACCCCAGAAGATGTAGCGAGAGCTATTGGACAAATGAAATCACATTCAGCTGCAGGTCCGAACAAATGGAACGCACTATTAATTAAAAACTATAAAAATGAAATATCTACACCCTTATACTGGATATGAAGAAGATCCCTAGACACTGGGGAAATGCCGAGCATCTTGTAAAGAGCAAACATTGTCCTTATATATAAAGGCGGGGATAGATCTCAAGCAAAGAACTATAGACCAGTGTCATTGACGTCCCACCTCACTAAAATATTTTAAAGAATAGTCAGAGAGAAAATCTATGACTTCTTGAAGACACTAGAAAGATTCAACGAAAATCAGCACGTATTCCGATCAGGAAGATCATGCTTATCACAACTTATAGAGAATTTTAACAATATCGTAGATGCACTTGAAGGCAATGAAAACTATGCACATAAAATGAAACATATGGGAATAACAGGCAAAGTGGGAAAATGGATCTATAACTTCTTCAGAGAACGACCACAGGTCGTGAAAATTCAAGGTGTATCATTATCAGAATCAGAAGCACACAGCTCAGTACCACAAGGTACAGTACTGGCCCCACTTCTGTTCATTATCATGCAGTGGAGTTAACAGCAACAGTATAGTAACGGCATTTGCGGACGATACAAAGATCAGCAGAAAAATCAGCGAGGCAAATGAAGTGGAGGCCTTGCAGAGGGACACAAACAAAATATACAAATGGTCAGAAGACAACAATATGACATTTAACACCGAGAAATTTCAGCTCTTGAGATATGGTAGAAATGAGGAAATTAAACAGACTGCATATTATGCTCCAGATAGACAGGAAATTCAGAAAAGCACGAAAGCGGTCGACTTGGGGGTAATAATGACCGATGATGCAAAATTTGAGACACAAAATTAGATAGCAATAAACAAAGCAAAAAGAGTCGCGGGACAGGTACTAAGAACGTTCAAAAGGAGGGACAAGACAGTAATGATTCCCCTGCTGAGAACACTGATCATATCAATACTTGAATACTGCTCAGTTTTGACGTCCCCATAAAAAAGGAAGAAATTAATAAACTAAAAGAAACGCAGAGATATTTCACAGCCAAGATTGATGGCTGCAAAGAACTCAACTACTGGGAAAGACTACGTAAACTAAATCTGTACTCCCTGGAGAGAAGAAGAGTGAGGTAACCATAATCTACATATGGAAAATGATAAAAAAAACTTCGTACCAAACCTCAAACTAAACCCAATTACCATCCAAACAACTCTGGACAATAGGAAAGGCAGAATATGTAGTGTTCCCAAACTAACGGCCCGAAAAGGGACCTCCTCAACACTGAAGAAAAATAGCTTCGTTGTCAGGGGGCCAAGACTTTCTAACCAGCTTCCTAACGACCTCAGAAACGTTACAGGGGTCAAAGTTGAAGTCTTCAAGAGAAGACTAGATGCCTGGCTCAGGACGGTACCAGATGAGCTGGGTGTACTTGGCTATGTGTGGTGGAGAGCGCAAGAGAGCAACTCGCTCCTCCACCAAGCCAGGCCTAGAGGCGGGGCTACCAGCTTGACCTTCATGTGAAGAGAGACCGACGCACTAAACCTCAACGAGGTTATATATATATATTTTTTTTTGTTTATTATTATATCAGGTGCGCGCAATGACACTATTTATTTATTTATTTTTTTATTTCTTTCAGCGTTTAATTAAAAAGGTTTGGTCATATGGACGTGAAGCTTTCTCATTCAAAACAGAAATTTCTATCTAGTCCAAGGGGTGGCCCAGAAGTAATAGGGCAGTTAGAATTATAAACAACAATAAAATTGTGGTGACTGCTGATTGTACCACTAACTGCCCTATTACTTCTGGGTGGCTATATATATATATATATATATATATATATATATATATATTAGGGAAGTATTGAGTATTCGGTATTGGGCCGAATAATTTTTGTTTTTAACTGAAAACCGAATATTTGATAATTACGATAAATAACGTGATTTAGAAAATGGAACTTAAAAATTTAATTTTTTTTACTTCAGCGAATAATTACAAACAAATCCAACTTAGTATAGTGATACTTCTAAGTAATAATAACCTTACAAAAAGATGAACAGACAGTAATAATAATGACTGCAAAAACAAAACCTAATAATTGAAATTTAAAGCAAGTAGATTATCGTGCAGAAAAACTAGTCGTTGAGTAGTATCAGGAGCTAAACGATTACGTGCTTCGGTAATTACATTTATCGCAGAACTAAACAGCCATTCACTTCGAATTCTTGTGGGTGTCGTGGTGAGATATTTGCGAGCAGGTACTTATAGTTTTGGGAATCTTTCGTCATTATGGCGCCACCAATGAAGAGGGTTCGTGTCGCGACTAACTCGTAGCGCCTTTGAATAGATGTTTAATCGGTGGAGGCAAATCTGATCGTAAAGACATAGCAACCTCATCGAAATACCTCCATAACTCAACTTTTGATTTCTTTTTCGAAGGTTCTTGATCTTCTCGTGAAAGAAACTCAGTACTTCATCGCCGTGAGTTATATTACGTGTAGGAGAAGCATTAGGGGATGCGGACATAGTGATTATTTAATATTTTACAAACTCAGGCATTGTAATGCAAGCAAATTTGAAACGAGAATTTAATACCTGAGCAATCATGCGAGTAATGTCTATCTTCCATTGCTTGAATCGATTCTGTAAATTTTCTATTAAAACGTTTTTCATAGTGTGAATACCTGCATCATCACCTACAGAATGTTACGCAAAATTGTCACGGGACCTGTTACTCCTGGAGACACCATGGAAAGACAAGAAGAATCAGAAGAAAAGTCATTCTTTAATTTATCACATGGGCTAAGAAGCTTTACAACACTCATTGATGGTTAATGAGGGTTGGTATGTCATAGTCCGAGGCGTATGCAGCAACTGCAGTTTTTTGTTGAAGAAGTCGTTGTAGCATAATATATGATAGAATGTAGAGTTCCATCGGGTGATAATGTCTCTCATAATTTTGTTTTCGGACAAGTTATGTTCCTACTGGATTTCCTAAAGTCTGTCACAGGCTATACTGTAGATGAATTATTAAAGTACGAACAGATTTGGCGCGGAATTGCACATATATCTGAAAAAGACTTCTGGCAAAGAAGAACCTCATTAACTACAAGTGCCTAAGTATGATTTGCACAAGCAAATATTTTAATACTTCATATCATCTCTCAATCCTTGATAATCCGTTGATGGATTTTGATTACAAAAATATAATAAAAATAAAAATAATAATGTGACGTCACATTATGAAATTTAGCGTCCACCATTTAATAGATAAAAAGTAGGGGTAGGGGTAATGGGGGTAATGGCGTTTTTCACTTTTGTGTGTGGGGGTAATGGGGGAGTGGGGTGGGGGGTAATGGGGGTAATGGCGTTTTTTTTAAATTTTGTAGCTGGATCACAGTGCTACCCGCCCGGAGGGCTACCTGCCCGGAGAGCCAAGTTGTACAACGGTCGCGAGCGATAGCGAGCTTGTTGACGCCTAATAACCTAAATAAAACTAATATTCGTTATTGGGTTTTCGGTATTCGGTGAATTTTATTATTCGGTACATCCCTAATGTACCTAATATACCTTTCAACCTTTCAAAGGTTCCGTGCGATGATTCCTCATTTCACGAAGGTCAAGCTTGTCGCCCCTCCTCATATATATATATATATATATATATATATATATATAGACAGTGGGCCCTCGTTCTTCGTGATTAATTTGGACCGAGAAAAACGTCACGAATTAGGAAATCGCGAACAACGAGATCCATTTTCAATGTAAAATGGCTAATTGGTTCCAAAAGTTCCAGGATGGCAGTGTAAAATATCCTTAAAACGCCAAAAAAAGTTTTATTTTTATAAAAGCAATACATATTATGAGCCTCACGAACAACGAGGGCCCACTGTATATATATATATATATATTATTAGTCGTGACATAATCGGTGGTGGGACTTTGTATCGTTTTACAACATTAGTTATTTGAAACATTGTTATTTGAAACATTTGAAACATTAGTTATTAGTGGATGAACTTTTTCATTTGTTGTCAAATTTCCAGAGGTGACGTTCAGGAAATTTAGAGAATACACCCACGTGTGGGTAACTTTCAATAAGTGATTCATATTAAAAGTCATTAGTAGTATAGTTACTAAAAGGAGAGGGGGGTAATAGGGGGATAGGGGATAGGGAGGGGACATGGGAGAAATGGGGAGAGGGAGAGAGGGTGTGCCAGACGGGAAAATATTTTAATACTTCATATCATCTCTCAATCCTTGATAATCCGTTGATGGATTTTGATTACAAAAATATAATAAAAATAAAAATAATAATGTGACGTCACATTATGAAATTTAGCGTCCACCATTTAATAGATAAAAAGTAAACATTTTGAAAGGATATAAGGTTTAGGGGCCACCTGATGCAGCATGCTGCCTCACTGCTAATATGAATATAGAGTATAATGGCCACCGACAACACTGTCTTAGGCATAGCACTAATATTAATAAGAAGAAAGCAATACACGAATTGAAAGACCCCGAACGCTTTTATGCTTCCCCACCCGGTCGGTGCGCGTGTGCGCGATGCAACAGCCGCAGAATTTGTTTGTTTGATAATACCAAATTTGATCACTGACCAGTTTGTTCAATACAGACTCCAGAATAAATTATTATTTACCCAATTCATCTGTTTTCAGAGGTCACAAAATTCTTTCTAACTGACATACAGGGATGGCTTTAGTATCATTTTTAAGTTCTTAATTAGATCCAGCTTTTCTATTATATACCTAAAGTCTTTTGTAGAGTTAAAATCTTGAAAATTACATAATATTTTGATCTTTGATTTGACCTATTTCAAACGATGTAATCATGGATTTTTGTAATTTTTTATTTGTATCCTAATCCACAGACAATATCCTCTGTAAGTTTCAAACGTGGCCATGAAAAGTTTAAACAGAAAAACAGAATATGTATAGAACTCCAATAGAACTCTCATTCTTGATCAAGGTGAAAATTTAATTTAAATTTTTTAGGGGTCAAACATTATTAAAATTATATTAAAGAAATTGCACTTATAGATCTGAAAAGGTTAAACAGACAGAGTATGTTTTTTATATAACGTTCTATGATCTAATAATAAGACACTCACAAAAGAGGTGGCACAAATTATTTGAAATTAATTTTTATCAAAAAGGAGCAAGCCAATACCTGGTAATATTTGGTTCAGTCTATAATATGACCTTAGGAAACAGAGTAAACCGAACCCTGTGGGTTCTCCCTATGCAGAGGAGGTCTCATCTCTTTTTGTCCTCCCTGGAGTCTCTTTTGCATCTGTTCTATCGAAAGCTCACCCACCTCGACCTTCTACCTCTGCTACGTCTTCTCTTGCTTATCTTCTTGTGTACCCACTTCGAGCTCCTGCTCTGGTCTTGCTTCACAAAAGACTACACCGTTCAAGAGGTTCCTCGGTTCGACCGAGTCTGTCGGCTCCGAGGAGCCTCCTATAAAACACCCGACCACCTGGGTGTTCGGGGCGCATCCTGTGGAGACTACCCCATCAGCGCCGGAAGTTTCCGACGATGTTATCCCCGAGGAAGTCGGGGCCCTTCTCCCGGTCCCGGTCTCTTCTGCACTGGTGTCCGTCGGTCTCTTTGACCGACGACCTCGATGTTGCGACGCCAGAAGTTTTATCTCAATCAATCAATCAATCTCCCTTTGCACATTCTGCTACTCTGGTTCATGGGACATTTTAATTCACTCTATTGCACAAAACTCTATTTCATATCTATGCACAGTGCATAATATATATATATATATATAATATATATATATAATATATATATATATATATACACAAACACACTGTCTGTGTGTGTGTTTGTGTGTGTGTGTGTGTGTATATATATATATATACTGTGTGTGTGTATATATATATATATATATTCGGTTTTATTATGTTAAAATAACTTTTTCACATTCAATAAGACACTTACATGTTACCTAAGGTCTTTATAACATCTACCAGAAAGGAAGGTAGAAAGAAAGGTGCCCGTCCAGCTACTCTCCAGTAGATGCTTAAATACTGTACGCAGCATGACACATCACTTAATTGTGGAAAGAAGGAGACCCCCTAGAATTGTGGTGGAGCATGAACTGTTCTGCTCCAACAATTGATTAACTAGAGTTAACACTCAGTGTTACAATTTCAGGACAATTTCAGGACTCGATAAATTACCGAGTCCTGAAATTGTTACAATTGATTAAGTTGAACTTAAATGTTGTAAATATTGTTACTGTTAAGTTCAACTTAACACTAACTTTAAACAACTTCACCAAGCACACAAAAATTTCATAAATTCATAAAGAATATGCAACAAAATTCAAGTTAGATACATCATACATGGAACATTTCTTTCCTTATTCATAAATCACTGCTCTAGGGAATCACTCCAACCACTAAAAATAAAATCATATATAAATTTTGCGTAGCGCTAATATGAATCCGAAAACCACACTTACGCTATAATCGCGTGTTATTATTTTCAGATTTTATAAAGAAGCGATTTTACCCACTGAAGTATGGATGCTGCAACATATTCTATCATAGTTTCCCGGGGCTCAGAGACCTCGTAAAACTGTAGGCTACGAAGTCATGTAATCTTAGTTACTGCGAAGAAAAATAAGCGAGCTATATTCTCTAATTTAATTAAAGTTCATGCAAACCAGCACGGAATTAATTATTTACCAAACCGTTCGATGGCTCTGGACACTGACACTTTTAAATTTAGAACCATAAGAAACAACTTCTCCCAATTATAACTTATGGTTAACGCTGAATCATTATACGTATTTACATATGCTTATTTACACCACTCTAATCTGAAGACTGTATAGTGACAGTGTATACTGTGTATATATATATATATATATATATATATATATATATAGCTAAGTAGAGCTACAGACAAACGTTTTCATACATTGAATTTCTTAGCTTAGAAGACATAACAGGGTTGAGGAATCGCTTGGATAATTTCTTGTATCGATGCAATAGTGCCTCACTTTTTCTCTCGAGCTGCGTCGTGGGCACGTTGCAACACCGCTTCCCGTTAGATCAGCGACGTTGCGTCTGGTGAATAGTTGGATGGGTGACAGTCCTCCGCGTTCAGATAATGTAACTAGTGATGTGAGTCGTTTTTTATTGTGTCGTTTTTTTTGTTTTTTTTTGTCGTTTTTTTTGTTTAAAACGAAGATAGTCTGTTTTTTTTGTTTTTTATTGTTTTAAACTTATTCCATATTTTTCTTCCTTTAATCTAATAAGTATATTAGTATTACCTATAATTTACTATACTACCATGCTTATACGGTTATACCTAGTATATATAGTCATCTTTTAGAAAAACTGAATCACGCAAAAAGTATATAATAGAAAAGAAAAACAAACCCTCATTTTTTATATGTATATATATTTTTTAACTAGAACATAAAACATTCTTCCTCGTTTCAAACAATATACATAATTGTGATTGGCAAGAGTACCAGTATATATATTCCAGATAGAAAAGGAAAATATTCACCTTTTTTTTAACCTTTTTGTTAACCTAATGTTGTTTAACCTTCATTTCCATGGAAGAATCATCACTAGATTGGGTAGAGCATATATGCTAGTTTCAATATCACAGGTACTGGTATAATATACATAATAAAAAATACCTAATACTGGTATAAAACAATATATATAATTGTGATTGGCAAGAATACCAGTGTATATATATATATATATATTCCAAATAGAAAAATTTAAAAAATTAAAATATTCATCTCTTTCTTTAACCTTTGTGTTAACCTAATGCTGTTTAACTTTCATTATCTGATTCTATTTCCATTGAAGAATCTCATTATCACTAGATTGATTAGAGCATATAGTTTCAATATCACAGGTACTGGTACTTATTGCAGATTTGGATGTTGACGAAGCCAATGTAGCACCATGTTTTACTTCACTTTCTTGGAATTTTGCATTTTGGGATATAAATACTAGCTTTGCTGCTCTGTCTGTGCTTAATCAGTTTCTTTTGGCTGTATGGATATTACTGTATGTGCTAAATGATCTCGGAGGTAATGAAAGGGCAAAATAGAGGTGTATGAGTTTGTGTAGGTACATATGTGAGTATGTGTGCGTATGTATCTGGAATTCTGGATGTATGCGTGTGTATGGGGTATATAATAGATATAAATATGTGTGTATAAGTATTTATGTATATATTGGTATATATGTATATGGGTGTATGTGTATGTATATATATGGATGGTCTCGGGGGGGGAAATATGTCATCGCGGGTCTAAAGGATAGTTAAGTGGGAGATTCAAAATCCGAGGCATGGATGGGAGAGTCCTGGAAAGGTTGGACAATGGGCAGTCAGCTCCCAGCCAGTGTTCTCGCAAGTTTAACGGATCTCAAGATACAAGACTTTCAGTGCAAGAAAGAGGCCAGTTTTTTTCTGTAAATAGGCTGAAAAGGACATTCTATACTGGTACCATATGGCCTATTTTATTATTTATTTATTTATTTTTATAATATATATCATTGCAAAAGTATACCTTATAATTAAATTGGCAATATCTATATTAATTATTAAAAAAACAAAAAAAACAAAAAAAAACAATAAAAAACAAAAAAAACGACAAAAAAAAACAAAAACAACAACATGGACATAAAAAAACCGGTTTTTTAACATCACTAAATGTAACGACCCGTGGTTCGGATGCCACGTAAAGCGTAGGTTTCCTCCGTCACATGATTTTTACTGTTACGAAGAAGGTTGAAGAGTAGGGCGGGGCGAAAATATATCGAACTCAAGTTATCAGTATAAAACATGGCTGAAAAGGTGCTCCAGTACCCACCTATCATAAAAACATCAACTTTTATAGCCTATGAATATGTGCATTCTCGCAACTTTGATCTCAATTTTGAAAAAAAGCCAAAATTCTGAAACAAATTTAGTTTGGTTAAAAATTATAACAATATTTCTTTTTATAAACCAAAACATGTGTTCACCACTGAGAATAACCATTCCATGGCGGGCGTCATGTCCGTAAACTTTTTCACTTGCAGAGGAGAGCTCAATCATGAAGAAAAAGTTTTTGGCCTCATCCTGGCAAGACCAATTTGCTTTGATATAGAACTATGCAGGAGCATAGAAGTTCACTATAAAATGAGTAATCCTTTGAAGAGTCTCTGATGGTTTTTCGTGCGACATGCAATAACGTAAGAGACGATTTGCTTTTGTCAGCCACCGTGCATTATTGACGGACCAAGGTTGAGCAGTTTCTAACAATTTGATAGCTGGACTTCTATCATCACCGTTCTGAATTGACAAACACGCCTTATGGAGGTATTGCTGGTCACTGCTGAGATCTGCTAGCACTTCTTCTGGTAAGTTCATCACTTTTCCACCGAGAGGTGGAAATTTTGGAATTGGCCTGTTCTTTGGATCAAAGTTCAGATCCTTGCTGATTCTGCCCTGTGAACTTCTAGGTCCTGTCGTTTGCCCGTCAAGAACTTCCAGATATTTTCTCAAGGGAAGTTCATTAGTGTGAAGTAAGCAACTAATGTCAGCTCTAGTTTTCTAATTAGTTTATTTGATTTACCTGTATTTACATTAGTTGCACCACAAACGACTGCTTTTAAAGTCGATGCAGAGTTGGTGTCAGTAATTACTGATATAATTTCTTTAGCAATATCACTTGCCCTTCCACTTTCAGGAGCAACATGGTTAATATATTCGTTTCCTAGAAATGAAACTAACACATAGTGGTCTTCATTCAAAGTCCGCTGGCATTCTCCCACTTTTGAAAGAGTTTTATAAATTTTTCCATCAAATCCAAGGCAAACTATTCCTTTATTCTGTTCTTCATGCTTCTTTCTTTCTATGCTTTTCCACAAGGTTCTTTGACGACGTAGTTTACTGGGATCAATCGTAGTATTTTCAGATAATAGATTAAGATCTTTTAAGACAGCATTAGCAATTCAACAAGCATTACGGTTGCTTATTTTGCATCGATCAACTGCCTTGCATAATTCTGGATATTGGTGTCGATTTTGAGATGTGCTAGCTTCTGTATCTAACTCGTACTCGCTCGATTCGAAATCTTCATTTTTATGACCTTTTTAAAGCACTTTCAGAGCTGATCTCACCAATATCACAAGGATTCACCTGCATTTTCTGAACAAAATTCTTTTGTTTATCTTTAAAGAATCGTCTTTTATGCTTTCTGTTTTCCATTTGTTACAGTTTTGAAGTTTTCACTTTGTCCAACTTACCTATGATCATTTTTCGTTCAGTTTGTTGATCAATCCAGAACTCCCATTCATCATTCGGGATTTTCTCCGCCTTAGCGCATTTACACTCACTTCTTTTACGAGAACCGGAGGCATAGCACTTACAGCAACATATGTCAAATAAATTTCTGAAGGAATCATATTTACTTTGATAAGTGCTGGAAGATCTTTTACTCATGGATATTTTCTAAGTTCTTGTCCCTTCTCAATTAATCGCTTTACCTTAATTACTATGCTTTTGAAGTCGATTATTGGAATGGAAGTACGGATATACCTGTATATATATATCATTCACGTCTTCCACGATAATTTCAGCGTATTTCAGAATGTTAAATGTTGCAGTAATGAGCTTATGTTTAAGATAAGCTTCAATTGAATACATCCTCACAAATACATATGTAGGCACACAAATACACATGATAGGTCAAACACATATGGGTTCTACATTTTAAAATAAGCAAAAACAATGTTTATTAATTTTTTTTTATAGATATTGGCATTAATTGAGTTTATTGTTGAGATCCTCATACCTGTGAGGCGAAAAATTAATTTAAGGAAACATGCTAAAAAGGACCTTTTGTGGCCTTTGTTCGCAATTTATATTTTCATAGTTACCAGCACCGAAATTAATATTTCTAAAAAATATGACTTATTCCATAATCAGTGACTACGCGGGCATCTTTTTCAGCATGTTTCATTAAATTAAATTTTTTCAACCCACCCTATTGAACAGCCCCAAACTCACTCACTCACTCACACACTTCTCTCTCTCTCTCTCTCTCTCTCTCTCTCTCTCTCTCTCTCTCTCTCTCTCCTTCTGTTAAAAAATCTTAAATTTAAATATATTGTCGTTTATAGATAGTGTATTTATATATAGGAAATACTAGTGGAAATAGAATTAATAATTGAAATTCATATTCTTTATTTTTCAAAAGACACATCGAGAGAATACAAGTACAATTTTTCTCAGTAAGGACATAGAATTTTACTTAGAAAATGACATATGCAATATTTCATGGCAATAATTGCTTACATATATTATACACAGTTTATAAGAGTATACGAGGTCCAGTCAATAAATTCACGGAATCACCATTACTGTCTTTAACGAAAATTTTGCAAATTTATTGGTTGAATCTTGTATACATGACACTTATCATATATACAGCGGCACAGGAAACATTTATTGGATCGGGGGGGGGGACTAAAGGAGTGTTTTTCACGGTGGATAGGATGCGAGCGCGACAACAGCGTGGGGTCCAGAGGCTTTCATGGGGTTTTTACCACTCATAATTTATAATTATATTTATTTTTTAATGCTTGTCTTACTAGTAAATTTTGATTGAATAACCTTTATTAATAATAAAATAAATACATTCGTTTTACAATTTACAATGACATGAATAATTGTGAAGCTCGACTATTTATTTCATTTTATTTGACCCTTAAGCTTTAGGCTTTACTGGGCTCTTATTAAAAATAAACAGCTAGTTGTAATTAACTAATAATAAATAAATAAATAAATAAATAAGTATTATTAATAGTTATAACATGTATTAATCTTAAATTATCACTACTGACATGACAAATGCAAGGTCACCATTGAAGGCACTATACCAATACCATACAAAGAAACCAATACTATACATGAGAGATAGGAACTAAACAATTCCAAGAAATGTGTTTTTACTACTAGATTACACACGAGAAATTAATAATTAGTAAACAATAGTAATGGACATTAATCCTAGATTTTTGTTAGTATGCCATTATTAATCGGGATTTCAATTTGGGTTTAATCAAATTTACATTCACAATAATTTTTATATCGGCATTTAAGTCATTCCATAGTTTCAATCCAATGAAAATGGGTAGTTTTTGAGATGAAGACAATCTAAATTGAGGTATAACAAGCCTTGATCTATTTCTGGTCTGATACGAGTGGATTTCTTGATGAGTTACAAACTATCTATTTACACAATATGAAAAAAGCATAGAAAGTAAAGTGTAAGAAGTCAGTAAGAGGATAAATAGAATATCGCTCATGACCTCAAATTTGAACTGGGGGAAATGTATAGTGTTCTCTCTCTCTTTCACTCTCTCTCTTGTTTTCCTTTCCCCTTTTTCCCTTTAATGGTCTTTTTTATCTGTCTTGATAGTGGCGTTTTGTGGGGGCAAAAAGGTCATTTGACCCCACAAAGAAATTTCAACGGAGGCATCCGTCCCCTCTGCCCCCCTCCCAGCTTCCGCCGCCTATGTAAGTTATATATTATGGTAATTCAATTCATTAATGAAATAATAATTTACTATTACACATTGGGTATCACTGATTTATGAGTTTTAAAAGGTAAATGTGTTTAATTTTAAGATTTTAGGGGAAATGAAGGAATAGGATATGGGGAGAAAGGTGGAAGAAATAAAGCTATTGTATTTACCTTTCCGAAAAAAAATTTTTTAGTGCAGAAATTTCTATGGGAAGCATTCGCTTTTATATTTATTTCCACATTATTTCACATTTATCAACTCTTTCGCCTGAGAAGGATTTCCACGATGTTTCATGTGTGAAGTTAGGTTTTTCAAAGAAAAAGTTATCAAGTCCTAGGTTCACTGAATGATTTACTATGTTGTTTGGTATGACGTTCATAATTTACACAGAAGCTTCCTTAGACAATATTTTAGGAATATATAAGCAGATATTCAGTTGAGAATGTAAACAGAAATCAAAAGGAGCAGGTGATACAGTACCAAAAAAAAACAGATCAATCAATCAAGAAAGATATTGAGCTTGTGAGGGTCACTAAGGATAAGAAGTATAGTGACTCGTTGGCACTATAATAATAATAATAATAATAATAATAATGTTAATTAGGTTAATTATGTTAATGTTAATGATTACTGATCAGGATTGCTTGCGGCTGGGGTCACCAGGTCTTTTCAGACCAAATAATGTTATTAATAGAGTGAGTTTTCTTCTTTCATTAAACAAAATAAATAAGATTTAAGTGAAACAAATAAGGTTGTAGTTGTCTGAATGAAGGTTGTATTGAAATGTTATAAATGTGCATATGATTAATGACATCAATATTATATAACGCGTAAGGTAATGATATTCTTTATATACAGTTAGGTGAATGACACCAGGCCAAGAGGGCCTCTTACAACGTTTTCATGATGAGATCGAGCGTGTCATTGAGGATTTCTTCAGAGAAGAGAAGTGATGCAATTGAAGCATCGTGCCCGATTCCCCTTATAATGAGGTCGAGGTGTGACGTTCAGGGAAGAGGCAAATGCCTTGAGTGTGGCTCGCGATGTAACGTCATCTTGATCGTGGTTGTGTGGAAATCGCGAAAGTATGTGAAGGCGTCTCTGTCACTACAGAAATTTTAGGGATTTGAACATAAAGCTTGTGTGTTCTCGATTGGTTTAAGCACTTAATACGATTCTGACGATTTTTTTTACTCAAAGCAGTTAATGAATAAATAATATAATGACTTGTACCTTTCCAAACTGCTATGTTATATAGGATATAAGAGTATAATTTAGACTGAGCAATATATGTTCAGGAATGTGGTGTTTCAATTTATGCATGATATAAGTGAATTTTGAGAGTTTAATTATACGATCAGTTTGCCCTTTGAAAGTTAGTTTTACATTTAAAATTCCAAGTAATGCTTTCACCTCTGATATGTTATTAATTACAGTATTATCTATCTCTATGTATATTTCAATTTATATTCTCTTTTCTGTTTGTTATAATCATATTAGAAGTTTTCATAGCTTTAATAATAATTTATTTGCTTTCAGCCAGTTATAAGTATGAATGAGCGCCATGATTGCACCATGTTTGTAAAACACTTAAGTCGTTATCAGGTGTAATAATAATAATAATAATAATAATAATAATAACTATAAATTCTCTTCACGATTTATAGTAATAATAATAATAATAATAATAATAATAATAATAATTATAAATTCTCTTCACGATTTATAGTAATAGTAATAATAATAATAATAATAATAATCTATATTATAATAAGAGAGCTGTCCGTCTGTCCGTCCGTCCGTCCGTCCGTCACACTTTCAGAAATTGTGAAAAAAAATTGTGAGAAAAAAATTCAGACTGCATTACGGGCGGCAATGTGAAGCTCAAGATTTTCATGACTGTGTTCTTTTCTGTAGTTTAGCCTGTCTGTTTGTCTGTTTGTGAAATTTATCCCGGGCAGTAATGGGGGAAGGGTGGGGGGGGGGTAATGGGGGAGGGGTGGGGTAATGGGGAGGGGTGGGGGTAATGGGGGAGGGGGTTAGCCCCCAAGTTGCATGAATGGGGGTGAGGAGGTTTTGGGAGATACCAGATTCAGAAATGTTGACACAATGTGAAGCTCAAAATTTTCACGGCTGCGTTCTTTTTTTGTAGTTTAGCCTGTCTAACCGTCAGCGAAGCGACGGGAACTGTACTAGTAATAATAATAATAACTGATGAAAGGATACAAAAAAGAAAAGTAAGCATTTATCTGCTTTTAAAAAGCTCTGGAGTTCTTTGTTAAGATGTCGAAAACAGGTTTACAAAAAGACAGAAAAACAAGCACACACTTTTAGAATTCCTTGTGATTTTTTTTTATTATTAAATTTTACATGGTTCCGAATGCGATTGACATAATTTTAGGACGTTTTAGGAAAAAGCAATGTATAGAACACAAATAATTTGTTAAATTGAGGCTCTACACCTCATCTAAAACCCGAACGAGAGAGAGAGAGATGAAGCATTACTATTAATAAAGTTCTATATTTTCGGAGTTGAGTTGAGATTAAGAATAAACATTTTAACAGATTTTTATGGAATCAATTTGGCCTTGTATGTACAGTTGCGGAGGATGTACAGTTGGGTGCTGATTGGTGGAAGAGTTAGGACCATATGACAGTGAAAATAGAACCCTTTTTTACTAAGCTGCGCCCTTCAATTTTACGCATTATATGCGATATAATAAATATATAAATGGTAGTGTTCTCGTATTAGTTATTTTATTGATTACAGAAAATATACACAGGGTGTCCCAAAATTTCTGCTCCAAAAGTTAATATGTTGTACATTATTGGGCAAGACTTTTGGGACACCCTATATCTATCTATCTATGTATGTATGCAAACCCACAAAGAAAAAAATAATTCCATGGAATGATGTTTTTCGTTTTCGTTGTGGGTTTGCATCATTCATTCATCTCATGTGTTTAAGTGTGAAATTCATCATATCCCATATATTATATATATATATATATATATATATATATACACAAAATGTTTCACAACCGGTCTGCTATACTTTGGGGGTGATTTGGGGGTGATATCGAGTAAAGAAGTTAATACAACATAGGTGTTATTTCCAACCGTTGCGTTGCGGAGCTACGAACGTTTTAAGATGTGCAAACAACAAATCCCTACTTGTGTGTAATTCGATAGATGGCAGCACTGGTGGTAGTTTCGGTTAACGAAGTTACCACTATTAACCCTTAGTTTCTTTTTTCAGTCGGTTCTGATCTGTGGTACGAGACACTCTGTTGCGCTAAGGTGAAAAATCCAAATGAATCAACAGTTCACACCCGCTGAATACGCTGATATCCATTTCATTTATGGATTCTGTGATGGTAACAGCAGAGCGGCAGTTGAGGAATATCGAAGACGTTTTCCGAACAGCCGAATACCGAACAGGCAAAGGTTTAGTGACACATACCAGATATTAAGGGAAACAGGGACAATTGCTCCACGTAACCAAGAACATGTAGCATGACGGCCCGTTGCTGTGGAAGAGTGCATACTGGTCCTAGTACAACATAGCCCAACTAGCAGTGTTCGAAGGATTTCTAGACGAATTGGTGAATACGAATCGCGTGTATAGCGAACCATGCATGATGAGGGTTTGTATCCCTCTCATTTGCAACGTGTGCAAGCTCTTCAACCGGATGATTACGATAAACGTGTTCAATTTTGCTAGTGGATGGTTATGCATCGCCAAATTCTTAATTGCATACTGTTTCTTGATGAAGCACAATTCATTCGGGATGGAATTAACAATAGACGAAATTCCCACTTGCGGTCCGCCGATAATCCTCATGGTATCGTTGAAGGAAACTTTCAACATCGATTCTCGGTGAATGCTTAGTGCGGTGTAATTGGAGATCAGCTGATTGGCCTGTTCGTTGTGGAACAACGATTAACTGCTGATATTTATCTGAACTTCCTGATGAACGAATTGCCGCTTTTAATGGAGGACGTGCCCTTGGAGACAAAGCGCAGGATGTTCTTTCAGCACGATGGGGCGCCACCACATTTTGGTCGTCATGTTACGGATTACTTGAATCAGAGGTACGGGAATCGTTAGATTGGTCGTGCTGGTCCAATATCGTGGCCCCAGTGACCTCCGGACCTAACCCCGTTAGATTTCTCTTTATGGGGCCTTATGAAAGAGATGGTCTACAAGACCAAAGTATAAACGAGAGAGGAACTCTTGCGTTGGATTATGGATGCCGCTGCTTACATACGAGAACACCCCGAAATGATTCAATGGGCAGTGGACTCTTATTTGAAACGAGCAAGGCTGTGCATTGAAAACCGAGGCGGACATTTTGAGCATTTATAAGGTGTATCTCATAAAATGTAGCAATAAATACATCAGATTAATACTCTAGTTTATTTTTTTTCGTGCACCTTAAAACGTCCGTAGCTCCGCAACGGTTGGAAGTAGCACCGATGTTGTATTAACTATTTTACTCGATATCCCCCCCCCAAATCACTCCCCAAAGTATGGCAGACCGCCTGTGAAACACCACGAGTGTTTATGAACACTTTATTAAATATGAACCGTGCGTTTTAACTGCTCCTGTAAAATGTAAACAATAATTTGCTTTTCAGTAGGTTCGTTAAATATGTGAGAAGAAGTAACAGGTGGTTTCCCGGTACCTTCCTCAGTAGGTAAAGCTATGGAGTAAGTTTAGACCAATAGCAGATGGTATACCGGCTGCACCGGGATTTGAACCCAGGGCTAGTGGATTCGTAGCCGGTTACGCTACACTCAAAAAAAATATTGTTAATTAATTTGATAAAGAAATTAGTATCTTTAACATGGGTGGCATGGTTATATATCAGCTGACACAGACATCTTTGTCAATTCTCTTACAAATATTCATCTTTTAATATAAGATTCAAGTTTCAGTTAGACTGACATTTCCTACGAGCAAAATGTACAATCTCCATTCTTAAAATTCATTGTTTATTTGATTAACAAAGCGAGGCTTGTCTCGCTCTGTATAAAAGGTAAAACGTACAGTAACCTTACAAAAATGTATTAGTTAAAAGTCCCAATTAAAAGTCAAGAAAATAAAAAATTAAAAGACAAAATTTTTTCCCAGAAAAAAATGAGGCCATACCTCTAACTTTACTAAAGACCTATCAATGCCACAGTATTCAAATCTTGATACTAATGCTAAACATGACATGATCCTCAAAAAATTAAATGGTGAAAAATGTAGGAAGGATCATGAAAAGCTTGTCTCAGTTCTAAGAAGAATTGAAGATTTGCAAAAGAACTTCGCTCCCACCAGGGATGCATCCCAGAAAGATTGTGGAAAAGGTGTAGAAGATAAACAGGATATCACTGGAAATGAGAAAGCCTGTGACTATTCTCTAATGGTCGCAAGATCTTTAGATAAAATTTGCTCTCTTGGACTTGGTTACTCTACAAATCAGAATAAGTTTATTGCGTTGTTTGTACAGAGACTAACCCCGATAACGCTAAAGCTGTGCTCAGTTATAACACTGGTGATTTGGAAAATGTATTTGAGAACTATGAAAATATGCCTAGAGAGTTCCGAAATTTGAGGAGAGTTCTCAAGTTATTTACTCCATCCCGCTATCATCAGAAAAGTGTCCAAAGCGCCGAAGAAAGGAAAGAAAGGAAGGAGAAAAGAACAAATCAGGTGGCAGGAATGAACTTGGCCCATAATTGTTATAAACTTTACAAAGGGTGCAGACTATGAGGATGATGTTGTCGTTCAGAAAATGAATGGGGCGCTGGTGAGTGAGTTAAATCACTTACGGAAATTCGCTGCGAATCGTTCAGGACACACTGGGACTGACTGAAATTGCAAAAGAGTATGAAGGAAGGTTTTGATTCATATTTGAGAGATGTTTCTGAAACTGAAGGTTGTTTATTTGTTGTTCACTATTTTACTCTCGATGTGGAGCAGAGGTTGTTGTATATCTACAATGTGGAAAGTGACTATACCTTGTTTGCTTGGTATAGTTTACACAGAAGTGGCATTGAGGATGATCACATGTGCAAAGAGCCAGAATTTGAATGGCCTACTAACGACAGGAGTCACTCTTTAAAGTTGTGGAGATTCTGAATGTAATGCTTGAGTGTCTCATGGATGAAGGGCGGATCTAGGCATTTCAGTAAAGGGGGGTCCAAAGAAAAAAGGGCACCCACTAAGTTAAAAAGGGCACAGTACTAAAAAAAATTTCTTAAAACAGATTACCAATGAGCGAGTATTAAATTAATTGTAATGTTTTATTAGATCAGTCTCATTCAAATATGATACAAAATAAAAATCTAATTTAGGTACAACAGTTATCACAGAAAATTTTTCAAACAATTACAAATGTCTTGCCAATTAAAAGAACTATCCATTCCCGTAGCCAGGACTTCCCAAGGGGGGAGGGGGAGGTCGAAATTGTAGAAAGGCGAACCTTTCGGTGCAACGACTTAATCACTGCGGAGGGGGTTTAGAGTAGTTTTGAGTAGTTTGTGGTTTAAAAAAAATGCAAAAAAATTGCAAGTGTTTATTTAATAAATGATGTTATATATTATAATATTACATCATAAGTTACAACTATGGTTACAAAAGTGGACCTTTCCTGTCAAGGAGGGCGTCGTTTGACCCCTGATCCCCCCTCCCTGGCTACGGGCCTGCTATCAAAATGAGATGAAGATAAAAATAGTGATATGGCTGCACCAGTATTAAGGGCACCTATGAAAACCATTACAACTACAAATTTTGAAATACAATGTATACCAATAAAGACTCAAAATAGAATTTGAATAAAATAAAATAACCATGATCATTTACAAAAACAAAATTTGTTTTCAGAGGCATACACATCATTCAAATAGGGCACTTGCAAGAAATTGAGGGGGGGGTTCCCCGACGTCGCCAACCCCCCCTCTCAGATCCATCCTTGACAGATCATAACAAGTGCAAAGAAACGCTGTTAGATGATTCAAAAAGGAAATGCTACTGACCTCTATATCACAAAGACAAAACAATTCCAGAATAAACGACGGTAAATTAATGACTGTACCTGTTTGTTGACCCCTATGAGACCCAAGTAGCTGGGTTGCTTTGTGAAACGACAGAAACAAAGAGGGCAGTCATGGCAATAAAAATCTGCCTAGTTCTGATAAGTCAGAGTCAGCTGGCTATTCTTACAAAGCGATTGCACAGTGAACTTAAAAATAATGTTTAGAATTCAGAAATCACAACTGTCATTGCTTATACCAAGACCATCACTAACCTAACTGCTCTGGTATTGATGAAGTTCCTCAGGCCAGATGGTGGACACTTAAAAGTAGCCCTGAGAGGGGGGTCAAAGTTTATGAATGCTATCAGGTCAATGCCCATTGCTTCCCTGGCTGATGTGACTGATGATCAACTGCTTGGTCAGTATAAGCTATTCCTGCAACGGTTGGAAACAGTGACGTAGCTAGGTTTTTGGCTTTCCACACTCATTTACAACAGCTTGCGCCTGGAGCAAACTTTTCTACTCGCTGCCTGTAGTTACGCCACTGGTTGGAAGAGGCTACCAAGGATATTTAGGAAAGTTCGCTGGAGAAATATGACCCTAAAGAAATCATTAAGTTCTTTGATTCTAAACTGAAACTGTACATAGATAGTGAAATGGTCACACAGGCACTTGCAATCAGTGCTGTGAAGCACTCCATAGAGTCTGCTTTCGAGTCACTAGTCTCCATATCTGAGAATCATTTTGGACCAATGGTCCAACTCTGACACGTAGTGATGCTTTACTCAAAGAAGCAATGAATGACTACTAGAAGGATAAAAAATTAATGAAATGTTACACACAAAATTATGCCAACATAAAATTGATGGGACGTAATGTTTTTTTCAGATTTGAATTTTGTAGAAAATTTCCAGTCAGTATATTTTATATCCTGTCATGAAAACGAAGCATTCTTTCATAATAAATGGATTAAAAGTAAAAAATGCATGGCAGGTAAATTATACGATGGTCTTTGGCCAGTAATATAAACGATATTTAACAGTATTATTTTCAGAGCGATTTCATTAAAACTGACATAATTTCGGCTCTCTGTGTATATGATAGAATATCATAAAAACGTTATTCGGGTATAATAAAATTATTTGTTTTTAGTTAAAAATAAAAACATTTTTATGCAGGGAGGAGGAGCCATAAGAGAACGCCGCAAAAAAGCCCGCACCCCATAGAAGGAGAAGAAGAGAGCCGGAATCAAGGTCCAGAGTTTCCGAGATGCTTGAAAACTGCGTTTGAAAGATTGGAGGTAATAGACAGAGAGAAATATGAATTGAGGAAGGTTGTTCCAGAGTTGACCAGTTGAGTAGTTGAAAGATTGAGAATACCGATTGACCCTTGCGTAAGAGAGGCGGACAGATAAAGGATGAGAATGTGTCGAAAGTCTGGTACTGCTTGCTCTTCTTAAAGGAAGAGGCATGCAGTTAGGGTTCAGAAGAACAGTGTCCATTATAATATCAATAGTAAAGAGAGAGTGAAGCAATATCGTGTCGAAGAAAGAAGGATTGAAGACAGTCAAAGTGAGGCGGGGAACTGATGAGAAGAAAAGCCTTTGATTTCACTCACTCAAGTAGAGCTATGTGGGTTGAGCTACACAACACATGAAAAACGTACTCCATACAGGGGCAGACGAGACCCCTATACAGAGACAGCAACTGAGTGGGGGTGAAGAAACTGCGGAAGCGGTACAGCGTACCTAACCTCTTAGAAGCTGTTTTAGAAAAAAAGTATCTGTAATCTTTCCACGAAAGATCACGAGAAAAGAAAAAAACCAAGAATGTTAATAGAAGAGGAAGAATTGAGTTGTGTATTGTTGAAGATAAGGGGGTTAGTCACAGTGGATAGTGTGGAAGATTGCGACGAGTAAACAGACGAAGGAACTGAGTTTTGAGGCATTGAAAACCCTAAGTTTTTTCTGCCCCAATCAGAGATAGTCGAAAGGTCTAAAAATTTTCTTTTGTTATCAGTGTTTGAGAGAAATTTTGCATTGTTGTCTTGAATAACTTTCATGTGCCATTTCAGAATAAATTCGCTAAATTATTTTTCAAGAAAGGTACACACCCTTAATTTTACCATGTTCATTGTCAAATTTCTGATGCATTAACTTAAAATTCAAAATTCAAAAATCTTTATTCAGAAAATATTACAAGTGAGAGAGTTTTACAATTTTTAGATATTTGATATGACATTATATTCACGGTACTCTAATCTGAATATATCTTGGAAGCACGGAGGCTTTTTTAGGCAAAATTACTGGCATTCAGTTTATTTATTACATAAAAAAAGTGAAAGTGGCAAGTAATAGTAAAAGTGGTAGCAAATAATGATAATAATAATAATAATAATAATAATAATAATAATAATAATAGTAATAATAATAATACGGTAACAATAAATACAATATAAAGTTTACAAAATGTTACATAATTTTAAATTAAATGATTTTCGTATATTTACGAAAATAAATTATGCTTAATAAAAAAATATAAAAATAATAAATTACTAATTTAAAACTTAAAAGTACTTACCGAAATTAATATATTTTAAATACTCATAGTTCATTATAAAATGGAAGCTTCATTAATATGGTGAAAATGGCAATAGTGAAATTATGCATCAGTATGAGCTAATGAAGTGCTATTTTAGTGATTTGCTAAATACATTTAGTGATGAAACATGCCTGATATGCGTGAGAATTGCATTCCATACATCTGTTCCTTTGAAAGAGTGCATTTCCTGCAGTTTCTATTGTATAGTTAAGTTGGTATAAAAGCCCTGGGAAGTCTGGTGTTATAACGATTGTGTATTTGATTCAGGGGGTAGGGCCAGTGGCGGTTCCTCATATGGGCAATATGGGCAGCCGCACAGGGCGGCATTTGTGGAGGGGCGGCATGAGCGCCTGCAAAAAAAATAAAAATAAAAATAAGAATAAATAAATAAAGAAATAAATAAAAATAAAAAATAAAATAAAATAAATAATAAAAGATCAATAAATATATTTTTATTAATAAAAAACCATCTATTGCATTTTCCATAAACCTTCCCATAAAAGACCTAAACAATGCAAAATGCTTCCAGATTAATATTATTGGGAATAAAGGCCCATACTTTAACATATGTAATGTTATTTTTCTGGGTTTGGTTAAATAGTGAAATGTATATTATTTATTACAGAACGAATCTTCACACTAAGCCACTAAGGTCTGTCAAATAACCGCAAATGGATAAGAAGAGGTCAAAGCTATCAGGTGCTCAGTTTAGAAAAAAGAGGAAAGAAGAAGAGGAGAAACGAGCAAAAGATAAAGGTATAGAGCTATGTCATCTACTCTTCACTGCTATATTGCACTGCTATTTTGTGATATAGCTTTCTGAGTCATTTGAAGTGTACTATTATGTATATAATTAGCCATTAACCAAGGAGGTTGTATTATTCATTTGTTTCCTATTCTAAAAGTTTAATAAATTGTGCTTAATAACATGTTAAATTAATTGTACTAGCCTATTCATGCATTGGTCTGTTATGTTCTATTTTACTATTTGCAGGGGCACTTTTGAAATATTTTGGAACACCCTCTGCCACTACCAGGATGAGAAGCCGTCTACTTCTGCCATTATTGAGGCTGAGGAGCCATCTACCTCCTCAGCCTCACATATGTCTCCACAAATGCAGTCTGATCCTGAGGATGAAGACCCATTTGCTTCTACTTCTCCCCGGCAGGACTCTTCAGGTAAGTTTGTGTGCACATATGTCTGTGAGTGTGTGCGTGTGTGTGTATGTGTATGTGTGTGCATCCTGCAAAGCATTTTGCAAACAGTTATAAATTATAATGTTATTATCACTGGGTCTGGGTTACTGGGTATGTGTGGTGTTTCACCACCATAATTCCATAACACCACCACCATAACAAAGTGCTGTGAATAATGTGTTATCTAACTTAGGTGTGTATACTAATGAGTAATGCTCTTGTTCTTTCTATTAAAAAGGCCTGGAGCAGAATCGCCTCCTGAGGATGAGTCTCTGTCCACCGACCCTGCTAACTGGCCTTCAGTTCTGACTGAGAGAATTCGAACACAACTGGTTTCCAGGGGACCAAGTCAAGTACCATCTGACTTTGTATTCCCTAGAAACGACAGTGACGGAAGAAGTTTCCACCATCAATACTTCAGGAAGTCATTGGTTAGTGGGAAAATATAACCAGAAGTTGGTTGGTCTATTCCTTAAAAAACAACAGCCTTTTCTGTTTCTGTTGTACATTATTTTCCAAGAGGAAAATAAATTTAACAAGTTTGGGACTCTCGGACTGGAAGCATGCAAGCTCATTGCTCACATCACATGACAACAGTTCAGAACACCTAAATTCTATGAAAATCTGGAAAGAACTGGCAGTGAGGATGAGAAAGGGGGAGACCATTGACAAGCAGGAGATGGCACTTCTGGAGGCTGAGAAGTTGAGATGGAGAGCGGTGCTGACACGTCTCACTGCTATTGTGCATTCTCTGGCAGTTAGGAATTTGGCACTAAGGGGACATACAGAAAAATTGTTCTCACCATCAAATGGCAATTTTCTGAAAGAAGTTGAACTGATGGCACAATTTGATCCTATAATGCAAGAGCACATTAACCGTGTCCAAAAAGGGACCTCCAGTCACACCAGCTACCTCGGCCACCACATACAAAACGAACTCATTGATTTGTCGAGCAGCAAGACCATTTCAGCAATGGTGAGCGACATCAAACAATCAAAGTTTTTTTCAATAATTCTAGATTGCACTCCAGATATCAGCCACACTGAACAGTTGTCAGTTGTGATTCGGGTTGTGTCACTGGAGGGGAAGCCCCATATAAAGGAACATTTTATGGGGTTTTTGGAGGCAGAGGAGTCCACTGGTCAACATTTGGCATCTCTGATTCTGAAGAGACTGGAGGAGCTAAAAGTTCCTTTCATGGACTGTAGAGGACAATCATACGACAACGGGGCCAACATGAGGGGAAAAAACAAGGGTGTTCAATCCACGCTCGTAGAAATTAATCCCAGAGCTCTGTTTGTTCCATGTGGGGCTCATTCTCTGAATTTGCTTGTGGCCGATGCTGCTAAGGGATCTATTGATGCCACAAGTTACTTTGGCATCTTGCAGAAGCTTTACAACTTGTTTTCAGCCTCCACACAACGATGGGCCATTTTGAAAAAACATGTGAACATCACATTGAAGATGTGGTCTGATACAAGGTGGGAAAGCAAGATCAAGAGTGTGGAGCCCCTGAGATATTAGGCAGCTGCAGTGAGAGATGCACTGATCGAGGTGAGGGACCACACCAAAGACTCTGTAATAAAGGTCGAGGCTCAATCTCTGTCAGAGGAGGTTGGGTCATACCGCTTCGCCATTTGTTCAGTGGTGTGGCATGACCTGTTGTGCCAAATTCAGCATGTGAGCAAGCAGATGCAGTCTCCTAGCATGCACGTTGATTTGCAGTAAATCTCCTAAAAAAAAAGAGAGGTCTCCGCAATTACAGGGAAACAGGTTTTGTGGCTGCACAAATGGCAGCCACAGATATCTGTGAACAAATGAATGTGGAGGCTGTGTTAAAACAAAAACGGCTGAGGTCCACAAAGCGGCACTTCTCCTATGAAGCATCTGATGAGCCCTTGATTGATGCTTTGAAGAAGCTGGAGGTGACATTTTTCAATGCAGTGGTTGATGCTGCAACATCAGCCATTCAGGAAAGATTTTCCACGTTGGAAATTGTGGGAGAGAAGTTTGGAGTGCTGACACATTTCCAAAATCTCACATTTGAGGAGCTGACAGAACAATGTGTGAACCTTAGTACTACACTACACTTTAAGGGACAATCTGACTTGGATGGCAGAGAGCTTGCACAGGAGCTGAAGAACTTGCCTGACTTGCCATCAAAGACCATATCCTTGCTTGAACTGCTGACATTTATCCATGAAAGGGAGCTCTCTGAAATATATCCAAATTTGTGGACTGCTCTCAGAATTGGTCTTACTCTTCCAGTCACTGTTGCTGAAGCAGAGAGGAGCTTTTCAAAGCTGAAGCTCATCAAATCCTACCTGAGGTCAACTATGTCACAGGAACGCCTTACCGGTCTGGCCATCATCAGTATAAATCATACAATTGCTGAGCAGATTTCATATGATGATTTAATTCATGACTTTGCATCAAGGAAGGTAAGAAGAGTCAGGCTTTAGATGGCAGTTGTGCTGTGGTGCAATTTATTTTGTTTCTTGTTCAAAGTGTAGCATAATAATTACCCTCTCTTAAGTGTCTTATTCTATTTATGTGATAGAGCATTTGTACAATTTAGAAATTTGATTCTCTAGTTTATTTATGGCAGTTGTGCAATTTAATTTGTATTTTTCCTGTTCATAGTATCATAATTACATTCTCTTAAGTGAGTTATTCTATTTACGTGATGAAGGATTTGTAAAATTCAGAAATTTGAGTCTTTGTTTTGGTTCTGAAGTTCCAACAATTAGTCCAATAAAAAGTTATTTTGTGAAAGAGTTATGTCTGTCCTTTATTTTGGGGGGATTCGAATGTGTGTGTGTTGGCGAACAGGGGGTGGGGCGCTGAAGGTGAGGTTCGCCCAGGGCGTCATGTAAGCTAGGACCGCCACTGGGTAGGGCGTGTTTGACTGCTCTTTGAATGGGTGATGTATGTTGATTTTTATTGATAATATACTGACAGCAACATTGAATTTGTACAAGTTATTTAGTTTTAAAATACTTATCTCTTTAAACATTGGAGAAGCGTGACTTTATCTGTTGTCATTATTCGAGAGAGTTCTCAGACATTTTTTATGAATTACTTTCAAAGGATGTTTTATATTTTTCTTGGCTCTACCCCATGTTGTAATGCTAAATAATAAATCTGAATGAATGAAGGAATAATATAGGGTAAGGAGTGCGTTTTGATGAAGGGTCTTTTTCAGTTTAAATAATATGAAGAGAAATCGTGATATTTTGGATTTGATACGTTGTACATGACTTTGGAAATTTAGGTTGGTGCTGGTTAAGTGTGCGGTCTACCTACGACTCGGCGGTCTGCCTTTTAATTATAGCTTCTTATCTTGTTTAGTAATTGTTTGTTTACATCCCATTGTCAATCGCCCTTGACGATTGGTTAGGTTTAGTCATGATATTTTCGTTAGTTTTAACGAAAATATCATGATTAAACCTAACCAATCATAGGTAGACCGCACACTTAACCAGCACCTTTAGGTTTTTGTGTAAATTAATGCCAAGTTCTTTAACCTCATTCACCCTCGCAAGAGTAGAATTCCCAATTTTTATTTGACAGTTTGTATCAGGGGCGTACCGAAGGGGGGAGTGACGGAGGCGGTCGCCCCCACTCCCTTGGGCCTTGTACCGGTGTCTATTGATGTGTTTATAACTATGCACTAAAGTTTGTACCTACAGAAGCAGGTGGTTTTGTTTTAGTTTGTGTATTTTATAGTAAGAATAAATTTTAAATTATTACGAATTTATTCTATATGCATTAATATAAAATATTAATACTAAACCTGTCATCCCAGGCCGGTGTTGCCAGGTAAAAAATTGAAAACCCGCCAAATCATGCTTAAAAACCAGCCCAAAAACAGCCAACCCAAGCTTTCATACTATATATATATATATATATATATATATATATATATATATATATATATATGATAGCATTAAACCTGCTTGGTGTATATACACACAGCTTTGTTTTAGTTACTTACACGCTAAAAAATTTGCATGTATCGGTAACCGATACATGCAGTTTTTTTAGTTTACAGTATTTATATTTGTTGAATATTCAAACTTTCCGCTATTAGTCAGAAAGACGTTATCTGAATTTAAAAACAATTAAAAATTCGCCAACTCACGACTGTAGAATTTTACCCGCCAATTAGTCTTAAAACCAGCCTAATTTGGCGAGAAAACCGCGGACTTGGCAACTGTTCCCCTGCGTTGTATACTCGTACATTGTGAAGTGAACTGCCGTCATGGATCTTCATCATTATTTCAAAAGAAAAAATGAGAGTGATGCAAATATGAATGAAGCTGATAATCAGAGTAAATTTGCCAAATATAGACTTAATCAAATTGACAATTTTGAACAATCTTCTGTGGCAAATAGTACACAGACCAAGACTTCAAATTCTGTGTCCCAAGTGTATCTAGTGATTATGCAGCATCAGCAAGCAGTTCGTCAAACCTTGGTAAGTAACATTCATGAAGCATCTAAGATGTATCATATATATATATATATGAAAATTATTTCACGAAAGTAACACGTCATTAGACGAAAGCGCTTGAGCACCGTTTTGTGTTTCCTTTCCTTCGTGGTTTTATTCATCATATATATATATATATATTATATATATATATATATTATTTTTGCCGCATATATTTTGTGCATATATTCTTGTGGCATATATTTTATTTATCTGAGAAATGAAAATGAGGAATGAAAGTTGTAAGGACCCCTACTGTTAAAGTGTTAATCAGTAAAACAGTTATTTTGCTTATTTTCCCATTCATATCATTGTATTGGTTTGGTTGCTGGATTTGGTACAGACTTTATGCATTTTTATTGTTCAAATCTACTGTACTGTATGTTTATAGGTCAGTATGCAAGATACTGTGATATTATGCAGCCACTTAATGAAAAAGCTTGGAAACTGTATGTAATTACCACACCATGGTGTCCACCTCCCAACTTTGCATGGCCAACTTCAACTCACAAAAAGAAGGACAAGGGTGAGATTAGGTGGGTAACTTTTCGTTTATATCAGGTTGGAAAAAACTTTCTTTATTGTAAATGTTTATCATAAATGTCTATCAGAAATCAGTGAAGAGCTGCGCACTGCGCATCTGCCGGGAAAATGCTGAAGATGTCTTCCGTAGTATAATGGAACGGTCGGCAAATTAGTGTGACACATCTATTACACCTAGACACTGTCTATAGCAAACCAACAGGTCTAATGTCGCTAAAGAAGATGCTGAGTTACTCTACAGAACAAGCATATTCATACCGCTTCTCGACAATACATTGCAAAACCTGGAACGTAGATTCAGTAAACACACACAACAGGCCTTGGGATTAGGTTTTTTAATACCTAAACATATAGGAGATAAGCCACAGGTTTAGCTCTAATGGCGATGAGCAGCGACAAAGTAAGTCTTGATGATGCTCCTGCAATACTTGATATGTTCATAAGAAAAAAAAGCTAGACGACTTAATCTGTTGCTGGAATAGTCATTATGTAGATAGACCATATCTGTTTCCCCAACTTGTTGCTTTTCTCTCAGTTGTACTGTCTTGTGCACAATGAAAGCTCAAAAATGTTTCAGTTTTCTCTATGTTAAATCCTGTGTGTACACAGAGTAATGTAACTATCATTTTTGACTCAGTATTTTTCGCATGAAAAATGTGTGGTAAATCTATTAATTTATTTAATTTAGTTTACACTTGCTGTAAATAAGGCTTCGTTAATACATCAGTATTGGCTGTAGTAAATGGCTATGTATATACATACTCGTATGGTATATACACCTTTGTTTTATTACTCACAAGCGCCCCCTCCCTGACCAAATCCTGGGTACGCCCATGGTTTGTATTAATATGTTTTGTAGTAATAATCATATAATATGACTGTCAGGTTCAATAAAAAAAATAAAAAAATTTATTAGCACACATCCATTTATACAGTTTCTAATTGCCTGTTCGTTTTATTAATTACAAAGTCTGAGTTATGATGGGAAGAAGTATGGTATCATATGGGTATTGTAAGCAATTTAATATGGTAGAACGATGAAAATCGTTGACACGAATTAGAAGTAGTAATGGGCCAAGAATAGATTCTTGTGGGACTCCACTAGTTAGCATCGTCTTATAGGATCATTTATCTTTTAATCTGATGTACTGATAACGATTTGACAGATATGATCTAAACCAATCGAAAATATTTCCTCTTATTCCATATATGTGAAGTTTATTCAATAAAATTTCTTGTGAAAGTGTATCAAATGCTTTTGACAAATCAAGGAAGATCAAAGCAGTGTTTTTTGCTGTTTAAGTCCTAATTCATATTTTCTAATAGCATGTTTATGGCATCTTCCGTTGTATGTCCACCTCTAAACCCAAATTGTGTTTTAGTTAAAATGTTATTTTTAATTAAGAATTTAGGAAGTTTACTGTACACGATATTTTTTCAAATACTTAAAGCTAGCAACATGGAAATGGGGCCATAATTGAATGGGGTGTTTGAGTTTCCTAACTTAAATACAGGACATACTCGGGCTCCCTTTAGACTGTCAGGAAATATACCTAATGTTATTGATTCATTCATTAGCTGATTGAATAGTATTGCAGCTTCATCGGATACTAATTTGTATATTTTTAATGGATCGTATTGATGTCAGAATCTTCATTTTTTAGATTTTTTTATTGCTAGAGAGATATCGTATGGTATGATTGGATCAAAGAAAAATAAATTTGGATTTGATTATGGCATGTATTGTCGGTAGTGAGTGTCTGTAACTGGGATCGAGGCTGCAGTATTGGAGCCGATATTTGCGAAGAAGTTGTTTAATAAATTGTCTGTCTTGGGGGCACTGTAAGAATTTCTACCTTGTTTGAGATTTGCTTTAACTGTCTTTCTGTTAATTAACTTTTTCAGAGTTTTCCATAGCCTTTTTGGATTGGAGTTTTGTTCATCAATTTTTGAACAGTAATTATCTGCTTTTGCTTTTTTTAGTGACTGCATTAAGTTTGTTACAGTGATAGTTGTATGTCTGTTCGGTAATAATATCAGTTTTTCATTACTTAAAGAGAGTAGCCTTGCGTTTAATACTTACCATGAGTGCTGGGGTGATCCGTTGGTTGTTGTATTTAGTTTTAGATATTACTTTTGATTGAAGAGGAAAGTTAAGTTGAATATATCCATTAGCGTGTTTGAGAATGCTTGAAATTTTGTTCCATTGTCATGGGTACTTTCGGTTATTCTTGTCCAGTCAAAAGCTGTTATTTCTCTCAGGAACTTTAATTTGTTTTATAGCTGTAAAATCTATAGTCAATTTGGTGCTACTATAGTATGCGGTCTACCGTCGATTGGTTAGGTTTAGTCATGATATTTTTGTTAAAACTAACGAAAATATCATGACTAAACCTAACCAATCGTCAAGGGTGATTAACATTGGGATGTAAACAGACAATTAGTAAACAAGATAAGAAACTACAATTAAAAGGTAAACTGCCGAATCGTAGGTAGACCGCATACTATAGTAGCACCGTCAATTTTTATAGTTTCCTTAGCAGGAAAATGAATGATTAGCATGGTGTATGTAGGCAAGTGATCTATGATATTTAATATAATTATACCTGAGATGCAGTCAAGTGGGGACCTGATCTAGCAGAGTTGAATTTGTAATGTCATTGTGAAGTCTAGTTGGCTTTGTAAGAGCTAATTTAAAACACTTGCAGTCACGATGTTGTGAAGGAAGCTTGCATTATTGTTTGAATGTTCTTTTGTGAGGTGACTATTTAAATCTCATGCAATAACACAATAGTGTATTAGAATTCTAGTGACATTTGTAATAAAAGTTGGTACGTTACCAGTTGGTGGTGGTAAATGCCTAAAATTGAATACTGGGTGTTATGAATAAACATTTCAATTACAAGCGTTTCTGAGGTATTGTAGTTTAAATCTACAAATATACTTACACCTCCACCCCTATTACAGTCCTACATAGATGGTAGCTTGTGTACCCTGGAATGTTAAAAAGGATTTTATTATTTTCATTTAACCGGATCTCAGTTACTACAATGTACGTGAATTTGTACTGTAATAATTTTAGGTCAGCTATCAATTTGAAAAAGTGGCTTTGGAGACTGCGAATGTTTAAGTTTGGGAAAGACAGGTTACCATTTTTGCTTTTTTTTTTGCTTAAGAAGTTGTCTATTGAGATGTAATCGGAGTTAACTACGTTTTCAGATTCATTAATTTCATTTACAGTATTGAGAGTATTTAAAGTGCTGATCATGATGCGAAGATTAGGGTAGTACGGAAATAGAAATAATAACAGGTATATAGCACATATACGCACGTATAGAGCACATATACGTGCGTATACGTGCGTATATGTGCTGTATACGCACATATACGCACATATACAGCACATATACGCACACACATACACACACACACACACACACACACCACATACATATGTATGCATATACAATTAGGGTGCCACACTCTATAGGGGCAGTTTTTAGAATTTGGAAATTTCGAATGGCCCTTAGTCATATTGTTTGGTTGGATGAGAAAACCCTAAATATTAAGTTTGAGCCCGATCGACGTACATTTAGAGGTTCCGCATCGACCGTTTCTGTTGTACCGTGTGTTCGAAATAATGGATTTATCTGGGAAACCTGTAACCATGGCACTATTACATATATACAGGGTTGAAAGCATCGCGGTAAATACATCGCCTGGTAAATACATCGTCTGGTAAATACATCGCCTGGTAAATACATCGCCTGGTAAATACATCGCCTTGTAAATACATCGCCTGGTAAACACATCGCCATACATTATTTAAAGGTGATAGTAATAAATATATAAACATTCACATATTTTGTTTAATTTACGATGAATGTATAGTTTGTTTCGTTGAATTTGGTTTCTGTACTTGTGATATTCAAATGTTTTAGATTAATGCTGGAGGGGAATGGGTTGCTTTAATTAGGCTTAGTTAGGTTAATTTAAATTAAAAATTAACAATCGACAATAAGTGCAATTAATTTCAATAACAATGAAAAGGAAATTCAAAGACAAAAAATTATTAATATCAAATTTACTCAATATATAGTGTACATGGAAAAAGAAATCAAAGTTACTTTTAAAAATAGAATCACCAATAAAATAATAAATGTAATTTATTTCATTAGCAATGTAAAAAAATTCAAAGTAAAAAGATGACACTATTTTAAATTGGAGGAAGGAAGAAACATTCTATAAAGACAAATTATGAGCAATGCCTCTTAAAGAATCGAGTATTTCGCGATTTTCATATTCATTGACGATGCGTTGAATTCTCGCTGCACTATCTTTATATTTCTTTTTGCGATGTGGAATTTCTGCACCGGCGATATACTGTTCGATTATTACTTCGTTTCTTGATTGTTCCTTTTTCAAGATTTCTAAAAATTTCCAGATCGTAGGATGGGATGCCCCGATCAATCCGCTGAATGATCGATGCCAGCCTTCGCAAGAATTGTTTGTCTTAGAGGCACCTTCCTGGGCTGCAGCAAAACAATTCCAAAGTGCATGATCAAAGCGAGGGGGTCGGCGTACTAGGCGACGGTCTGGGCGTCCAATCCACGTGTCCTCTACATAATCAAAGGCTGGCTGGGCTTCTTCGGGAAACCCATTATTGTCATATAAATATTCAAAAGAATGAACTACATCTAAGACAGGCACAAATGCAATGGCTGCAATCATGCGCATCTTCAACGCGAATTCTGCATCATTTTCGTATAGTTGTTGCAGACCATTTGTTTGAATGGATCGAAATATACATTGAGAGAAATGGAAAAAACAACCTTTTTGAGTTGAATTTGGAAAAATTGCTCTAAAAGCATTAATGGCTGCTCGTTCAAAATCTGTCACAATTATGCTTGGTGATAAGGTTGGCTCTAAGGATTTCAGTTCTGACAAAAGCCTGTTGTAACTCTCTTCAGTTCTTCTGGCCATTAGAGCATAAGCAAGAGGCAAAACGTCACCATTCATGTCGCCGTGTATCGTGTAAAGCTGATTGAATAAAGATGGAACCGTCTTGAAAGTCCCATCTGCATACCAATGTTTCGCCTTGGATAACAACTGAAGGTTTCTTTGAGTGGAAAATAAAATAATTCTGCCTGGTCCATCATCACTGTCGAATAGAAGGAAAGGCTGTTTCCTGAGTTGTAAGTGCTTTTTCATTTGTTAAATTGATCATTTTGGCAGCTTCAACACGAGCAATATTGCCTGCATGATTATATTCTCCCATTCGTTTGGTAATGGAATCTTCCTCTGTGTGGATTCTTGCAGGACAACGCATTTTATAATATTGGTCACATTTCCAAATAACATGTTCATCACTTTTCTTTTCTTTGACAAACAAATGACCACTATCAATGAGTTTTTTCTTATTTCGTTCACTTGTAACATACTGGAGAGCCATTTTGATGGCTTAATTTTTCTGAACTTTTAAACTGCCAGACAAAATATGAAGATCACAACAATCGAAAGCGCTATAGAAACTGATTTAACTGAATAAATTCAGTCTTATATAGCAGCTAGAATGGACTGGCTCCTCCCACCGCCACAATAATAATAATAATCCACAGGTCGAAAGAAGGGTATTCGGATTAAAAAAGATTTAAGTGGCGAAAACAGACAGGGCCAAATGACTTATCGATCACACCTCAAAAACAACGGTCATAAAGGTGAACTTCTGACGGTTAGAAGAGGTACCTGGGATAAGTAAGTAATGACCTGTTTATAGTTCACTTCCGACCGACCTTAATTCTACCAAATGACTTTTCGATCACACCTCAAAAATATAATGTATAATTGTATAAATAATGTATAAATATCGGGTGGGGCTAAGAAAAAACGCACCGAGTTTTACATTTAAATATACTCGTAAATATGGATTCAACGGTCACCTAATTTTTTCTTTTCTTTCCTCAATCTCTTTTCTTATCACCTTAAAAAAATTATAAACTTTCAATTAGTATCTTTTTTCTAATTTTTTGAATTCTAATGTTTCGCGATTTACGATTATTTACTCTGCTAATAAAAAGCATGACGATGTATTTACCAGGCGATGTATTTACCAGGCGATGTATTTACCAGGCGATGTATTTACCGCGATGTAATTACTCGCGATGAATTTACCGCGATGAATTTACCGCGAATCCTCAATTAGGTACTGGTACTCAGAAATTAGAATTGCTGACTGTCTCATTTTTTAATTGGAAGATGTTAGATGTAAGAAGTGCTAACTTCACAAAAATGAAAATAAACCTAATAACAACATTTATATTTGTAGCTACATGCGTTTATAATGTAATTGATACAGGTAACTCCAATCCTTTTATGTGCAATGCCACTATTAAATAGGCCTGCTAGTGCAAGGTAGCTATATTATATACTACCGTACATACTAGGCTACCCTGAACTGATGGTTTTTAGGTCTTATCAGTATAAATATAAGTTTTAGTTTTAGAGCTATTAGTTTGAATTAAATAATTTGTGTTGTAAAAATTGATATTATAAAAAAAAAAAAAACCCAGAAAAACATGGTTTTTTTTAAATGGTTTAAACCATGGTTTAAACCAATGGTTTAAACCATTTGGGTTAAACCAGCCAACCCTGCATATATATTGCTATAATTTATGCATTTCATAAATTTAAATATTTATAATTAATATTTGCTTCTCATTGTATATATTTTCACTACTTTTCAGCATTGAGATCTGGCAACAGCGCAACGCCGGGTTAGTGTGGTGAGTCACACTGTCACAGTCTTCAGTCAATCAGTCTCCTTCACGCATTCAACGCGTGATCATCTCGTGATGGCTACCGCAAGCTCACTGAGATCCAAGACCGAGATATGGCTAATCGGACACGCCAACCCAAGCCCCCTAATGGGAAACAGGTTACCTTCAAATGGTGAAGTGCTTCGCCGGTTTATACAGTTTCATAAGGTGCAAAAACAACTTCTAGCCGAGGCGGCGCGTAATGTGATCGTCGAGGTGTATACTTTCTGGGCTATGGCCAGAATCCCGACCATGACCTCCAAAAGCGCCACGCGAAAACTGCTTAGATTTTACGACAATTGGCAGGCACTGCAGCGCAGCCGGAAGCGGTCCGGCGCCACAGGTGAGGCAGCCAGGGCGGCCTTCACCGAGGGACTCGATGACATTTTTGACGTGGCTCTCGACAACGCCCTCTCCGTCATCACCATCCAGGAGGATCGCGACTTCCTTCTTGCTGAACGGGAAAAGGGTCGCCGTGGTGTCATGTCCGGGGTGGACAAAATCCTCACTGGAATTGAGCAACGTGCATCCGCGCGTGAAGCTGCCAAAGAAAGGCAACGCCAAAAGCAATCAGAGCAATCAATGGCAACAGCAACCCTTACATCATCAAACTCGTCGTCGTCGCCTAATTGCTCGACAGAAGAGGAAACCAATCCACCTACAAAGCGCCGTCGCAAAAAAAACATTATGACTCAAGACCTAGCGTCGGCACTGGACCGGACCAAAACAAGCAACCGTGGAGCCGTTCAACTCATGAAAGCAGCTGCTTCCAGTCTGGATATTCAAGACACAGATGAACTGCCTCTCAGTCACGAGACGATTCGGCGTTGGCGATTGCGTCATCGAGGGGAAATCGCCAAAGAAGTGAAGATGACGTTCGATCCCAGTGTCCCGCTCATCGTTCACTGGGACGGGAAGATGGTCTCCGACTTCAGCGGCAAGAAGGTCGATCGCCTCGCCATAGTCGTGTCCGGCGACGGCGTCGACAAACTTCTCTCCGTGCCGAAGCTGCCTGCTGGAACTGGTCGCGCCCAAGCAGATGCTATGCTGAACTCGTTGGATGACTGGGAAATCGCTGATCGTGTCGTCGGGCTCTCCTTTGACACGACAGCTGCCAACACGGGCGTCGTTTCGGGCGCTTGCGTCTTCATCGAGCAGGGCCTTCACCGCCAGCTGCTGAACCTGGCCTGTCGGCACCACATGCTAGAATTGGTGGCAGAGAAAGCCTTCATCGAGTGCATGGGCCCCTCCTCTGGTCCTGACATTAAACTGTTCTCGCGACTGAAGGAGCGCTGGCAATCCGCACCGACCAATTCAGCGCCATCTCCAAGGAAGACCTTACTAAGCCGCTGCTCAAGGCGCAAGACGATCTGATCGCGCGTTTCAATGGTCACATCACCAAGGGCCAGCCGCGGGACGACTACCGAGAGCTCCTGGAGCTGGCGATCATAGCGCTTGGAGGCGTCCCCCAGCGAGGTGTGCGCTTCATGCGACCGGGCGCACTCCACCGCGCCCGGTGGATGGCCAAAGTGATATACGCCATCAAGCTCCACCTCTTCCGGCAGCAGTTCCCCATTAAGGTTCGCGAGGCCCGGGGCATCCTGCGCTTCGTAAACTTTGCGCTGCTGGTTTACATTCCGGCCTGGTTTACGGCGCCCCTTCCCGCCGCTGCCCCTCGAACTGACCTGGCGATGCTCAAGGCGCTGGTTGACTACGACAAGGTGGACAAGGACGTGTCCAAGGCTACCTCCCCTGTGTTTCGACGACATCTCTGGTACCTGAGTGAACACCTGGCCGCCCTCGCTCTCTTCGATGACGACACTCCGCTGGAGGAGAAGAGTCGAATTGCGACGGCCATCAAGGATGTCGAGGGCACCGAGGAGCCACCCAAGCGCATTGCCCTGGACGTCTGCCCGGAGGAGCTCGAGCGAAAGACAGTCGCAGACTTTTGCACGACATCCAGCACGCTTTTTTTCGAGCGGCTCGCGATCAATACTTCTTTCCTAGAGTTGGAGCCGGCTACCTGGTCGAACAATGCGTCCTACCTGGCGGGGAAACGCCGTGTCTCTACGTTGAGCGTTGTCAATGTCCGGGCGGAGCGAGGGGTCGCGCTGATGCAGAACTACAATCTCGCACTCACCAAGGACGAGGAGCAACGGCAGTACTTGATGCAAGTCGTTGACAAGCACCGCAAAGAGCACCCGAGCGCCCGCAGCGGAAATCCTTAACGGGTTTGGGAGTACTTTATGGTATATTTGAATTTGCTTCATTTTTATAGGGTGTTACTCCTATTAATCCTGTATAACAATGTATAATCGTATATACTTTATTTCTTAGTTATTATTTTGATTTATATGGCCAGTAGGCTCAGTATATTACTATGATTAATACGGAATAAAATGTTTTTTATTTTAATAATATTAAGTTGTTTTGTTGCAATAAAATTGAAATTGATTTAATGATTTTGTATTATTAATAACATTACACACAGAGAATAGTATCCTGCTACCCAGGCATGGTGGGACAAGTTTATTCCAATTAATTATGAAATAATGTTGAACAATATTGTTAAGGTGTTTGCACTGTTTGCTAGTTGCGTATTGTGTTGTTATAAGCTGGTTGCCGGTTGGTGTGGTTTGGATTACAAAGCATAAACGTATTAAGGTGAAACTTTGAAAAAAAACTTTTGAACCGTGACAAAAATATTAATATAAAAAAAAAAATTGGAGATGGAATAAACTTAATGCTATGGAAATATAGTTGTGACTGTCCTCTACGCCATGGTATATGATAGCATTTATATTGACATTGTACATGTTACTTTACCCCTTGGAGCTGGAGCAATTTCTTGGAGAAACTCATTACTTCTGACACGTGGTACGCCAGAGATGGTCGATGCGGAACCCCTAAATATCCTTCAATTTGGCTAAAATTTCATATTCAGGGCTTTTTCACCCAACCTAACAATCCCACAAAGGGCCGTCCTAAAAATCAAAAAATGATTTTTATGTGGCACCCTAATATACATACATACATATACGCAACATACACATACACATTTATCGTGTATCTGTTTAGCATAGTTGTACTGAATTAAATGAAATGTGAACTTTATGTTAAATTCATTTGTGGAACGCTGTAAAATGATAAACTCTGTAAATTGGAATTACCATTGAATGTATTCTGACTTTAAATGAATTCAAACTAAATTTTAATAAAAACGAGAGAAGGAAAGTCTCCTGGACTTATTTATGGTCAGTAATGGTATGGGCTCACTCAAATTCAAACGTAAGTCATATTATAGACAATTCCTTGTATAGGTCTATATCTGTCTATACCTGCCTCAGAAATAAGTTATTCACACACGACTACGTTTCAGCTTTATCTATCTTTCTATCTATTACCTATCTGTCTGTCTATGTATATATATTAAAAGTCCTCAGTTTTGTATTATTTTGTTAATTTTATGTTTCTTTTCACAGTGCAATGTTAACCCTCTCGTTGCGGGGTAACTAAATATAATTTGGGCGAAATATGATGTACGCCTTACGTCATTATAGTGTGAAATGGGTTAAAAATGACAGAATACATTTTTCAGGTAAACCCTTGGATTTACTTTCAAGTTTGCACAAATACTTAGTCAATAAAACATTAAAATGTAATTATAAAAAGTGAAGTATTTTCTCCGTCAGACCCACTGAAAACAAATTTTCACCATTAGAATGTTTGTATGTTTAGTAAACGACGATTAACTCAATTGATGTTGCACGTAAAAATTGTAATGGAAATAATAATTGCGTGGAGCTATAATTGCGTGGAGCTATAATTGCGTGGAGCTATAATTGCGTGGAGCTATAATTGCGTGGAGCCATAATTGCGTAATTGACCTTCAAATATTAAATTTATGAAAAAGATTATATTCCTTAAAATCCGACTGATTTCTGAAACATTTTCTCGCTTACAAATATAGGAAAACCCATTTATCCGATCCAATAGGATGGTCATTGATTTCTCATATTGGAAACTGATTGATTATTTTGTACGTTTCTCGTATTTGTGCTGGGGATGCATTTCTATCTACTTGTTCAGCTATTCCTTATAAGACTGCGGTTTCTATTGCAGAAATCTTCTGGCAGTATTTTATATAAGAGAATATTATATACGAAGGGAAATGAAACAAATAAGTGAAAAGACCAACGTTTAATTAAAATCACTAAGACTTCTTAATCACCTACACAGGAGAGTGGAAACAACACACTTTTGCGGAGGTGCATTGGGTATAGTGCTAATTATAAAATAAATAAAAAATCCATTTTCACCGGTTTCATTCCCTTTTGTCTTTTGTGTAAAATATTCTCAAAAAAGTAATATATATGTGTATATATATATGTATATATATATATATATATATATATATATATATATACATATACAGGCTGTCCCGTAAATCTGGAACCATAGGGCAAAATGATAAAAACGGCAATAAAAACGCCGAAGAGACTTTTGGGGACTGTTTGTGAAATGAGCGAGGATGGTAGCGGCTGTATCATCGTCGGTGGATGTCCTCGGAGGTCCACTGCGTGGTTTATCGCCTATGGATCCCGTTTCCCTGAACTTTGCTACAAGTTTGCCGACACAGCTGTGTGTTATCGGCGCGCGGTCCGGATGCAATCTGTTAAATTCCTCAGCGACCTCCCTCTGACTCCGATTTCCTACGAGCAGAATTACCTGGATGCGTTCTTCCTTATTCAAAGACATCATGGACACGTGCATAAACGAAAAAACATGAATTACTTATTTTGCCCTATGGTTCCAGACTTACGGGACACCCTGTATATATATATATATATATATATATATATATAATTGTTTATTTAGTTTATTTATCATGTGTCCAAATATCTTCACTAATAGCCTTTACGTTTAGCACCACTGTTTATCCTCAACCACAGTTAAATCAAAGTTCTTTTACTCTTTTAGAGACTCCTTTCATGACACGAAAGAAAGCCTTATTTTCATAACAAAATAAATTAAAAAATCCTGAAACCCAAAACTCATCAGAATATTCAAACAAATGCGTTCCTCTCGTCTCTGTCAGTCATTCTCTCTCATTTTTCTTTATCCTTTTCTTTACTCAAACATTACATCTTTCTTCACCTTATCAGTTTCATTCTCTCTCTCACTCCGTTTCGTTATCTGCACTGCCTCTCATTGAGATATGGACTGAGATCGAAAAATTGAGAGAGAGAGAGAGAGAGAGAGAGAGAGAGAGAGAGAGTTATGAGCCACCGTATCAGTTGCTATAATAAATAATTAATGCATTTTGCTCTCGCGTGGCTTCTTTCGTGTAGCTTAGGGCACTAAATGGGCTGCTAAAAGCCTTAGGAAATTCAGAAAATGATCTCATTTAAGCCATGAATGTTGTGTGTGACCAATATCAAGGGAGATACTCAGATGAAATAAATACGATGTCCCATTTACGGCATCATGTTAAATATTAGCGTATGTCAGTTACATAAACTGGGCTGTAATTTATTTGTGATTCATATAAAGTGCGTATGAGGTATATGAAGTGTGTGAGGTATTCTGTTCTGTTTGTGGAACCAGTAGTATGCACGCAAAAATGACGAGGGGGTGTGGGTGCCAGTGCCAAGGGAGGGGAAAAAGGAGAAAAAGAAAAATTTTAATATCTCAAAGGAGTTAGGGAGAGGGGTTGGGGTTGATAAGATAAGAGTGGGAGATGCATTTGGTGAGAAGGGTGGGGGAAAAGAAGGGAAAGTGTGGGCGGGGAAAAGGGGAAACAGCAAAATTTTAATCTCTCAAAGGGGGATGGGGATGATAAGGAGGAGAGGGGTTAATATAAGGGTGGTAAAATATGGGTGGATGATGCATTTGGCGAGAAGGGGGGGGGGGGTTGGGGATGCATTTAGTGAGAGGGAATGAAAGATACGTTTAGTGAGAGGGAATAGGCGACGATAATGGGGAGGGGACTAATAAGATAAGGGAGATCTCTGATGCACCATTCTTCTCCTGATATATATAAATATATATAAATAAATATCTCTTTTTCGACAGCTGTATAAATATAAGGTTTCCTCAGATATGAGTATAGGGCCTCACACACACAAACACACACACACACACACTCTCTCTCTCTCTCTCTCTCTCTCTCTCTCTCTCTCACACACACACACACACACACACACACACACACACTGAGGGCAATCTAATATACACACTTTTTACCGAGAACCGTCTCCACACAGATATTCTCCAAACCCAAAGTCGCTAAAATTCAATGGTCTAGGGAGACGTTGATGCAATAATCACATGAAAAATTTGATAAGATCTTAGATCTTTCTTAGACTCCTCAATTTATTAAAACACTTTTCCAAAAGTTATCAACTTAGTTCAACTACATTTTATATATTGGAAAAACATCCAGCCAGCTCAATCTGTTATCAATAAAACTTTTACCCATTGAACACTAGAATAAATACCACTAAATCCTTTAACTCAAATATTATGACATAGCCTTAGTCTTGAACTCTTAACTAATGTTTAAATAATATACCTAACAAACTAAAACTATTATGATTTTATTATTTCAGCAGGAAGGTACCTAGCCTATACAAAAAATCAGTAAAAGTTTAGATACATAAACGTAACAATACACAAAGACATACAATGTAATGGACCACACAATGAAAATATATTAAAAAAATTACTTTCTCATCAGTGCAAAAGCTCATCGGAAAGCATACCCAACTTCCTCATTTCATGCGGTCCGTAGTTGCTTTCCGATGAGCAGCAACCACTTTCAAGAGGTACAGTAGTGTTTTTGGTCTTCATCCTTCGTGAGGGAGTTGTTGAACTCCTTGATCAGAGCAATTCCTCCCCCTCTCTGCTCTGTTATTGACAACTGGTAATGCTGACACTCTTCGACTCCTTACAATAGGATGGATCTTCATTCCATTTGGATGGGTCCTTTTCAAAGAATCCTCTGTCGATCGCGAAAGCCGAGAACAAGAACTTCGTCTTCAAGGTGACGAATTTGGAAAGACGTTTTCCTTGGAAGCTGGCCATTTTACCCTCCAGACACTTCAACTCCTTACGCATTGGGAATCGAAGAAGCGCTGGCAGACGTCTTTTCTTCTTGTTCAAACATTTCCAACGTTTGAAGCAACTCGAGGTCATTCCTTGGAACCTGCTCTGCCTTAGGGGCAAGCGTCCATGATTTGATACACACGAGGGAAGCAAAGAGGCAGGCACAAGTGATACCTCGAAGATCTCCCGACATCAGTTAAAATTGGTGTTGAAAGAGGAAAATCTTCAGCGAGTAAACCGTCTTCGACAGCCGTCGAACATTGTGAAGGGCTCCTTGGGCCCGAAGCTTCACATTCGCCAAGTCGGCTTCCACCAGAAAAAAGTGGACGAATTGAAGAAGTTCACGATAGTACTTTCGTGGATAATAGTCACGAGCCAGAATGTCCTTCACAAACTTCACGGCTGAAGCCTTCAAGGACGTCAGCATGTAGGTCGCTTTCCATGAAACGGATGCAGGTGTCATCAGAATCCATTGCTGAGGTCAGATCATTTCGGTCGGTGAAATCCCAACGATCCTGAAATCTTTTAAGATGAGCACGTCAGGTCCACTTGACGGTCCCATGCAAGCTTGGAACATATCGACCAACACGAGTTCGTGAATGTGTTGTCTGCAAGCTAAGTACATGACAGGGATAAGGGTCTTTTCCAAGAAAATCATGACGGCATCAAGGGTTTCATTCATGATCTTTGTTCTTCCTTCGCCCAACACCTTCAGATGGTGAAAGAACTTGCTGAGGACTTGGGTTCTGTTCGGGAGCCGACAGCCAATAATTTCCGGGTTAAGGTGACCGATCAGGCACATTTCGGGCGAATTTCTGGTTGCCATCGTTACTGGCGAAAAAAAGGAAAAAAAAGTATCAACTTGCGGAACCCTTAAATATGATCCGAACTGGTTGAAACTTGTTCACAGCACGTTTCTGACCTAAAGGAATACAGGCAACAAAGTTGAAGGAAGAAATGTTGATTTTTTTACCCCACTATGATGTGGAACACTATTATCTATAAATAATGGTTAAAACATTTGAAAGTTATGTCAACTATTATAAAGTAGAACTTGGTAAATATTTATTTAAAATTAATAAAATCTTTGTTCATCAACTATTTCAAAATATTTGAAGTCACAATTTTAGCTTATATTATGTCATTTTACTCTGGCTTCAGTAATGTGTTTGGGTCTTCACTAATTTCTCTTCAGTGTCAAATAAATTTAAAACACTCACTTAAATAAGAAGATGAGGAAATTTTCAATGTTTCTATGTATCTTCCATACCAATGATGTTAGACTAACAGCCCAATAGCTTCTTACCTCATTTTTACTACCCATTTTGTAAATGGTTATTACATTCCCATTTTTCTATTCATCAGATAACTCTGTATAATTAATAGACCTAGCAAACAAAATAGCAAGAGTTCCAGATAAGCTATCCTCTCCTTTCCTGAGATCCAAACCTAAATGGTATCAGATTAATAGTTTTTATAGTTTTACTATGCTAATTACATACCTACATTACATTTGAATAACATGAAACCACTTGTTAGCCTATCAAGGTTATTCAAGTCAGATAAATGGTCTGAAGCTGTAATTTGTGAATGAAATTTGCAAAATATCATTTTAAGTTGGCTAGTTATCATTAAACTATTTACCAAACTAATGTAGCTATACTTAAGTTTTGGCTAAATTATTATTTCCAGAATTTACAATACATCTCTTTCATTCATGAAAGCATCTAAATTTTGTCCTCTACACCCATCCAAGCTGGAGTTACTAACAGACCATTAAACACTCTTTAAACATTAAATAAAGAATTGGTGCTAATTTCAATAAAATAAATATTTTCTCGATCATCCAGCAAGAGTCTCCTATTTTCTCCGTTAAGAAGGTGAGAAAGAGGTGTGGAGAATGGTGGAAAGAATGTTCACGTATACTGTATATTTTGACAAGACGTATGATAAACTCATAAACTCAACAGGAATATAATTATGAGCAAGAAAGTAATTTTAAATAGTCGTAAGTCTGCAGACTCACCACATCATAGTCATATTTTAAGTACTCTGTACACACACACCACACACACACAACCACACACACACACACACACACACAACATACACACACACACACATATATATATATATAATATATATATATATATATAATATATATATATATATATATATATATATCCTAGATGCTAGATGCTAAAGCTTTCGATAAATGTGACCATGGCATAATAGCACATAAAATTAAATATATGGGAATAACAGGCAAAGTGGGAAAATGGATCTACAACTTCCTTAGAGATCGTCTGCAGGTCGTCAAAATTCAAGGTATATTACACTGCCCAACACCAATTTTGCTGATTTAATTCTAACACCTGTTTTTAGGTAACTTTGGTGTGCTGATTTCAAAAATCACCTTAGTTTTTGCCTATCACGTCAGGTTTTCGAGCAATCAAATACGGAGATATCGCATTTTGGCAGGGTTATGCCCAATTTTTTTTCTTTTCAAAAAATAAGTTTTTACATACTCAGAATCAGCATGGAAAAGTAAACAATTGTGCAGGGAGTGAACTTTAATATACAATGGTAATATTGACACAAAGTGATTAAAAGTGTTTAAATAAGCAAAAAATGAATCCATGATCATGACGTCACGCTCACACCTGGGGAAATCACAGATACCCAAGATTTTAATATGTTGTACATGACCTTTATGCACAGATTTGCGTATTCCACAGATAAAATTTTAACAGCAAAACAGCTGTTAACAGGTCTCAAAAATCATCAATTTTGATAAGTGCCCTTCATGGATCACCCAAAATAGGCATATTGCATTGCACATTGCACGAAAACCTGATGTGATGGACAACATCTAAGGTGATTTTCGAAATCAGCACATCAATATTATCCAGAAACAGGTCTTAGAATTAAATCAGCAGCAAAAAATGTTTTTTTTGTTGGGCAGTGTTATCATCAGAATCGGAAGTACGCAGTTCAGTACCACAAGGGACAGTACTGGCCCCACTCCTGTTCATTATCATGCTAACAGACATAGACAGCGGAGTAAACAGCAACAATATAGTAACATCCTTTGCAGACGATACAAAGATCAGCAGAAAAATCAGCGATGTACATGACGTGGAGGCCTTGCAGAGGGACACGAACAAAATATACAAATGGTCAGAAGACAACAACATGTCATTCAACGCCGAGAAATTTCAGCTCTTGAGATATGGTAGAAAAGAAGAATTTAAACAGACTGCATATTATGCTCCAGATAGACAGGAAATTCAGAGAAGCACGAAATCGATTGATCTCGGGATAATAATGACAGATGATGCGAAATTCGGAACACAAAATCAGATAGCGATAAATAAAGCAAAAAGGGTCGCCGGACAGGTACTAAGAACGTTCAAGAGAAGGGACAGGACAGTAATGATTCTCCTGCTAAAAACACTGATTATACCAAAACTTGAATACTGCTCAATTTTGACGTCCCCATATCAAAAGGAAGAAACTAATAAACTAGAAGAAACGCAAAGGCATTTCACAGCCAAGATTGATGGCTGCAAAGAACTCAACTACTGTGAAAGACTATGTAAACTAAATCTGTACTCACTGGAAAGAAGAAGAGAGAGGTACATCATAATCTACATATGGAAAATGATCGAAAAACTGGTACCAAACCTCAAACTAAACCCAATTACCATTCAGACAACACTGGAAAATAGGAAAGGCAAAACGTGTAGTGTTCCCAAATTAAAGGCCCGACAAGGGACCTCATCAACCCTGAAGGAAAATAGCTTGGTTGTCAGGGGGCCAAGACTTTTCAACCAGCTTCCTAAGGACCTCAGAAACGTAATGGGGGTCAAAGTTGAAGTCTTCAAGAAAAGACTGGATGCCTGGCTCAGGACAGTACCAGATGAGCCGGGCGTGCCTGGCTATGTACGGTGGAGAGCGCGAGAAAGCAATTCGCTCCTCCACCAGGCCAGACCTAGAGGCGGGGCCACCAGCTTGACCTCCGTGTGAAGAGAGACCAACGCACGAAACAACATAAGGTTCATAAGGTAAGGTGTATATATATATATATAAAGGGTGTCAGGAAATGATTGCCCCCCCTGTACAGAAGAAACTGAAAGGAATAGAAAAAAACAGACAAAACCACGCGAAAGAGCATTTAATTTTGAATAAAAAACACTTGTTTTAATATCGGGTGTTGCCCCCATTTGCAGCTCTGACGGCCATTAATCGACGGGGGTATGATCCCAGAAGTGTCTCAAAGAGATCGGTATCATGACTCATTTCTTCAAGGACTTCGTTGATCTTTGCAGTCATAATTTCTGTTGAATACCGATTCTAAATGGGTTGTTCCAGCATTAAGGACTCCACCCGATCCTTCATGATGGATCCGACATGTTCACAGACATTAAGATCGGGAGAATTGCCAGGCCATTCATTATTTCCGAAAAAATCAATGTTATTGTCCTTAAGCAGTTGTTGAGTCGCAAGTGCTTTCATACAGGGGGCTTTGTCGTGAAGAAAGGTTGCCTGTTCAACATCCAAAACACACTCGGGGTCTTTCAAAAACGGAATTACATGTTGGGCTAAAATTACATTTCGAAAATAAGGCCCATCCCAACTGGTTCCTCTTGGTTTGATAACCCAGATGAGCTTCCGAATAGAGAACATAATGAAAACACCCACACATGCTGGATTTTTTACTATTTCTCGATACTTCTGGTCGTCTGGGACTTCATCAGGAGTTGTTGCCCAAACCCGATCATTCTGAAAATTTGGTTTTCTGGAGACATAAACGAAGAATTCATCGCTGACAACCAAGTGAAGGAAATCGTCTTCCGTCCATTCCTCAAGATAATCACAAAACCATAGCCGATCTTCAATATTAAGATCACTCTTCCGTAGCTTAGCTATTTCATGCCAAGCACTCAAGCCTTGGCGAACTCGAAATCGATGCACAAGTTGCCGATTGACTATCTTACCACGACGGATAAGTATCTCTTTCGCTACCTCAGAGCAGCTCTTCTTTCGGCGCCGTGATGCAGCAAGCACAATGTCTTTCGATTCTTGAGATAATTTCTCGGGTCTTCCTCCTCGAAATTCTGTTTCACAATCTTCAGGATTCTTATTCCAATTCCTTTTGACAAAGTCTTCTGATCTTTTTAATCTCTCAGCCACCCAGTGTCGAGTTATGAAAGTTGCACCAGCTTCCTTTGCTTCACGAAATGTGACAGCTCGAATGCGGTCAAGAACTCGCTTTTTCTCTGAATCGTTCAAAATAGATGATGCCATGGTTTCTGTGGGGAAAAAAATGGTAAGAATTAAAATCACAGGAATAGAATATAATGGTTTTTATTCAGATTTTAACGCTCTTTCAAGTGGTATCGCCAGTTTTTATCGATCTCTTCTAGTTTTTGCTCTACAGGGGGGGCAATCATTTCCTGACACCCCGTATATATATACTATATATATATTATATATATATATATAATATATATATATATTATATATATATCAACGTAAAGAACGACGCTTGTATAGAAGAACAATCCGCGCAAGATGAGGAGGGAGAACGAACAAATGAAAAAATGAGGTAACCACCCGGGAATCGAACCCGGGATCTTCCGGGTTCGATTCCCGGGTGGTTACCTCATTTTTTCATTTGTTCGTTCTCCTCCTCATCTTGCGCGGAATGTTCTTCTATACAAGCGTCGTTCTTTACGTTAATTATACTGTGTGTTGTTTGCAGTTGAAATGTATATATGTGCGGCATGCGGGAGGTGCCCCCTCAGGGCATTGGTTTCTGCGCGTATGTAGGAGAATTACGACTTCTGATCGAGTGAGGCCCATAGTGTAGTGGTTATCATATCTGACCGGCAATCGGAAGATCCCGGGTTCGATTCCCGGGTGGTTACCTCATTTTTTCATTTGTTCTTTCTCCCTCCTCATCTTGCGCGGCATGTTCTTCTATACAAGCGTCGTTCTTTACGTTAATTATACTGTGTGTTGTTTGCAGTTGAAATATATATATATAATATATATATATATATATATATATATATATATATATATATATATATATATATACAGGGCGTCCCAAAAAAATGTATACACACTTTAAATACTTATAAAGGCAGTGTTTATTAAAATACATTTCATTTTCAAAATGTAATAGAATCTACAGACATTATTTAATTGTTTTGTCAACGCCTGTTTTCAAACTGACGTCCGTTCTGGTCCAGGCACTGCTGATAACGCGAAGCAATGGAATCGCAAACATCACGAAACATTTCGTTTGGTATTTGTGTGCATTCTCGTTCAATGGCTGCTCTCAATTCAGCGACTGTTGCAGGTTTTATAGCGTAGACTTTGTCTTTTAAGTATCCCCATAAAAAAAGTCTAGTGGTGTGAGGTCTGGTGAACGCGGAGGGTATTCTACGAAACCCCTTCGTCCAATCCACATCCACATCGTGCCAAGTACCACTCGCAATACTCCACTCTTCGGTCCGGATCATCATCTTCATTAATAGCATGGACTAATCTTGGAATGTAACTTTTCCATTGACAGCGCTTCAAAATGCGTTGGACAGACGATTCTGAAATTCCTACCTCACGACTCGCTTGCCGCACAGATTTCTTGGACTTTGGTGATACGTTTCCAGTACTCTTTCTTGCTTTGTGGGGCTTGTCGATGTCCGTGGTCTTCCGGAACGCTTCTTGTGGACATTCTGAACAGTTCCATCGGCTTCAAACTTATCTCTAATTCGAGTGATGGTAAGTCGCGTTGGTGGATCTGTTTGAAACTCCCTCCTAAACTGTCTTTGCACTTCAACTGCGTTTTCACACTTCCAGTAGCATTTTAGAATGAATTTCCTTTGTTCAAAGCTTAGTCTGACTGCCATTATTAATTCTAATGGGTTTAACTTGGAAAGAAAGAAACATCAATTGAGCTATCAGCTGTTAAAGTGTGTATACATTTTTTTGGGACGCCCTGTATATGGAATATAAGGATTTCAAAGATATCCATGTTTTTCAAATTTCAGCTGCATTAAAAAGTGTTTATTAAATTTTTCTTATTCTTGCGTGATTGTGTATGGCGTGGACCAACTACAAAATATAAATTTAGCCTATTAAGACTTACCAGTGTTGGTAGAGAGAACAACCCCAACATTTTAACCAATAGGCACAATAATGGTTCTTGATGGTAAATTTGACTGGCAAAAGACAAGATGGAATGAACCAATATAACTTTGGACCCTGAAGGATGAAAATTAAAGATAATTTACCAATTTTTATATATATTTCAAATAATACAGTACTCACATAAACCTATACTAATAATAATATAAAGACGCAATATACTTAAGGTATATTTGGTACGATGACGTAAGTTTTGAATGCCAAAAAGTCTTTTCACCATACTCTAACATTTGTGCATAATAATCCTTTATTGAATTTAAAAGAAATCAAGGCCTCAAAATGCCTCTTTCATCCTACTAATGGTATAATAACTAAAAATATAACTCTTAAGATGATTTCCAAACTTAGTAAGTATTTCATTGCAAAAACAAATCAACTTGACAAAAATACAAAACAATTCTTTAATAACAATATTTAGCAAAAGTAGAAGTTACATATGCAAATTCTACTTATTGACTTGTGGTTCCATCTTGTGGCATTCTATGAACTATGACCACAAAATGGTAAACATCTCTTGATCCACTTCCTTCACTTATGCATAAGATGAACGTCAACAGCCAGACTAGTTAGAACCCAAAACATCTCATACACCTTCCCGAAAATAGATAATTCCTATGCAGTTCAGTCTTCTCCAAATTCTTATTTCATTGGTGACCTTCTGTCTAGAGCAGCATTTCTTAACTTGGGGGAAATTTCCCCCAGGGGAGAAATTTCAGGAATCCAGGGGGGGATTTACGGCAGAATTTTGTTTGATCATATAATTAGTGTGCATTATAAGTTTGCTAATGTTATTAAATTTTGTCTTCGAGGCTACTTTTTTACGTATCCTACTGGAGGGGGAAATCGGGTAGGGCGAACTGGTCGAAGGGGGAAATGACACGAAAAAGGTTAAGAACCGCTGATCTAGAGGCTCATCAAACATTTTCACCACTCAGCTTTCTTCTGACCGTCCCGATATTTAAAGTACAGTAACTCAAACATTATAAAGTTTACAATCACGAAATTTGGCTCAGTATAACTTCAATTAGTTAGCAACATTCCTTACAAATTCCAGAATTCTACCTGCTATATTTTTTCCATAGTGAAAGAAGCACAAATATAAATCACCGTAAACAATATCATGAAATTGCAAAGCAGCCCACTTTTATTCCTGTTCATTCCTGCTTGCTGGATCCTGGATTGGGTTGATTTGTTTACTTACACTCTTAATCCTCCAACAAAAGATGATCAATGAGATGCACTCTCACATTGTGGGTAAATGAGCTTACTCAAAATGTTATGGCTGCTCTCTCTACCAAGACTGTTATGCCATAATACACTAAAAATTTATATTTTGTAGTTGATAATTAATTTTATCAACTTATGTAATAGGCCAATGGTCTAAAAACTGGTTCGGCCTCAAGGTAGGCGACCAATTATTTAAACACTTAAAATACGTCAATGATATGGGAATGTACATATCTCATTGCTTTTCTCAGCTGTACTTACTTTTAGTTATATTCCTGCAGAGTTTATGATGATATATACTTTATCTTACCCCTTCTCAAAAATAAATAAGGGAATATTCTATCCAGCAGTAATTACAGGCCTAGTGCTGTCATAATATTGGAGTTAAGGAATTTAGTGGTATTTATCCTAGTGCTCAATAGATAACAATTTTTATAGCTACCAGATTGAGCTATCTGAATGTTTGGCCAATAATATAAAATGTAGTTGAACTAAAGTTGACAGCTTTCGGACAAGTATTTTAATAAACTGAGGAACCTATGAAAGATCTAAGATTTTATAAAATTTTTCAAGCGATGATTGCATCAATGTTCCCCCTCGACCACTGAATTTAAGCGACTTTGGATTTGGAGAGTGTCTGTGTGGAGATGGTCCTCAGTGAAAAGTGTGTGTTTAGATTGCCCTCAGAGTGTGTGTGTGTGTGTGTGTGTGTGTTTGACCTGACTGGAAGTAGCTGACCTTGGGGATGGAGAAATAATAATAATAATAATAATAATAATAATATATGTTCGGCCTAAGAGAGAGAGAGAGGGAGAGAGAATTTATTACATATTATCTCACTGATTCATTTTATATATTGGGCCCCTTATGAGGGTATGGTTTATATTTACACAAGGGCGATGGTCCCCGTGCTTTAAACGAGGAATGCCGCGTGAGCCAAGCTACTCCCACAAAATGCACTTACGACGAGATGTGTGTGTGTGTGTATGTGTGTGTGTGTGTGTGTGTGTGTGTGTGTGTGTGAGCCCCATTCTCGTATAGCAAGCCTAATATTTGTACAGCTGTCGAAAAAGTGATAAGAGGGAATGACAATCAGGGGGTTCTTGGATGAGTCACCTTATTATGAACTTATTAACATATATATATATATATATATATATATATTGTTATGTAAGGGAATAATGTAATAAGGTTAATTAATTACTGATTATAAATTAACCAACAAACAAAACTGATCATGCAAAAATTATACGAATTTGTATATGTAAAAAAAAAAAAAGAAATAATTTTAAGATCGATTTCATGTTACGCCCACATTAAATTACTTTTGCTGTTAGGATTGAAGTGGACCAGAGGTTAGCGTAGAAGGTTGTAAATCACGCTCGCGTTATCAAAAAACGAACGGTTGTTGATACCTCAGGAGTAAATGATTGCTCAAATGTGTTTTAGTTTACCCTTTGGTTTCGCCTAAGGAATATCCTCGAGAGGGGAATTTTTCTTTAAGAAAGACCAGGCATAAGTGTAACAAACTTAAAATTAGAAGAGGGAATCAGCGTATCTCGAAGCTTTACATAAAACGGGTTCCGTGAAGTTCCTGTGTCTAAAATGAAACAAAATTAGATTAAAATTCCTTTTGAACTTAACTGAAGTTCGTACCAAAGAAAATATTGTGTGTGGCATAACGTACCATTGTTCCCCGACTTAAGCATAAATTATCCGAAAAGCAAACAGGTTGGCTTAAAATAAAATAAAATGTAAAAATCGTCTCTCCTTAAAAGTTCACAGAAAGAAAACGCAAAATATAAAATATATATATTGTGTTAACTTTCAATAGTATGAATGCGTTGTCTTAAATTTTGGTTACAAGGATTTAATCACCGCAGAAGGGAATATTTACCACTGTCAAAAAGGAAGTAGGTAAACATTGTAATTAAGGTATGCATTAGACATATTATCGTACGGTATTATACATAGTTAAAATGGTCAATTAACCAGATAGGATTCAAATAATTCTATGAAATTGTATTATGTACAAAATACGGTCAAAAGGCCGGGTAGAGAAACAACTGTTACTCTAAAGATAATTCATTCAAAATTGTAGTATGTATGGATTCATTCATTTTATTGGTCTTGCGGCTGTATTCAGTTAAATAACTACAAATTGTAGATTAAATTCTTAACAAGTTCTACTTTAATTTCCTTATGCATTTTATTTTAATTGTCTTGTGTTAATTCTAAATATAAAATTCTTGAAGTAAGAATCAATGTCTCGAGTGTCATTTTCTTAAACAAATATTCATTATTGCCAAAAATTTCACTGCTGCATTGTAATTGGTTTAGTAAAATCTGCCACGAATACACTAATTTTGTAAAAGGCTTTTCAATTATTCCTCTACACGGATTGACAGAGAAATAAGAATATATAACAAGTGAAAATATAACCTTGGGTTAAATTTATATAATGTGGTTTATAGTGATGGGACGATTAATCGGAATCGGAATCGAGAATCGGAAGAATCGAGCATTTTTCAGGAATCGGAATCGGAATCGGAATCGAGAGAATTGTACCATGATTTCCGATTCTTAAAACGATTCTTTAACTTTTAATTGAACCAGTTTTGCAATGTAAACTTTAAAATTTAAATGAAAGAGGATAACAAATTTTATTTTTATTGTATTGTAGCTATACATTAAAACATGTATATCCATGATGTGTAATCAAGAAGATTAAAATGAATTGTTACAACTTAAAGTTGATTTTTATTTTTAAACCAATCTATTATAATTTATAATTTATATTACCATACTCATAATGTAAATAGTTAATCTTACCAGAGTAAAATATGACAATTTCCAGAAAAACAAGTATAGAATTATATTTAAAAATATTGAGAATCGGAATCGGAATCGAGAATCGTATCGGAATCGAGACTTTTTAGTGGTATCGGAATCGGAATCGGAATCGTTAAAAATTTTGGTATCGTCCCATCACTAGTGGTTTAAAGGAAAACAGGCTAAAATAAGGGTATAAATCACACCTTAACAATAAAGTATAAAACCACGTCATATAACAATATATATACAGTATATGTATATATGTTACGCCCAAACATCGAAATCGCTCAGTGAGCGAAAAAAACAACCACAACGCGTTGTGGCTGCACCTAAGTGACCACACACCGATGTTAGATATTTTTTCGCTTCATGGCCGTTCTCAAACAACCACCACGCATTGTGGACGATTCGGATATGACCACAAGGAGAAGAATGGTGCATCAGAGATCTAATTAATTTTAGTCAGCCCCTCCCCCTTATCATGCCCCATACTCTCTTACTAAACGTAGTCCCCATTCTCTCTCATTAAACATATCCCCCAACCTCTCACCAAATGCATCACCCACTCTTATCTTACCACGCTTATCTTATCAACCGCTCCCCCTTATCACCCTTGCGTGCATACTACAGAGGCGTCTGAACAACCGTGAAATCAATGTACTTCGGAATGACCAGGATAACCAAAACTCTGATGACTCTCTGCATTTCATTGTTTTGCACCATAATTAAGCACGTTCTCTAATTATGTCTCATTTTGTAATTGTATTCAGGTCATATACCGAACATAAAGGTCAGTATATGACCTGACAAAAATAACGATAAACAGAAAATACAGAATATCCTGTCTTACTTTGGCAAAGAATGAAGTTTTATTCCTTTCATTTGAGAAGCTGAAATAGTCCCTCTGTAACATTTTATCTTTGTCTTTATCTTTAATAATAATTTTATTTTTATCCTTCACTATTAAAAAAACCACATTCATGAAAAAATTTCTTTCAAAATCCTTTCAAAATTCAAAACAGTATTACACAATCTCCCAAGGTAGTAGTATGACCGCAAAATGTTCCAGTGCATATGCAATTGCAATGTTGATCAAATGTTGCAAGGTGTTAGCCCCCTTCCCCTTGGGGGGAATAATGGGGAGATGGGTGGGGGCAATGAGGAGGGGGTAATAGGGAGGGGGTTATGCAACAAGGGGTGGGGGTTAGCCCCACAAGTTGCATAAAGGGGGTAAGGGATTTTTTGGGGGGAGAGGGAGCATGACCTCCCCCCAAAGGGGTAACCGTAACGTGCCCTCGTCGTAGGCGAGTTTGCGAAACAAGCCCCGCCTGTAGGGCAAGGAGCCGAAGGCTCTGCTTGTTTTTAAATAAAAAATCTTTATTTCAAAATAACTTTTCTCATAAACGAGAAAATTTATCTTGACATTTTGAATTTTTTCATTTCTTTTGAAGTTACATCTAAGATCATTCTGAGAAATATTTAAAACTTACATGGTCAAATTTTTTAAATTTTACAGAATTTTCTTCGGTTTTCGAGTTTAGAACTTTGCACTTTCGTTGTGATTCAGAATGAAAACGAGGCAAAAGTTCTAGTAATAATTTGTAATGTGATTTTTTGTATTGGTTTTACTTCAAAATATATTTTTATTGCTACTTTATTATAGGAGTCGAATATATTTCATTTAAGAGTTCTTTCTTGTCTTCTCGTTGACAACACTAATGACTTCATGTATGACGTTTATTATATGATATCAGAGGTCATTTTGGCTGTCACTATTAATTTCTCTGTCTCACACACACACACACACACACACACACACACACACACACACATATATACACACACACACAGTATATACACAGTGTGTGTATCAGTGGCGTGCGGTGATTTTTCGTCAAGGGGAAGCAATTCAAGCAAAAACAACAAAGATTACATAAAATAAAAATAAAACTTTAAAATACTCGTATATAATAAAAACAAAACACATATAATCATCTACTTACTTTACTTATAGGTTAATTCTATTCTTCTTTCTTTTTTATTAAATATATATATTATTCTTCGTAAAAGGCATCGGTTTTCATATCCTTAAGAGCTTTTTCTCAATTGAGATTAAAGCTAAACTTGCAAGCCTTTCTTTTCCCTTGCGCATTTCTAGCGTAGTTATGTATTCGCTTTAAATGAGAGAATGACAGCAGACAGCACGTTAAGTTGCCAGATATTTCAAGAAAATTAACTATAAGAATCTGGACAGCGAAATCTAAATTGCTTCCTTTTGACATAGAGAAGGATAAAATAACGATAATATATATTCTTTTTTCGCTTAACATGGCCATGGAATTTTTAGTAGAAAAACTATATGAAACTGTTGTATTCAATAAATACTACATTATTAAATATTAAATGAGTTTTTAGAATGGAAAGAAAACAATTTGAACAGTAAAAAAAAAGCGAAAGTCATTGGAAAAAAGGATGCATTCGTCAATTGTTGTCCAACTCGAGATTTTTTGCGTCGGCTTTCTTAAAGGTTCTTGCACGAACGGCAACCAATGTATATACTATGTATCCACCTGATACCAACCAAATGCTATAAATAGTATAATAAAATGATTTTGTACAAATATTAACACATTGAACTTTTAAACTTAAAGTATAATACAGCATTTTCTTCTTTCTTTGAATAGGGAAGCATTGCTTCCCTTGCTTCCATGGACCGCACGCCACTGTGTATATATATATATATATATATATATATATATATATATATATATATATATACCTTTATATACCTTTATATAATATTTATATACATATACACCTTATATACCTTTATATATGTATGTATATATATATATATAATATATATATACACACACACTCTTTCGTTCATTCCCCTATAATTCTTGGCCTTAAAACATCTAATCGAGTTGACATTCTATCGACAAGTATATTGTGGGTTTGATTTTTTAGAGTGTCGATTGTTTGGTTTTGTCGACGAAATGGGTGTTCATCTGTCATTCTCTTCCATCTTTCTTAACTCTCAACGTCTGGCTCATTGCCAGGGTCACACTATCTGCGGGCTTTCATTTCACTTATGAATTAAGAGCCCTTGAGACATGTTTTCGCATATATATATATATATATATATGTATATGATGCAAACCACAAGGAAAAAGAAAAATGATTCCAAGGCCTTTCGTGTATTCATCTTGACGAGGTGTACTACTATTCGAATACACGAAAGGCCTTGGAATCAATTTTCTTTCTCCTTGTGGGTTTGCATCATTCATTCATTTCATGTGTTTAATGTGAAATTCATCGCATACATATATATTATATATATATAATATATATATAATATATATATATATTATATATATATATATATATATATATATGAATACACGGGATTGAATACAGTGTTATTCCTTTTTATTTTCTTGTGTGAAATAGACAATGAGAAAAACAAAAGTTTCAGCTTTTTAGGATCTTTTCAGATGCTACATTCCTTACACTCTGACTTTCTTACGCGTAACAAAAAATGTTGATTTACGCATTTTCCTTCATTTTTTTCGCGTAAAATATAAATACAAATGCGTGAGTTAACTTTTACCACGACTGATTAGTCTTTTTCGTACGAAAATGGAAATTTCTCTCGCAATTCAGCCGTTTATCTGATAGAAATAAGAACAGAAAGACCTCTTCAGTACTCGTGCAGGACGGCAATGTGTTATGCTGCTACCTCACAAGTTCTTTAGGAATGAAATTGCTTTTCACTACAATATTTGAAGGAAATAAAATTACGTTTCCGTTAAAAATGTTGAAGATTTCCTTTTATGAAATTTGAACGGATCATATATAAATGAAGATGAATGCAGAAAGTGAAGGAAGATAACCTATACGAGAGAAACAAACAAAATCATCAGTTATTATTGCAGCAATTTATCAAAAACATTTTCTGAAACACTCCTAAAACAGACAAATTTTAACACACTTTTCTAAGGGAAAAGGATTTTTTTCTCTTTCCTCTTTATTTGTAGTTTGTTTCCTTAATATTTTGTTAGTCCTTTCTCATTCTGCGCAATTTTGTCTCTCTTCTATTCTTCCATAACTGAAAGAGGGCTCGTTGCAGAAAGAAGACAATATGTCTGCCACACGATAGTTAACGAAAAACTTTCGGCATCACTGGCAGAGTTTTTTTCTTTTCAAGTGACGAATGCAGTATTATTTCTACGCGAATAGAATAAAAGTAAAAATATGATTCTTCTTGAGATTTAGTAGGACACAGACGATATAAGAGCAAATAATAATGAAAAGGTAGGTGGACGTTTGAAAAAGTTTAAAAATATTGTTAAAGTCAGCTTTCTTTTTTGAAGCAATACCTTCCAACGCCTCACCAACTTTTCTCTTCTTTCTTTTAACTGACCAAATATATTTTTTTCACAATTGTTTGTAGTATCAGTACGTTTCACTTTATCTTTTCTCTTAACTGGTTTAATATAAGGCCAAACTTAACTCATCAGAATACACTTCATCTGACATCATTATTTTTATCATGTGCTTCAGAAACACATTTTCAAGCTATTGTAACTGAAGTGTGTGTGTGTGTATATATATGTGTATATATATATATATACACCTTTCAACCTTTCAAATGTTCCGCCCGATGATTCCTCATTTCACGAAGGTCAAGCGTGTCGCCCCTCCTCTCGAGTTGGCCCGGTGAAGTAGAGAGTTGGTTTCTTGTACTCTCCACCTAACATAGCCAGGTACACCCGGCTCATCGTGGATTGTTCTGAGGTAGTCGTTTAATCTTTTTTTGAAGATGTCCACCGCAACACCACTCGTGTTCCTTAGCAGAGTTGCTAATTTAGCGATTTTGTCGCTAAATTCAGCGACCTTTGATGAGTTTTGGCTACATTTTTTAGTGTTTAGCGACTTAGCTAATTTTAGCTACTTTTTGTCGAGCTGCCAGTCTCGTCCATTCCTTTGGGTTGTATGGCCTTATATATTGGTGCGACTATCAGTATAGCAATTTTTTTACATAAAAGGCTCTACATCACATCTGGCGACTTTTTGGCTACTTTTTGAATTGATTTGGCTACTATACTCAAAATTTAGCGATATTTTGGCTATTCCACATCTGCCGATTTTTTGGCTACTTTTTGAAGTGAATTTAGCGACATTTTGTGACCCGAATTCCGCCCGAATTGTTCATTCTGATGAAGGTCAAGCTTTTCACTCCACCCTAAAACTCCATTTTAACGTGGAATCCGAACCACGCCACACCAGCAGCTCAGCGTCTACTAGGCTACCCAGGGCACCCATTTATCTACCAACCATTTTTTTTTATTGTGTGGAAGGATAAACAGCTGGGTTTTGCTGGGCGCCGCCTGCCGTCACCAGGTCTCGATCCCGGGGCCGATGGGTTCGTAGTCAGCGACGCTAACTACTACACCACCGAGGTGTGTATATATATATATATATATATATATATATATATATATCGGGTGGCCCAAAAAAACCGCATTGACATTTGAACATTAATAACTTCAAAAATATGCAGTTCATACTTCTAAAATTTATAGAACTTTTACCTTAATCTATTGGTAAGCCATTATAAAAATTTCAGACCTCTACATAAAATACTTTTTCCACTGCTGAGAGAACAATGAGGTATGGTGAAAAAAACGAATGTGTTGTGTTCAACAGGGAAAGAATACTCGGAAATCTTATCTTTTAGAAAGTCAAGCACGTTATCAACAGAGACTTTAGTGACTAAAGAATACACATCAAAACTAACCAGTTTGAAATTAGGATAATTAGAAAACTTCAGTTTGTCAATAAGATTCATGCTAGTTACAGCATGGGATTCAGAAACAGATCCAACTAAAGGAGTTAATAAACTTAGTAACTATTTTGAAAGCTTATAGATTACGAAATTTACCAAGTTTACAGACTTAAGGCAGTAATGTAACTATCATATTTCACTTCATGGTATGACAAAAAGCCATTAGCTGACATATATATAACTTAGCGGTGAACACATTGCTACGAGTTATGCCGTCTGTATAATTTTTTGTTCAATATAAAATAAGTATTAGACGTAAAATATTATGCAGCAGACACTCCAAAATAACTGTGCAAAGAAGCCAAAACACCAAGCAGTAGGTTCTTATATCAAGGAGACTCACTTTTCAACGTTTTCAGAACAATCAATTCACTGTTAAAAATCACCCAAAATGAAGAAGACAGACGTCCCAGACGCAGTATCTCACTCCAGAACGCTTTGTCAAGGAAAAAAAACCAAAGATAGAATAACAAACTATTTATCGAAGTATATAAAATTAACTTGCAAGAATGATCACAGGATATGACTACACGCTTCTCTTTTCATGCAGATGAAGTTAAGCGACATTGGGTCTGGATAGTAGTTGGATGGGAGACCGTCCTCCGTGTCCAGATTATGTAGCGACCCGTGGTTCGGATCCCGCGTAAAGCTGTAGGTCCTCTCCGTCATATGACCTTGGATGTTGCGAAAGAGGTTAAACAACCCTAAGCATTATTATTATTCTCATGCAGAGAATGAATCTGGAAATCAAACGAAGCAAAATATAAAGGAACAACAAATAAAGACAAGCGGTAGCTCGCTATCGCCCTCCGAGCAGGTAGCAGTATATGTCACAGCTAGCTGTATATGTATATGTATATTGTATATATGTATATGTATATTGGTACTTACGTATTATCGGGACCACCAAACTATTATCGGGACTACCAAACTGTTTATTATGTATTTTTGCTCTCGTCATTTTCGTTTTCGAAGTACTTACATTCACTTGTAATACACATTAAATAGTTCGTGCTCGGCTGCGGAGTGACCTAGGACCGGGAAACTTGACAGAGCACATCGGCAGCTCATGGGCTATCAGTTGGTGGTGGTTGCAGAATTTTCCGATGTGCCGTTTAGTCTGTGCACGGTTCCGAAGAAAGCGGACAGAAACACAGACACATTTTAGCTCAATAGTATATTGGATGTTCCCTGCAAACATACAAGGTCAAATTGCAAATTGCTCTTTAAGTCTTTCACTTGAAAGGAATTATGGATGAAACAAAAGCAGGCTTCACATAGTTAAATGGAACACATCTTAAAGGTTGCCGAACCGACCGTTAAAGCTGTAAAGATTGATGAAAAGGAAATCCAAATTGTCTTGAGAAATGTTAGAATAGAAAGACGAAAAGGGAGTGTGGCATATATAATACATGCTACAGAATACACATACATGCTACACACATTCAATGGCATACATTCAATGGCATACATTCAATAGCATATACATGCTATTATTCAGAAATAATATATGAATAATACATGCTATTATTCAGAAATAATAAGAAAACCATGTTTTGTTCCGTATATAGATATTCTGGGGACATAAATGAAAAAGTAAATTGGATATTAAAAGTAGGAAAAGACTTCCAAGTACTCCAACCGAAAAATTCTGCGATAACATAAATGAAAAAAAATTATAAAAACTTTAAAAGCTTCAACCCTTAAAATAATAATACTTGGCTGCAAGCCCACCACTCCTGCAGTGGTTGGCTGCGTTGGGTTCTCCTTTTTGTGGGACTGGTGAATTATATGTCTTCTTAAAGAGCCCACCATAAGCAGTAACTGCGGGAGCTGTGGGGTTACAACCCATGGATTTAGAGGGAAAACTGTTAAAATTCTCTCTACATTATTACATAACAAAATAAAAATTAAACATTTCAACTATTTCTTTCAAATTGGCCTCAAGTATATATATATATATATATATATACACATTTTAACTGCAAACGACACACAGTATAATTAATGTAAAGAACGACGCTTGTATAGAAGAACGTTCCGCACAAGATGAGGAGAAAGAACGAACAAATGAAAAATGAGGTAACCACCCGGGAATCGAACCCGGGATCTTCCGATTGCCGGTCAGATATGCTAACCACTACACCATGGGCCTCGATTAATCAGAAGTCGTAATTCTCCTACATACGAGCAAAAACCAATGCCCTGAGGGGGCACCTCCCGCATGTCGCACATATATACATTTTAACTGTAAACAACACACAGTATAATTAATGTAAAGAACGACGCTTGTTCTTTCTCCTCATCTTGTGATGAACGTTCTTCTATACAAGCGTCGTTCTTTACATTAATTATACTGTGTTGTTTGCAGTTAAAATGTATATATGTGCGACATGCGGGAGGTGCCCCCTCAGGGCATTGGTTTCTGCTCGTATGTAGGAGAATTACGACTTCTGATTAATCGAGGCCCATGGTGTAGTGGTTAGCATATCTGACCGGCAATCGGAAGATCCCGGGTTCGATTCCCGGGTGGTTACCTCATTTTTCATTTGTTCGTTCTTTCTCCTCATCTTGTGCGGAATGTTCTTCTATACAAGCGTCATTCTTTACATATATATATATATATATATATATATATGATGAATAAAACCACGAAGGAAATTAGACGAAAGCGCTTGAGCACCCGTTTGTGTTTCTTTTTTCCTTCGTGGTTTTATTCATCATAAATACTTTTCACGTGTCACTTTCGTGAAATAATTTTTCATATATATATATATATATATACACTTCATGCAAAATGGAAAAAGATTTTCAATTTCTTGTTTGCTAATAGGAAAACGGCAATGAAAGCCTGGCAAATCAATTTCACTGGCGTGGTTAGACTGTATACAGAAGCAAACATTTAGTGGATCACCTGAAGATCAGGGCCGCCAGCCTTCCTTAGTTAGCCTTATAAGGCTAAATAACGAGAATATCACGACCTAACCTAACCAATCGTTAGGTCAACTGAACGCCCTTGACGATTGGTTAGGTTAGGTCGTGATATTTTCGTTAGTTAGCCTTATAAAGCTAACTAAAGAAGGCTGGAGGCCCTGATCTTCAGGTGATTCCATTTAGTTTCTCTCCTGATGCGACTTCCTTATATTTACAATTAATGAAACGGATCAAGATAGAAATTAATAATCGGTTTTAGATACCATCCAACTACTGGAATGAGTGTTTTGCCAGTTATTTCCATTCGCCCATAAACAAACGTGAAATTGAAAATTTCGATTGCTATTACTGATGCGTGTTTGACTGTATGGAACAGTTTTCTCTAAATTGAATTATTCCGGTCTGTTTTTCGTCATGGAAAGAATTGGAGAAAATATTTGCTGAAAATTGCCTTAATTCGACCCAAATGAAAATTTCTTAAATTATTTTCACAATTCAACGAAAAATTTTCGCCATTTAAATTAATTTTGTTGAGAGTACTAAAGCGCGGAAAAACAATTGATAAATTAATTTGGGTGCTACTATAGTATGCGGTCTACCTACGATTCGGCGGTCTACCTTTTAATTATAGCTTCTTATCTTCTTTACTAATTACTTGGGATCACCTGAAGATCAGGGCACCAGCCTTCGTTAGCTAGCCTTATAAGGCTAACTAACGAAAATATCACGACTTAACCTAACCAATCGTTAGGTCAACTGTACGCCCTTGACGATTGGTTAGGTTGAGTCGTGATATTTTCGTTAGTTAGCCTTATAAGACTAACTAACGAAGGCTGGGGGCCCTGATCTTCAGGTGATCCAATGCTTGTTTACATCCCAATGTCAATCGCCCTTGACGATTGGTTTTCATTAGTTCTAACGAAAATATCATGACTAATCCTAACCAATCGTAAGTAGACCGCATACTATAGTAGTATCCTAATTTGTTTTCTGATTTGTCACCTTGACAATCACTAAAAGGTTAAAAAGGAAATAAAAAAGCAGAATTTTTTTCCTGTTTGGTTTGACATCTGTTTACATTTTAGTTTGAAAATAACGTCTCAAAGAAATGGAAAGAAATGACTCCGATGAAAGAAATGTGAAAGGATTTGGATTAAATCTTGTGTCGCTCATACAGTATAGCAGATCCACAGGACTTACCGTCAACCTTAACAAGCTTCTTTTGCGACGCATTATTTTCTCTTATTTATTTTAAATGAAAAAACAAGGTTTTTATTGTTAAAAATACGGGAGAGTTCCGTGGGTTCGATTCGACAATATATTTAATTCAAATAACCAAACAGCAAAATCATGAATTGCAAATGTAGATTTAAGAGAGTTTCATTTTTATCGAATCTGATCTCGTATTGAAACCTTAACTTTGATTCGAAATCATTCTAACATTAATCTGGATCGTAAAAGAAAATTTATGATAATTTCTTCTTTGGAACGATGACATAATTTTCATTCAAAAGGAACTCATTAAAAAAAATAGCGTTATTTCGGGGGCGGATCAAAGATGTTATTGTAAGAGTGTTCACAAACAGAAAGAAAACTTAGTTTCATATATGGCATATAAAGTTGGTTTATCCGCAAATATGGATTATTCGCATGTTTATTACGCTATAATAAATATTATATTCATTTTATTGCGTAAATATGTACATTTTAAATAAAATTCACATCTTTAGAAATTCTTGCCAATTTCCAGAATTTTTCCTTACTTTCCTACAGAAATTTAGTAAAGCATATCACATTTAAAGTTATGGCGAGTACAGTTAGTGTTGTTATTGTATGTTACATACAGTAATATAACTACAGTATGTTATTGTACAGTACAGTACTTCTCTGGTGAGTTATAATACAGTAATGTTCTTCACACGCAATTTATAACACTTTTTTAATAAACTTACCCATTTTTTCATGGAAAACATTGGATTATCCACAAAATTGAGTATCCGCACATCCTCCAGAACATGGATGTTCGGATAAACCAATTTTATCTGCAGGGGGTACTCAACTTACGGACTATACTCCGGATTTGGACAATGGTAGTATTTAGTCAGTATTAAATTATAGAGAAATTGTTTCGGGAGAGGAAAAAGTTCCCTATTTCGCATTTATATTACATTTTTAATATTTCATAATACAAAAAATGTTTCGTTTAAATGCGTCTGACCAGTGTACAGTGGCGCCCATAAGTATTCGCACAGAGGAATAGTTCAGTTATATTCGTCCTTATCTTTAACACCAAGCACAGGATAGTGATGAATTAGCTTACCGTTCCTTTGGAAAAATTTAACAAATAAAAAAATTAGTTTAACATATAATGCAAAACATCAAAGAATTTCAGAAAAAATAAAAAAAAAGTTAAAATGCAAAAGTTTTCGTACATTTATTTGCAAAATTATTTAATACTTTGTGTATCCACCTTAGGCTTGAAGAAATTAAAATTGTTATTAGTAGTTGGCTGTTTATTCATTAGAGACTGTTGGCAACTCTGAATTTCTAGAATTTTCTCTGTGAATTTTCATGGAAGACGGATGACTGTACAAGCCATTAGTAAGCAATGGGTCGTTGTGGTAAAGTGCTGTCCCCAAATCTTATGAGACCTGTTACTGCTGCACACGAGTCTGAAAAGAGTTATAGGAAGATACGAGAAGAATTTCGAATTCCACTTAGACGGTTTCTACAGCTATAAAGAAATGGAAAAATTTTGGAACAATCAAAACTCTACCAGGGTGTAAACAACCTTGCGAGATTTCAGAGCTACAGCTGACGGAATGAAAGAATGGATGCTGCAAATCTACGGGTGGCTGCATATTTGCCAAACATTAAAACTATCGAAGATTGATATCCATCCTTCTACTGTTCGTCGTACATTGAGAAAGAATGATCTGCATGGAAGAGTTGCATGAAGAAAATCTCTGCTACGAAAAGCATACAAAGAAGCTCGTTTAAAGTACATCAAGAATTATCAAAATGATGACGAGAAAAATTCGAATTATTCGGGGACAATGAACAACTGTATATTTGGCGAAAATCAAATACTGCATTCTAGGAAAAAACATCATTCCTGCGGTTAAACGTGGTAGTGGTAGTTTGCTTCTTTGGAGATGTGTTAGCGCTTCTGGTGCAGGAAAGCTTGTCGTCATCAATGGGATCTTGAATTTGAAGAAATATTAGGAAATTTTGGAAAAGTGTATTGCCGTCAGCTCGGAGTTGCGAATGAATGGATCGCAAGTGGATGCTGCAATAAGCTAATGATCCAAACCATAAAAGTAAGAGCACCATGAAATGGCTTCAACAAAAGAATTTCAATTTTCTCGAGTGGCCCAGTCAAAGCCCAAATCTCAATTTAATCGAGAATTTATGATTTGATTTGAAAAAAGCTCTTCGCAAGAGAAACCCTTCCAATCTGAATGAATTCCAACAGTTTTCTTTAGAAGAATGGTCTAAAATTTCTAATGAAAGATGTCGAAATCATGTAGAAAAATACTCAAAACGAATCATTGTGTGTCCACCTTTTGCTTGAATGATTCCAAAGTATTAAATAATTTTGTAAGTAAATGTACGAAAACTTTTGCGTTTTAACTGTTTTTTTATTTTTCTGAAATCCTTTGATGTTTTACATTATATGTAAGAGTTGGACAAATTTTTTTATTTGTTAAACTTTTTGAAACGAACGGTGAACTTTTCATAACTATCCTATGCATGGTACAAAAGATAAAGACGAAGATAACTGAAATAGTTCTCTATACGAATACTTATGAGCGCCACTGTAATTGCTAATCAGTAGGTCCTATATGCCTAGTGAAGTCCGCACCCAGCTCGAACCCCAAACTTTTATAGGTGACTACTGAAAAACGAAGTAGCCCTGCTATAAGGTAATAAATTAATGCTGGTGCTTGCGATGTTCAGCAATTAGTAAATGAATTTCATCCTTTCTGAAGTCGAGGTAAACTGTCAAATAAATTTAAGCTTTTTATTTTATTTTCGCCATTATTTCGCTTTTAAAAATGAATACAACGGTCAAATGATAACAGGCATGACATAGATTGATCGATACATGGATTTTTCATCCAGCAGCCAAAATGTAGAATTTGTAACTTGAATTTTAACTTCCTCACACTCGTTAATTAGACTGCCCACTGCCATAGTTTCCACTATCCTTTGAACCTATACCCATCGGATCAAGAAGACCATACCATCAACACTCTAAAAAACTATCGTACTTTAACTTAACCTAGCTTAATCTAACCCAAAATATACTGAAATCCCTCCAAATTTCCTGATTTCCCAAAAAGTCTTGGACAGTAAAATTGTCGACAGAAAATGTTTTGATCAGAGTTCGAAGAGCATGAAGATTCCTTACAGAGACTGTGAGTTAGGTTAGGTTGGAGTTAATTGGATTAGGTCAGGTTAATTAAAGTTTCGATAATTTTAAGTATAGCTCATTTACTCCTCGACAAAATGACAGTAGCGCTGTAAGTTAGAGTTCAGTGGCAGCCCGTCACTTGATGAGAATGCATTTGTGAATAATTTCTGATCTCTATTTGAATTTCGAGTGACCAGCATTTTTTTCCTTCAATTAAAGAAGTTTCCTCGTAAATCATTTGTTTTGTTTCAGCTTTACTCCATAGTTCTCTTTGTCCAGCCCATTTCGAAAAGAAAGGGAGAGGAAGAAACCATTTCAGATAAAACTGTTCACAAGATGAGTGTCATAATATTTCGCGCGCAAAAATATATTTTACGACTATTTTCGAGAAAAAGCAGGTTCGATCTTCTCTTTTTCTTAAGAGGCAATGAATAAAATTATGGTGTCTGATTTTGGCAGAGGAAAGTTTTACTCCCTTTCCCATTATTGGGGCAAGTGGAGTGTTTTCGTAGGGTTATTATTATTGTTATTATTTTTATTATTAATATTATTATTATTATTGTTACACTATCTTTAATCCAGCCGACAAAACTCACCTTTCGCCCGATTTTCATGAAGCTTTCACGGATCAAAAATATCCATTCGAAATTCTGCCCCTTTTTCAGATAAATCCCGTTTTCTGTGAATTTATAGGGACTGAAATTATTTTAATTGCCCTTAAAATCCCTTCGAATTAAAATCTTCCAAAATCCTCTACTAGCTTGTCATTTAAAATAGAATGTGAAAACTTTTCAACTGCCTCTAATCTTAAATCAAGGCAAAGAGTTCATTTTTTCTCTTAAAAAGAATTTACGAAGTAGTTGTTCAGTTTTCTCCTCCGCTACCTGGTGAGGTTGGTGTCTTCGTAGTCTATTGGAATATTAAAAGTCCTTCATACTCAATAAAAATTGAAGTACTGAGATTATCTACTTATATCTTTATTACAATAAGTTCTAAATTAATTTAACTTTTATTTTATTTACTTCATAACTTTGCTTCTAGAAATCTTATAAACCCTTTTTCCTAACCACTGCGCTCATATATTAGCGCAGTGGTTAGGAAAAATGGTTAGTTAACAAACATTATACGACAACGCTAAAAAAGTAAAGTTTATATATATAGATATATATAATCATCAATGCATTCATAGTTTAAGTGGAAGTATGAAACGTTAAACATCGTTTTACAAAGAGCACCATTCCGACCACCATATTAAATCGATTTTCGCTGGAAAGAAGAGAGAGGTACACCATAATATACGCATTGAAAATAATAGGAAAACTAGTACCTAACTTCAAACTGAATCCTATAACTAACTTAACATACACAAACTTAACCTTACATAACCTAACTTGACCTAATTTATCATAACTTAATAAATAGCATTTCTCCAGTCTATAACTTGCCTTAAACCAGCCAAAAGTAACGAAACTTTACCTAACTTATAAAATGAGACTATAAAATGAATTTAGCCATTATTTATAAATGTGACTTGCTGTAATTAGAAAAAAGATGGAATACACAACAGCGAAATAATTTTTCTCATAAAACTAAAGTTGAGCGCACTTCTCAATGAGGACAAAAGTTACCCTCTTCCAATACATCACAAATTAAAAGAATCGCCGAAGTTCAGTGAAAACTTGGAGCGGATAAAACGTCTCTCATAAATATATTACATAATAAACACACACACACACACACACACACACACACACATATAAAGGGTGATCCAGAGAAATGGGACCCAAAAGAAACCCCTGTAACTCTTAAAGTATAAGTCCTTTTATAAAATCATACGCATCATTCGAAAGAGGATAGTTACAAGATTGTACAGGATTGTATAGGTTTTGACAATACAAGACAAGATAAGATACAAAACAAAATAAAGGTGTTAGTTAAAACTAACCCTTCAAGATGACTGCATGGACTGTGGAACAGCTGCGTTTCATAACTGAGCAATATTATAAGCATGGAAGAAGTGTAGTTTCAGCTCAAAGATCATTCAAGACAAATTTTCAGATGTCAAAATCACCTTCTAAGAGCTGAAAATACACTTCTTCCATGCTCATAATATTGCTCAGTTATGAAACGCAGCTGTTCCACAGTCCATGCAGTCATCTTGAAGGGTTAGTTTTAACTAACACATTTATTTTGTTTTGTATCTTATCTTGTCTTGTATTGTCAAAACCTATACAATCCTGTACAAACTTGTAACTATCCTCTTTCGAATGATGCGTATGATTTTATAAAAGGACTTATACTTTAAGAGTTACAGGGGTTTCTTTGGGTCCCATTTCTCTGGATCACCCTTTATATATATATATATATATATATATATATATATATATATATATATATATATATATATTTACACCTTGGTAACATTGGTTTTGCTTCCGCTCGAATTGTTCATTCTGACGAAGGTCAAGCTTGTCATGCTACCTTAGACCTACAGTTTAACCCATGGTACCCAGTTATGTACTAACCAATTTCTTTATTGTGTGGAAGGATGAACAGCTGGGTTTTGCTGCGCGCCGTCTGCCGTCACCGCGTCTCGATCCCGGGGCCGACGGTAACCACTACACCACCGAGGCGCAAAATGCTTATATATATATATATATATTATATATATATATATATATATATATTATAATATATATATATTAGAGTACTTCGAAACTATGAAGTATTAATATGTGATTGTCCGACCCTACCTTTTCGTGCAGTTAGTATACAAAACCCTTATGGTAGAATATGAGTTTTATATGACAACATTTAGAGGTTGCGCATGCGCAGTAAAATTTCCCTTTTGGCATATCAACACTGTCACTCTGTTCTAACCAGCACAGACCTGTTATCGTCAGTGCTGCTTTCATCTGCAAAATTGTTCACTACAGAAATTTTTTGTGTATACATCTGGAGTGGTTTATTCATCTATTTGTCTGTATTTCAGGCTTTTTTTGTTAACGAAATAATCATGTCCAAAACAGTTAAACCAGCTACTCGTAAAAAAAACAAGTTTGGCTCGTTGGGCAGCCTATACCTGAACTCCATCAAAGTAAACTTCCATCGATAGGTGATAGCCTCTCTTCTTTTCTATCATCATAATGTTGAGAAAAAAACACTGAAGGAGAATATTAAGATAACAAAAAATTCGAACCTTGATGTCTGGAATAAAGCAAGAATCCCTACTTCATACGAGCGAGATGTGAATAAAAAGCTCGAAAAACTTCACTCGAAATGGCAAAACCTCAAGAAAAGCATCGCTCGGGAATCCGATACTGCGCTGAAACAGAGAAAAGAGTTTCAAGACAACTTGCCCAATCTCTTTGACATCGCTCACCAACAAGCCATGAACGTAGTATTAGAACTAAATTGAACGAATTTAAGTCGATAATTTACTCCTGGAACTACGATATAGTTGCTATAACCAAAACGTGGTTAAATACCGTGACTCGGGACTTGTTGGGGGAACTTGATATAGCGGGTTTTAAACTTTTTACTAATGACAGGTTACATAGGATTGGTGGCGGCGTTTTGCTGTATATTCGTAATTCCCTTAAGCTATCGAGGTTAAGATAGATTTTCCGGCAGCAATTAATGCGATATGCGTTGGAGTTAGGGCGCGTAGTATTAGCTTCAATTTTGTTGTTGTTTATAGACCTCCCGTTCAACCCCTCGATACCGATACTAGATTTTACACACTTCTTGGTAACTTTATTAATAATCGGGATTGTATAATTGTCGGAGACTTTAACTGCCCTAACGTTAATTACGAGAATTTTACTGGTAATGATGAGGGTTCGAGATTGATTGAGTTCATGGAAGATAACTTTTACGACAGATGGTTACCGAACCAGCGCGCGTGACAATATTTTAGACGTGGTGATGAAGAACGGCGAAAATATAGTTGACGGTTTAGAAGTAGGTGAGAGTTTGGGATGTAGTGATCACCAAATTATTAGGTTTAAGTTATTGATAAAAAAAACTAAGGATAGTAACGTAATAGAAGTCCCTGATTTTCGTAGGGCCAATTTTGATAGTTTTGCGGACAGGATGAGAATAGTGGACTGGGATAACTTATTTATGGGTAATGACGCAAATTTTCATTGGGAGACGTTTAAAGAAAGTTCTTTTTAATATCGAAAGGGAGTTTATTCCTCGTAGGCCAAAGCGCGCTAGAAATCATGGTAGGCCCAAGTGGTGGACTAGGGAAATAGGCGAGTTCATAAATGAGCGTAACAGCGTATAAACTTAATAAGCACACTGGCACGGTAGCTAACTTTAACAGATATATCGAGCTTAGACGTCAGGTTAAAAGATCAGTTAGGAATGCTAAGCGTAATTCAGAGATACTTATAGCTGCGGATAGTAAACATAATCCAAAACAGTTTTTTAACTACGTGAATAATCGTAAGCCGATAAAAGACAATATAGGCCCTCTAGTGGACGCTAACTGCGCTTTGGCTTCCGACGCTCAGGCGATGGCGGGTATTTTTAAAAACTTTTTTGCGACAGTTTTTACCGTAGAAGACGTAAATAATGTCCCCGACGTGGACGATATCGTTGCATTTAGTAGCGAGACTATTTTGAATGAAATAATTGTTTACGAGGGCGAGATTGCGCATTATATCGATAAGCTAAAAGTTAGCAAGGATCCAGGCCCTGACGCGCTTTATCCTAGGCAACTGAAAGATTTGAAAGACGTTATCGTAGGCCACTTAACGAAGATTTTTAATCAGTCACTGGAAGCGGTGATTATTCCTGAAGACTTCAAATTAGCTAACGTTACGCCCATTTTTAAAAAAAGTGACCGCAGAGTAGCTAGCAATTATAGGCCTATTAGCTTAACGTCGATTGTCGGTAAACTTTTGGAATCCGTAGTTAGGGATCGTATCATCGATCACTTACTTAGAAAGTCGCGATTTGATTAATAGTAGCCAGCATGAGTTTCGACGCCATAGATCTTGTTTAACTAATTTGTTAGAATTTTATAACAAAATAGTGCGCGAATACGATAGGCATAGAGCGGCTGACGTTATTTATTTAGATTTTAAAAAAGCGTTCGATACAGTTCCGCATAGAAGATTAATTGCAAAGGTTAAAACGCACGGTATACGCGGTCAGGTAGCTAAATGGTTAGAGGAATAGCTTCGTGCTAGAAAACAGAGGGTCGTTGTTAATGGTAGTGAATCGGGGTGGTTGGATGTAGGTAGCGGTGTCCCTCAGGGTTCAGTGTTAGGCCCGTTGCTATTCGTAATCTACATTAACGACATAGATGTAGGCTTGACCAGTAACGTGTCAAAATTCGAGGACGATACTAAAATAGGCGGTAAAGTTGTTAACGTGGACGATAGAAATAGGCTCCAAGACGATGTAAATAGGATTATGGAGTGGACGGATAAGTGGCAGATGCAATTTAACGTCACAAATGTAAAGTTTTGCATATACTGTAGGTTCTCGTAACAATAATTACACGTACACGATGGACAATAGACGGTTAGCGAGCGTTGACGAGGAAGTAGATTTAGGCGTACGCGTATCTAAGGATTTAAAAGTTAGGAACCAGTGCCTGGAGTCTTGCGCAAAAGCTAAGAGGATGTTAGGCTTCATAGCGCGTAATTTCGAATTTAAATCGAAAAATATTATATTTCCCGTTTACAAGTCCCTAGTCAGGCCTTATTCAGAATATGCCGTTCAGTTTTGGTGCCCGTATTTGCGTGAGGATATTGATAGGTTGGAAAGGGTTCAGCGTCGCGCCACGAAATATATTCCGTCATTGTACAACAAGTCTTACGAAGATAGGATTAAAGAGTTAGACTTACATTCACCTGAAACTAGGAGATTAATGGGGGAGCTTATTGAAGTTTTAAAAATCGCTAATAAAATCGATAACGTAAATTTTGACAAACTGTTCACTTTCGATAATAGCAATACTCGTAATAACGGATTTAAGTTGCGTGGCAGACGATTCATTACTAACATCAATAAAAACTTTTTTTACGTTTAAAGTAATTGATAAATGGAATAATATTCCCGCGTCCGTCGTGAACTCTACCAGCGTTACTATGTTTAAAAACCGTTTAGATAGGCATTTTAAAAATATTAACTTTGTTTAAAATAATAAAACAATTAGCAATAGGAGCTCTGGGGGTGATGGTCGGGGATGAGTCTGTTGACGATTGATGCCAGCTTGTGACATGCTAGCGTGTGATATGCCAGCAATAAAATTATTACAAAAAAAATTAGACTAACACGAACGTAGATGTAGCTCGTAGCGTAAACTAACCCACTTTTTGTTATACTCTACCTATTTTTTTTCTTATCCTCTCCTTACTTGCATGTCCGTAACTCTCTTTACTTGCATGTCTGTAGTTTGCATGGTATGATAGTGTTTGAGTTAAGACTGTGTTTGCATGGTTTGTAAGCGTTCTTATTTTACTTCTTTTAATCTTTCATCCCTTTCCTCTTCTCTTCGACTATTTTTCCGACTTGTCGGCAGTGGCTGGCGGATGATGATGGTGAGTCTTTCTCTCTCATTTTCTGAATGAATGTTAACCCATGAATGATAGGTTTTGCTTCTTACTTAACCCCTTATTCTCCTCTTTTAACCACCTCCTCTTTCCTTTCTCTCGGGCTAACCTTAGAATGGATTTTAGGGCCTTTGTTAGCCTTAGCTTCTGTAAATCTGTAGAACCTAATATCCATAAAAGAAAACAAAGACTTTTTGATTGCTCAGCGGGAACCAGGGCGGCGAGGTCTTATGACAGGTGTAGACATTCAGCTAGCAAAAAAGGAGGAAAGGCGTGCAGAGCGAGCGGAAAAGGAACGTCAAAGAAGAGAAAAAGCAGAGACGGACAAAGAAGCTAGTAAAGAGACAATCCACATAGCAGCAGCAGTTCGACAGGTATTTTGAAACACAAGCATTTTTTTATTTATCGATTTTAGCCATTTAAAAACCATTTTGTAGAGAATTAATTACAATTATAATGTATTAACAAATTGCAATAACTGTTTTCATTATCTTTTAATAAATAGTTATATGGGAGGGGGTACCCCCTCTGTCGAATTACATTCGTCAGAAATCAAATATAACAGTTATCGCAAAGTTTGCCAAACCAGTTTTCTCTTTTGTCATCGAAAATGCTATTTTCGAAGGAAAACCATAGAAAAAAAAACAAATACGAAAGAAGTTAGCAAAAATGTTGGTAAGCGCTGCATTCTGAATTTGGCCGTACGGGCGGTCAGATTACACTGGGTGAATGTTCGCGGCATATATATATAAATGCTCTCAACATACTTTTTGCACATTTTTAAGGCATTTTTTTATTAAAATTATAAAGTATACATGTTAAACTTCATGAAAATGGTCTTAACTAAAAAAAAAAAAAAAAAAAAAAAAAAAAAAAATTTATCGAGTCCCCCCCCTTAATGTTGCATAAATTAATCAATTAATTAAACACTACCTTGAAAACAATGAATAATTCTTTGTGATAATTCTATTTTACAGATGAGGAAGAGATTTTCATTCAACTTCAAAGACATCAAAACACTCCTCAAAGCGATGCAAAGGCAACATTGGAATCACTATGGACGTAGCAGCTGTTCTCGACCGAACACAAATCAGTGATAGAAGGGCAACCCAAATACTTATTCCATTTGCTAAACAGGTAGGAGCCAATGTCCGTGAACTTTCTTTGAGTCCCAGTGCCATCAGGATGCAGTGGATGAAGCATCGGAAGTTCCTCTTCTATTGCACTGGGACAGGAAAATGATGCCAGATTTGATAGATAGGGAAAATGTAGACCGCTTTCCATTCTTGTGTCTGGTGAAAACTGCACCAAATTACTCGCAATCCCGAAGCTACCGAACTCAAAGACTGATGCAATGGCCCGTATCATTATAGAAACAGTTGACGAATGGAACTTACGTGATCAGGTAAAAGGACTTTGTTCTGATACGAACGCAGTGAATACTGGAAAGTTTGGTGGTGTTTGCACTTTAGTAGAACGTGAACTAAATAAAAAAGTGCTTCACATCGCATGCCGCCGTCATATACACGACCTGGTCCTTGAAAAAGTATTCACTTCGGTTCTGCATGATGTGTCAAAAGGGCCTAATATCACGATTTTCAGCTCTTTTCGAGACTACTGGCCAAACATTTGCCTCCATGATTATACGACGGGTGTTAATAATGATGCCATATTTAATAGGATTAAGGACTGGAAGCAAAAGATCATTTGCTTTGCAAAGAGGGCCATTCAAGAACAATTGCCCCGAGATGACTACAAAGAACTGCTAGAATTAGTCATCATCTTTCTAGGAGGAGTACCACCGCAAGGCATTCGGTTTCGGGCACTAGGACCAGTTCACCGTGAACACTGGATGGTAAGAGCATTGGACTCACTAAAAATGTGGATGTTTCGTGAGCAGTTTTCTTTGCCGTCCACGTCAAGTACCCGCAGTTCTTTCCATACCACAAAAAATTATGGATGAATCTTTGCGAAATAAATATATTAATTTGTAAGTTTTATGTTACAGCATGGATCGAGTACCCTCTTCCTACGTTTGCTGCATCAAATTATCTACAACTTCTAGAAGAATTACAAAATTATGAAAATCCAAACGTTAAAACAGCTGCGCTTTCATCGCTAAGCAAACATCTTTGGTACCTTAGTGAGGTACTAGCAAAAGATCGGCGCTACGCGCCGATTTTGCTAGATCTGCGGTGCTTGGACCTTCGACCCAAACCGAATTGTGGGCCTACGGCGTATTTTATTTTGAACATCAATAGCCCTTTATCTGGATATCGTTCCCATTCCTCTCACCTTGGGCCTCAGTAATTGGGGTGCCTGTGGCCCTCCAATTACTGTCGGTTCAATTATTCGGTCAATAAAACTACAGAAAAGAACGCAGCCATGAAAATCTAAAACTTTACAAATCTTGATACGATGAACTCGGATGTGAAGCTCAAGATTTTCATGACTGCCTTCTTTTCTATAGTTTTATTGACCAAATAATTGAACCGACAGTAATTGGGGGGTCGCAGGCCCCTAATCACTGGGGGTTCAATTATTTGGTCAATAAAACTATAGTCATGAAAATCTTAAGCTTCACAAATATTGACACAATGTGAAGCTCAAGATTTTCATTGCTGCGTTCTTTTCTATAGTTTTATCGCGGTGCTGGGGGCCCTCGGGCTCAGTAATTGGTGGTGGTGGTGGTGGTGGTGGTGGGGGGGTCACACATATATTTTCGTTCATTACTCATCACCCCCATCCACCATACAAAGTTTGGTCGAAATCGGTTCAGAAACGTAGTTTTTTCTGCGGACAGACAGGCAGACACATTTTTGCTAAATTATAATAGTAATGATGCCCGATTAGGTTAATTAAATGGCCGGTTAGGTCAACTGAATGCCCGATTAGATTAATTGAATGCCCGGGTACGTTAATTGAATGCCCGGTTAAGTTAATTGTACACCCTTGACGATTGGTTAGGTTAAGTCATGATATTTTCGTTAAAGCCAACGAAAATATCACGACTTAACCTAACCAATCGTCAAGGGCGTACAGATGACCTAACCTGGCATTCAATGAACCTAACCGGGTATTCAATAATTTTACCATAGGTTTCGTAATGATCTTGATGACGTCATTTAATGTTTTAAAATTAATTATTTAATTGCTATTTTCTTACTTACAGTGACAGGCATAATGATATTAGGATACCTAATAGAAATTTTGTAATATTTTAAAGTGGGGAAAATAAATAATTTTCTAAAAATGATCTTCAACTATAAAAGCGCATCTAATCAGATAACTTAATTAACGTATTTCTATGACAACTAAAAAATAGAATGATAAATCAATATCCTACCAAATTGTTTGTATATACGTAAAATTATTTGTACAAAAGTCACAGTAATAAAACGCACAAAAGTCACGGTAAATAATTTCGAGTGTGGCCCGTTTAACTTTAAACTCGTTTTTATTTAAATTGCCCGTTTTAATTATGTAATTTTTTGTATTGAATCGATAAATAAATCTTTTGTGAATGGAAAAATGTTAAAATTATAACAAATATCAAAATATTTTGTGTAAAAATCATTGAATTTTAAAAATATCAAAATATTTTGCATAAAAATCATTGAATTTTAAAAATGCATGTTTGTTTTTAGTTTTTTGCAAAAAGTTCTTTATGAATTTTAAAAATATATACTTTTTTTTAATTGAATCGATAAGTAAATCGTTTGTGAATCGAATGATATTAAATGTTTAGTAAATATTGACTTATTTTGTGCCAAAATTATGATTAAAAATTAAAAATTAAAAAAGTGCGTGTTCAGGCATGGGAAGAACTGTACCCCTAAAAAGGGGGAAGGAATTATGTTAGGAAATTATTTTTTTAGCATGGGCACTGCACAATAAAAAGACGCATCGAATGGTGGAAACCGCATTGTTCTACACCAATTGTAGCGACCTGTAGGTGTGCGCAAAAAACTGTTACATAATATCTATCTATATATATATATATATATATATATATATATATATATATATATATATATATATATATATATATATAAGGCTTCATTTCTGAAATAGTATATTAGATTAGTCGGAATGGCGTTTTTTGATCATCGCCTGCCCTTATCCACTAAGCGAAGAATGGTTGAAGTAACCACCGGTAAAGTTGGATCGGAAGACCCACTCCGTCGGGTGATGATTTGAGATACCTCAAATAAGCTTATAACGGAATTAAGAGTTGAAGGCTTTGTAAATGCTCGAACCAATGACTTGTTTCAGATTCTTAATGTACCTTCTATATTTCTAGAGAAAGATCCAAGCACTTGGGAAGATGACAATGATTTTCAGGTTGCCCGAAAGGCAGTACTTAATATAAAACCTGTGAATGAGTTAGCAGAGAGAGTAGTAGCTCTTATTCAGGAGTTTAAGACTTCACTAACAAGAAATGAAGAGCAATAACAATATTACGAGTAGTTGAAGATCACCGTAATGCTTTTCCAAAGGCCATTAAAAGCGACTTGCTTTTAAAAAGTTTCAAGTAAAGATGTATACTAAACATAACCTATATTACCAATGTATCATAATATACTGAATTGTATGATATGTATATTACAAATATACTGCATTAGTGAAACAAATATGATATTAGTAGCATCAGTAGCACAACTAATTTGTAATGTTAACTGTTAAAAAACGTGAGCTAAACAATTTACACAATCTGTTTTTAAACGTTGCTTGTACAACCTCTAAATATCATTTCACGTGAAGGAAATTTTGCATACAGCATTTTTTCGATCGTCCTCAAAGCTCTGGGTTCTCTGAATGATAAACCAGCAATGGCTTCAATTTGAAGTCCCCTGTAGCATTGGTCCCAAGAAGAAGGGTCAACCTGTCTTTGGCTAGTTTATGTCCAGGCATTTTTTTCTCTTCTTGTTATGAAAGTACGGTTGGGCATTTTTTCCCAAAACAAACCAGTCTCATCTGCATTAAATATTTGCTTTGGATTATAACCCCACTTCGAAATTTGCAAATCAAAGTCACTTGCATATTTTTCAGCAGCATCTTTCTTAGCACTTGCTGCTTCTGTGCTTCACCATGCTGAACAGCGGAATGAACACGTGTCTTTATCTGGAATTTCTCAAACCAGCTCTTACTCGCACTAAATTCTACTTTACACTCACTCTTCTTTTATTTAAGGTCATCAAAAATCTTTTTGGCTTTTTCTCTAATGAACATAGAACTAATGTTTTGACACTTTGCCTGCTGATCACTTATCCACAATAAAAATAATTTTTCCATCTTAATCATA